>CM059876.1:3188310-3548310 GCA_030490815.1 Acer saccharum | reverse complement strand
TGAATTTGATTTCTAGGTTTGTTGGTAATTTTTTTTTCTCTAATAATGTATTTGCTCCCAGTTTAGGGGTGTTGAGTGGTGAGATTGAGAAAGAAAAAGAAGCTGCGAGAAGATGTTTTAGTAGGAAGAAAGATGTGGGTTGAAAATGCCAAGGCATTGAAGAACACATTTGTGAGATAACATACCAGAAAAAAAGAAGAAGAAGCTAAGGCAACATCTTGCCTTAGATATGGATTTGATGATCTGGGATTCTGGGTTTGGTGTTCTTGATGTTCAAAGTTTATTTTTATTTTTTGTTAATTTTTAATTTTTTTGTTTTGGATTTGGTGGAGATCTATTTTTTTTCGAAATTTTTTAGTTTTAGTTTTGTTTTGTTCAAAAAAGTTTTTTTTAGGGTTTATGGTGTTTTGGTTTGACTATGGATTTATGGTATCTGGATCTGTTGAGATAGAGATTATTATAATTATTTTAAACAATAATATTATTACTTTTAATATTTATTATTGTTTAATTCTTTAAAAAAAATTTATTATTTAATAAATCTTTAATAAATCATGACAATTTTTATCAGATTATAGTTTTTAATATTTATTTATTGTTTGATTTTTTAAAAAATATTTATTATTTAATAAATCTTGTAGAAAACATTATCACGAGTTTACCATTTTGCCCTTGTCTCATTGACGGACTTTTTAAAAACACTAACGGAATTGGACGGAAGGATCAAATGGGCCAATCCTGATACTAGGGGGACCAAAATGTACAATAGGGTAAACTAGAGGGACTAAAAACATTTTTACCCTAGAATTAATTGAGACATGTTTTCAAATATAAATGAATTAAATAATAATAATAATTGTGAATTCTCGAACCATCCTCTACTTTTTAAAACCAATTATTCAAATTACAGAATAAATTGCTAGATATTTTCACTTTCGTCTTGGCCTAAGTTCCTCATAGAACACGTGTTTTATTCAAATAAAGAAATATGGCCTAAGTTCCACTGTCATGACATATGTGGTATGAATATGATGTCTCATTTTTGCTGGATAAAGATGTATCTAGAAGAGTCTTATAGTTGTGGGAAGAAGACCCATAGCCAGATGATCGAGTTTTATATTTTGATAGGATTAGGGAAGGTTTACGTGGTGCAAGTGTATCTGGGAATGGTTGTGTCTACCTCACAAAATTAGTTAACACCAAAGTTAAAAGATTCAACAATTCCACGTAGGGATTGATAAATTAAATAAATTTGAACATGTAAGATTTTTGAGTGTGTGGGTTGGTGTATAGGGATTCTGAGTAGGGACTCAAGTTGAGCCGAGGGAAAGCTGGTAAAAAGAGAGAAAAATAGGTTAGGATTCCGACTATAGTTGACGTTTATATTTCGACACCCAAATCGACTGTGTTTATACTCTAACGCTCAAGTCAATATCAATTCTATATAGATAAAAGAGCAATTAATACAAAGCATGTACCTTATTTATATGGATAGTTCTTCTATTTTCAGAAGAGATCGTGTCTTCGTTGTGTCTTATTTGTTATGTCTTTGGGCACAAATCAGCCCAAAGATGAACACAAATACTCAATTCTATACTTGTGAATTTGTAATTCCCAGTTTCTCTTTGTCTAACGTGGCGGTCCATAATTCGAGTATATCATTAATTTCGAAAACATAATATCAAGCTTCTAAAGGGTTGTGACACACGGAGAGGTTTTAGTATTTGAAATTTGATGTTTAAAGAGGGCCTGATTTTTGTATAGCATTGCAGGCTCCTCTTAATTTGAAGGCTCCCCTTTTAAATTGATCCTTATATCACTTATATCAACAACAACAACAACAAAAACAAAAAAGATTCGGTTGGATTTAGAAGTTCAAGCCCATTAACCCATGCAATCCAATTATGATCAATATATTTTAGCTTTGCTAATTGCTAGGACCTCCTTGTTGATTGGAAAATTGAAAGAGCTTGGAGTTGCATACAGTGCAGGTCCTGACTATTCCAAGGCTCATAGGTAAAATCTAGAAAATGGGTCTTATACCAACAAAATCATTCCCATTTCACCCCAAAATAAAAATAAAAATTAAAAAATCCATGATTTTTATGTCTCCGGTTGTCGGTTTTTTCTTTTTTATTTATTAATTTTTTTTTTTAATCTTTGGTGGGTGGAGAAGAAATGAATAATATATAGGTAATAAGTGATAGGAAAGTATGAAACTTTAAAAAATTGGGTTTTATACTAGAATAAAAAGAATTGGACCAAGTTCTAATTTTTTGTTTGGTATTGTTTTGAGGTTTTTTTTCGGATTTTTTTTCACAACGTAACCTATAACAAAAACTCGCATCATATATTTGGAGCCTCTGAACATGACAGGCCCGGGGCGGACGCCCACCTACCCACCCACCCACCCCAGGTTGATGTTAAAATTAATGAGATTTAATATTTTGTGTGGTGCTTGCAATTCGGTCGCAAAGAACAAAAGAAACGAAAAAAAATAAAATGTGATGATGATACTCTTTCTATTAAAATAAATAAATTACTTATCACTCACTCCATCTTTACCTTTAATCTGCTCAAAATGACTTCAAATAATTTGAGTTTGCTTTATGTAAATAGAATCGTGTACTGAAACACTAGTTACAACTTTAACAAATATTATTGAATCGACAACCATTGATTCAATAAAGTACAGAGAAAACTAGAACAACTAATAAATAGAATCATCCATGTCCACTACTATTTACATTACAAAGTATAATTTTGTGTCTAAGTGATCAATAGAAGAAAAATGTTGTAGAGGAGCTTTGATTAGGCTCCAAATTTGGGAACTTTGGCAGTGGAGATTTGAGCAAGGAAATGCTCTGCCACAATCCGGCGCTGGATCTTCCCGGTAGCAGTTTTCGGGAGGGAATCAGTGATGAACACCTTCTTCGGGACCTTGAAACTTGCAAGATTGTTCTTGCAGTAACTCAACACATCTGCTTCGTTCAACTCAACTCCATCCCTTTGAATTACAGCACAATTTATCTGTAAATTGGACACAATAAATTAGCAATTCGGAACCATTAAGTGTAATAAAAACTGTATAAATTCTATGTTGGGTTTTGGTGTCTCACCTCTTCACCATATTTATCATCAGGAACTCCAAAAGCTACAGCTTGAGCTATTTTGGATGTGATACAAGAACCGCGTCAACTTCAATAGGTGATATCTTCTCCCCTGAAAAACATTAAAAGAAAATACACATTTCAGTAATCTTAATCAAACAGGTATTAAATTAATAATGTAAAATAAGAACATAGTGCGACATATATATATATACCTCCGCGGTTGATGAGCTCCTTAATCCGTCCCACGAGATGCAAATACCCATCGGAATCTAAAAACCCGAGATCTCCGGTATGGAACCACCCGAATTTAAAAGCCTCATCGTTGGCCTTAGGATTGTTCTTGTAACCTGTAGTCACATTTGGTCCTCTTATACACACCTCACCACTAACACCATTGTTTTTTATCACACCATTCGCGTCCATGATACACATTTCCTGGCCCACCGGTTTACCAACCGAACCGGGTTATGCGGGCCGTTTTCGGGCAACGGGTTTGAACACATCAAATGAGAAGCCTCCGTCATCGCGTAAGCCTCCAGAACCGGAGCCCCAAACGCTTCCTCCAGTCGAGACATTATGCTAGGCGCTAACGACGCGCTGCAGCTCCTGATAAACCTCAGCTTCGGTGAAACCGGTTCGGGTTTGCTCAAGTGCCGGTCCAGTACGATTTGGTGTATTGTTGGAACCGCCGTGTACCAGGTGGCGTTGTATTTGAGCATGTCTGACCAGAAAGTCGAAGCTGAGAAGCGGCCGGCGGCTGGGAGAACTACGGCGGCTCCCGCCGCGAGTGAGCTGAGCAAGCCGGCTAACAAACCGTGGACGTGAAACAGAGGCAAAACGAGTACGGTCGCGTCGGACTCGGTGAGTTTGTAAACCGAGATGATGTTCAAAACAGAGGAGGCTAGATTGAGCTGAGTCAAAGGAACGCCTTTGGGACGGCTTGTGGTGCCGGAGGTGTGCAGGAACAGTGCCACGTCGGACGGGTTGTTGGTGAGTTGAGCGACCGAGTCGGTGTCGTTCGACTTCGACTCTGATGATGATGAAAGGGTAATTTTGGAATTTGAATCAGGTAGAGTAGCGGTGACTTGAGGAATTTTCAGCTTGGAAGCGGCAGCTTTAGCCGTTTGGATGCCTTCTTGCGGCGTTATAAGAAGCTTCGATTCTGAGTCAGAGAGATAAAACTCGAACTCCTCTGTCGTGTAAGCCGAGTTCAGCGGCGCCGCCGTGGCTCGGCACCGTATAACGGCCAAAAACATCACCACATACTGTAAAAAATTAAAAATAAAAATAATAAGTCGAAATCATTAGTACTAAAAACAAAATTAATATCTCAATTTCTTATCACATTTTCAAATTTCATTTACACAAAAAATATATATATATATATATATATATATATAAAAGAGATGATACCTCGACGGTGTTAGGGAAGGTGAGAGCGACGACATCGCCGGGTTTAACCCCGAGAGCGACAAGGAGAGAAGCAGCGTGATCGACAAGTTCTTGCAATTTCGAGTGCGTCAAATCAACTTTTCCAGAAACAGAGAGTGCTCTCCTGTTTGGGAATTCCGTCGCAGCTTTTCTCAACAAACCAATTAACGTTAAATTCTCCATTTCAATGAAAACTCTAGAAAATAAATGCGTATACACAGTCTTTATCAGAAAATGAATTGAAAGATTTTTGTTGTTGATGGATATTAAATGAAGTGAATGAATTGGATTGTGAGACAGAGAGGCAGCGGCGGAGTTACTTATATACACAGGTGGAGAGGAGAAAAACTTGTGTGGGACGGTCTCACCGTCACGTGCCGTCACGTGCCAGGTGGTGAGACTGATCCAATAAAATTGAGTGCGGTGGGACGAAGAAGCAGTAGCAACGGAGGTGATGAGTGCCACGTGGCGATGATCAATGGACTGTCAGTCCGTTAGTGTGTGCCAGGATTACGTGGCGGAATTTGGGAAGATGTTTCGGTGTTGGTTTACGTGAACGAGTCCACGAATGTGTCTGTCAATTTCAATATTCGCGGAACATTGGACGAAACAAGGATGATATTTCTTGGTCCATTCAAATTTTAATTTATGGCAAAAATAAAAGAAGTCCCTCTAGTTTGATCTATTGTCCCGTTTCGATTCTTTTAGTTTCAGTATTATCTCGTTTGGTCCCTTTAGCTCTAATATTATTTTTATGAGATGGATGGTTGAGATCTTCGGATCTCACCAAATCCAAATAAAAATAATATTAAAATAGTGTTTTAAGGAGGTTAACAAAATGACTAAAAGAGACAAAACTGGAACTAAAGGGACGTTTTTAATTTTTTCCTTTTAACACCACTAGTTCTTTCTCTATTCTCTATCATGCAAAAATAGAATACAAAAACAAAAATCAAATCAAAAACCGATTTGAATCATCTCCTTATCTCATATTTTTTTCCAATCTTACCTAATCTCATAACACATAAACATTGTAATAAATGTGTGGTTAATATGTGATTGATTTCCATAATCACTTTATCAACATTCAATCAATTGATTTAAAAAGGTCATGAAAAATTTGTAGATTAATAAATTAGAGTGGTGTTCAGCTGGTGTACAACTGTACATCAAGCTGTTTCTGGAAAACGTAAGAAGAAAAGTGGATCCACGTGTCGTGTTCTGAATTCATAGTACAAGATTACATGTTTCTCTATAGTTTCTATTTTCTTCTAGTCTATATAAGTTCCTTCCAATTTAGCGATAAAGATGCTTAAACTGTATGGTGTGATGTCAATCGTTTCATTTTTGCTAGATATATCTGTAATAAGATTATTATAGATTTGGAAGCACATGATTATTACTTTTGAGGTCAAAGTTGGCAGAATTCTCGTCAAATTTGGACTAGTAAAAGAATTAATCTACCCTACTTTAGAGTCAGAAAAGTTGGATGATTAGGTTGGAAATTTCATCGCAACCCAAAACCAACTTGCTAAAAGTAAACAATTTGTCAAGTGGCATGGGCTGTCCAGGAGGAAGAGAAACTTCGGTGCCCTGGGTACGCTATTGAGTGGTGTATACGGTCAGCTATTGAAGATGAGATATGTGGTAAGGAAAGGTTTATATAGCATAGGAACAATTTATGTAGTGCTTCTGATGCACCATTCAAAAATGCATCGGGTGCACTACATACTATTAGAAGTGAACAATTTGTCAAGTGGGCTATCGAGGAGGAAGAGAAAATCTTCGGTGTATCAGGTGCATTTGACCGGCTATTAAAGATAAGATCAAGGAACTTAATATCGGTATCGGTATCAATATCGGGCTTCTAAATTTACGGATATTTCGAAAATATTATCGATATCGGTGGATATTCTATCAAAAATTAAAAAAATGATAGATATTTACATTTAAAGTTATATTTTTTTTGTGAAATCTTATGACAAGTTTAAACAAGTAATTATACATCAAATTAATCATATTTCAATGATAAATTAGCATAGTTATGAGTTTATTATAAATTATAACATAGATAGAGTCTATATATAATTTTTAAAATTAAGTATTTAATAGAATAATATTTTGTTTCACTTTTACAATATTATATGCAATATAAAGAGACTAAATATTTAATAAACAAATAGATGAATGATTGAAGAAGATTTTCGTTATTGCATTCATTTATATTCACTGCAACGAATAAATACATGATGCATATGCATTCATTTTGTTTCTATTTGGCATAGACATTCATTATTAATATTCTCTGCCATACTATTTGGCATAGGCATGCATTATTATTCTCTACCATACTATTTTTCAAAATTCTATCATTATGATTCTTACCGTACAGGGCATACCAAATAATTGTGTTCTTATTTATTTTTTATTTTATTTTTTTTATAAAAATAATTGAGTTTCTTTAGATTCTCTACTCAAAGAAACAATTGTGGGTTTTTACATGGTTTTTTTTTTTTTTTTTTTTTTTTAGATTGCTTTCACAAAATTTTACATATTTTACATTTCCACTCTTTGGTTTTTTTATCCAATATTACTTCAAGTCCTCAATAATTTTACTATTGACTATTATGTCAAATTTTTTTTTTATAAATTTGTTAATGCTTCTTCTAAAATAATTTTCAATCTAAATTATTTTAACAATAATTTAATTGTTTAGGATTAAAAAATTATTTTAATAATATGAAAATATCCATGGACTTTCGGGGTAAAATTCGTGAAATTTCGGGAATTTCGGGATATTTCGGGATTATAGGGAGATTTTTACGGATATTTTAAAATTAGCCGGATATTCTGTAGGATGTTGGATATTTGCCTGTTTCAATATCGGTCCCTCCAAAATACGGATATATCGATGGATATTTCAGTATATCTATCGATTTTAAGTACCCTAGATAAGATATATTGCAAGAAAAAGTTTATGTAGCGTAGGAAAGTTTATATGGTGCTTCCGATGCACCTACAATTTTTAAATTTTTCAATTTTTCAATATGGTACACTATTGAGTGGTGTATTCGGTCAGCTATTGAAGATGAGATGTGTGGTAAGGAAAGGCTTATATAGCATAGGAACAATTTATGTAGTGCTTCTGATGCACCATTCAAAATGCATCGGGTGCACTACATACTATTAGAAGTGAACAATTTGTCAAGTGGACTATTGAGGAGGAAAAGAAAATCTTCGATGTATCGGGCGCACTACTTAATGGTGTATTTGGTTAGCTATTGAAGATGAGATATGTGGTAAGGAAAAGTTTATGTATCGTAAGAAAAGTTGATATAGTGCTTTTAATGCCTCATTCAGAAACGCATCCGGTACACCAAAGATTTTTTCGTTGAAGAGATGTCGTATGTGACTCATTATTTTGATAGGGTAGGGAAGGGAGGGGAGGCTTACGCGGTGCGAGTGTATCTGGGAATGGCTGTGTGCTGTGTCTCTTCTGTGTTCAATGTTTCAACTTTAACGTAAGCGCTTACGCACAAAAACAACAAAAAAAATTATGCTCATCACAAACGTGGACTTGTTGCTGCCACCCAAATTCATTTTCCATATCACTTTTGTCTTTTGGATCTTTTGGGCTCTACCGTTTTGAATTGACCTTCAAACCAAAATGAGCTGGTAGATGGTGAAATTGGGCCCCATTGGATACTTAAATTTCTTATTAGTTTTCTTCTTTGGCCCAAACTTTAATTGAAAAAGCATATTTGGGTTGGGCCTTATTGGGTTGTCTCTATTATCAATGATGACGTAAGGCCCAAACTTTCTTTGCAAGAAAAATCTCCCACCTTTGATTAGCTAACTCACCAATCATATAATTTTTGATATTTAATGTTAACATCTAAATATCTAATCTAATTTAATCTTAGGTGATATCATTGCATATGAAACTAGACAATACATTTAAATAACAAAACAAACAAGACCTTGGGTACGATTGAGTTTAATTGGGCCTTTCTATTATAATATTTAGTGACGATATGTTTCTATTATAACATACTAAATTGGGATGTACATCCCTCCAAAACTGTATGTACATCCCAATTTAGTATGTTTTTGAAAATCAAATAATACCCTTGATTAAAATTACTAATAAGACTAAATAGTTTGTAAGTACTAAGTACACCAACAAAAAATTATTAATTAATTTCTTATTTTAATATCTTGTGAATTTTTTTTTTCCTTTTAATGATTTGATATTAACATATGTCATTAAAAATTCTTTCCATTTTCTTAAACCCTAAATTCTCTTTTAAAATTTAATTTCAATATATTTTCAATTTCTTTTAAATAAATACAAATTGACTACCGGAGAATGAATCAAAATTTTCCCAAGTTGGTTGTAAAAAAGCAGGTATCAAATTATTTTTATTAGAAGAACAAAATCATTACAAATTGTTTTCTCTATAATATGTGTATATATTTTTTTTTCTTGCAAACACGCTTTAGACTTTGTTTATTATTTTTTTCAATATTAGTTGTTCTTCAATTTCATTAAACATTTTTCTACTTCCAAATCAATTGGTACATGACATAAATCTTGTTTCCCTATAACTTTCACAAACAAAAAATGGATCTACAACAGAAAAAACCTCAAAACGAAGTGATTTTGTTGATAGAAAATAGTTAAGAAGAAATGGAGAGAGCAGCTTGACACATTGAGAGAGAAAAAGAAAAATGGAATTTGATTTTTGTGAAAGGAAAACATAGAAGATAAAGATTAAAGATAATAATAAAATTTTCAATTTTAAATAATAATAAATTTGATTAAATAACATAATAATATATGTCGGTGGTGTGTACTTAAAAAAATACAATTACATTATAATTAAATAAAGGATATTTTTGGCATTAAATGGAGTTTATTTACAAACTATAAATTTTTTAAAAATTTGATGAGTTTGAATACAAAAGGGGTGTACATACAGTTTTTAAGGGGTGTCATTATCGTCACTCTATAAAATTTTCAAATGGACATCGTCAAAGCACGATTCGAATTCACAACAATACGGTATACGTACCATCGGATTATGACATAATAAATTAATAAATTTTAATTTTATAAAACGTTTATTTTTTATTTGAAGAGCGACGACACTGTGTTAGAGACAAATTAAGTTCATTGTCGTTAAGAAAGAAAGGTTGCTACATAAAAAGTTCATTGTCGTTAAATGAGCTTGTTATGCATAACATTGTTTAATCCCAATGAAAAATAATCAGTTAGGCAAAAAGTTGACAAAAAAAACTCATAATTATCGACAATTAAACGAGCTCGTTGTGCATGTAACCTAATTTAATCCCAATGAAAATGAGATTGCTTTGTCGTAAATAAACAAGTCATCTTAATTGATTATTAAATTTAAACAAAGTACATCAACTAACGATCTAAAATTCTAAACTTAGAAAATGAAGGCGGTGGGTGGATTTATAATATATTCAAAAATGTATATCAAATTATTTATTTAAATTTTAACTATGTCGTATTATCTTTGAACATTTCTAACACGCCAATATATTGTTTATTGGAATTAAATTGTTAATAAATAATGATAAATCCACTAATTAGTCAGCCCATGTTTGCGAATATATTACAATTTATTGTCTTCTATTTACTGTCGTACTAGTTTGTATAACGGTGAAAAACAAAATCTTGATTGTTTAAGTAGTTTCCCACCAAAACTAGATACCATTATTATAATAAAGTTTGAATTCCGACGACAATTAGATCAAGAGTTTGTCGAAACCTTGCAAAATCAATCACTGTAAACACAATCTGGAAAATAACTTTTGGCTTTGTATTAGTATTTTATAAATATGTTTATATTGTGTGTCTACTAGAGAAAAATTGTAGATTTTCTCGAGTTTTGGTTAGATGAAACCAAATACAGTTTATTCCAGAGAGTTCTATAAATTTTTTTTATTTAATTCCTTCCTCATGACGGGTCTTCTCAACTTCATAATTTTATAAATAAATATATGATTTTAATCTTTGTTACGGATCAGAAGAGGAAAAAAATTTGGAAACCACTTAAAAAATCGTTTTAAAGAGTAATTTCTATGTTGAATATGGACGCAATGGTGTGCTCCATTAATTCTACTAGTCTATTTTTCCACCAAAACAAATCAATTAGATTAGGTTATATTATTTGGCATCCGATGTTGCTTCTTTCAAATGACAAAAGCTGATATCGATACAGTTTTTTAAAATTCTTTTATTGAATATATAGACATATAGTTAAACGTTACGTCATGGATATAAATTATCCATTAATCTAAACTTTTATTGGAACAAACATTAAACTTACATGATTGATAGCCAGCTTGGTAATATTACAGGTTCAAGTTGCTACTAGTAAATCAAAAAGAAAATCGGTTAAACAATTATCTAGTTTGTAGCAAATAATTAGATTCATATAACATATTATGATCATATATATAGAAGCTATTAACGTATATATTGTCATATATTGACATCCCATTTTCTATTTTAAGTTGAAAGGTGTATGTTACATGCACATTTTAATGACACCAAAAATATAATATAGTTTGCTCCAAGTGAAATCAGAACCTACCAAATTGTTAGCATAGACCACCACATAATTGATGAGAATAAATTCATATATATATAAACAGTCTTTTTATTGTCAGTTCGTCCTGCCAATAAATACATCATGAAGAAGAATGTAGACCACAGATTATGGAGAAGTTTTGACAAGTGCATACACTTTGAGTCAAAGTATGTAAATCTAGTGATCTACATTCTTCATCCTGATATATTTATTGTCAAGACGAACTGATAATAGAAAATCTGTATAAATATATATATATATATATATATATATATACGGTCTCGATCCTATCAGGATGCACTGATATAACTTTATCAGGATATTGAATGTGAGTCACTCATTTATAACAGTGATTTGCACTATATATATACGGTCTCGATCCTATCAGGATGCACTGATATAACTTTATCAGGATATTGAATGTGAGTCACTCATTTATAACAGTGATTTGACAAGTGCATACATACCAAGTTAAAGTATGTAAAACGAGTGGCTCACATTCAATATCCTTATATAATTTTATCAGGATGCACTGATAGGATAATTTACGTGTATATATATATATATATATATATATATGTATGTATACGTTTTATTGATAGCATGTTTATTTTATTTTATTTTTATTTTGATTTTTAAATACCTCATGATGGGGTGGCGTTATTAACAACGTTATTAGCAAACTAATCAGACAGTGTTATAGATAGAATAAAAATTCTATCAAATCTGATTTTAAATTAATGTAACTTATTTAAATTTAAAACAAAAACAAACATTTTAATTTAAATAAAAATATGATGTTATCAGTATCTTCTGCCGCAAATTCCAATTTACCAATTGAATCCAACTATAGATTCTATGTTGGGTATACTATACTATGTGTGCGTATGCCCAACATATTATTTTTTAAAATTTGTATAAAAGTATTTTTAATTATTTTTTTTTTTTTAATAATAATTTGGGATTTGGAAGAGGGGTCATAGTCGAATCCACAACCTTATGGTGTAAGTGTAAAAAACAATTAGCTAAGTGATCAAATAAACAACCTCATTAATAAAGTCAAATTAATTATAACGATTATTTTAACAACCTAGTAAAACCTAGCTTCATGAAATACAATTTTTTTATTCCATGTTTGGTGGCTTTGATTGTCATAATCAAAGTTCAAGAATCAAATTAACAAAACTATATAATAAGTATTTGATTAGAGTATTTAAGCTGTTCAAGACTTCAAGTTATTATAAATAGGAGGAGTCTTTATTCAGTCTCTTATATCTTTCAAGCAAAGGAATTCTCTCTCTCTCTCTCTCTCTAAACAGTCTAAAGTGCTTCTAGTAAGTTTATTTTCTCTGAATTATCTTCCATTAATTGGATAATAATATATATATCAAGCTTATTTACTATATTATTCTGAAATGATGTTTTCGGTTGCATGCAAAAGTATAAAGAAATTCTGGATTTTTTTTTTGCGTGTCTACATGTATCAAAAGTGCTTTAATATTCGCTATATTATTATTATTATTGTTATTTTGTTTTTATTGTTACAGGAAGCTTCTATGGTTTTGTTACAAATTAGAGTCATGGAAACTATTTAATTTAAACCAAATTATTCTTGATTCGATGAATCATTAATTAAAAAATAAAATAATAATTCCCTAAAATAATCATTTCATTGATTCGATTAGTAATTCATTCAGTACATTGAAGATTTTCTCTAGCGATATAGTAACGTCATATTTAAGTGAAGGATAGGCATGGGCCCACCAACCACTCATATTTTCAATTTTAGTTGTATAAGTATTTTTAGGTCAAACGCATCACCACATCATCAACCGTTGATTCTCAATCGTAACTTATTTGATTAATTTACTTATAGCACACTCTAATAATATAGGTATTTCTTTTTAAAAAGGAAAACAGCATCACCCTCCCATTTATGTCACTTTTTCTCATTTTAAAAAAGCTGAAGTTTTGAAAACTGAAAAAACCAAAATCTGTTTTTCAGAATCAGAATCAGATTCACAGTTGTAGTATTGTACGTGGTGGTGGATGGCGACCAAGTTCCTGGCTTTGGCTTGCATACGAAGCGACAGCAATGGACACCTGTCGCCGAGGCCGCACTATCCGTCCATGCCCAAGTATCCGAAAGGCGTGTCGGGTGAGGAGACGAGCGCGGCGGCCGAGAGTTCCAAGGCCAAGAAGGTGGCGGTGTTCTCCGTCGTCGGGATGACTTGCTCCGCCTGCGCTGGCTCCGTCGAGAAGGCTGTCAAAAGACTACCCGGAATACACGAGGCCGCCGTCGATGTCTTGAACAACAAGGCACAAGTCTTGTTCTACCCCACTTTTGTTAACGTAAGTTTAATTTTCTTTTTTTAATTTTAAAAAAATTAATGTGAATATCAGTTTGCGTGTTCTTGATTTCTCAGATTCTGGGTTCGTTTTTGTTCTAGAAAGTTCTACAAGCTTTTTCCGGAATTAATGCTCCTGAATTCTTGGCTTTCGGGTTACTCTTTTGTATCAATATTAGTTTTTTTATATTCCAATTTACATTTAAAAAAATTGGTATCATTTAGTGTCACATTACACTTAGGGGTGTGTACAATTTTCCCAGATAAACCGACATGTTCGAGTCGAGATACTCAATTAAGAGTTAACACGAGTTGATTTGATTCAAAAACAAAAACTAGGTTTATACGAATTATATATTGTTTTGGTTTGTCAAAAACCGAATTGAATTAACATAACATTATATAATTAGACGCTTAATTACATAACTTTTTACAACTTATGACATTGTTATTGGGATATTTATATATGAAAAGATTCTTTTATATGCGTGATGTAATTTACATTAGACAATTGGGTTCATGTCTAGGATTGTGATTTGGGCCGAGATTGCAGACTAGCCCGAAAAATTCATGTAGTAGTCGTTGGATCTAGCTAACACTATCAAGTCAGTAGGATAAAGATCTCATTTGTACCGATGCAAATTGAAAATATAATCGGTGTAAATTGGGATCCTGCACGTAAAACTGCACTTGATAATTATTTATCAGGTAGTACTTGTTTGTAATAAGGTTATGATGTTGTTGTACAGGAGGAGAGAATTCGTGAGACAATTGAGGATGTTGGATTTGAAGCAACTTTGATCGAAGATGAAGCCAGTGAGAAGTCCATTCAAGTATGTCGAATTCGCATCAATGGAATGACTTGCACTTCTTGTTCTTCAGCTGTTGAAGAAGCTTTGCAAGCAATTCAGGGTGTACAAAACGCACAAGTGGCCTTGGCAACTGAAGAAGCAGAGATTCATTATGATCCAAACATTGTCAGTTACAATCAGCTTATGGAAACTATTGAACATACCGGGTTTGAAGCTCTACTTATCAGTACAGGAGAAGACATGAGCAAGATTCATCTTCAGGTTGATGGCATAAGAACTGATCATTCAATGAGAATGCTTGAGAATTCTCTTCAAGCACTTCCTGGAGTTCAAGGTATTAATATGGATCCTCAAGTGAAAAAATTCTCCTTGTCGTATAAATCGGACATGACAGGACCTAGGAACTTTATAAGAGTGATAGAGTCAACTGGGTCTGGAAGATTCAAGGCCCGGATATTTCCTGAAGGTGGTGGAGGCAAAGAAAGTTTTAAACAGGAAGAAATCAAGCAGTACTATAGATCATTTATGTGGAGTTTGATTTTTACAATTCCTGTGTTCTTAACTTCAATGGTCTTCATGTATATTCCTGGAATCAAGCATGGATTGGACACTAAAGTAGTCAATATGCTTACCATTGGAGAGCTTATCAGATGGGTGCTATCTACTCCTGTCCAGTTTATCATTGGCAGGCGGTTCTACACTGGTTCGTACAAGGCGTTGCGACATGGTTCCGCTAATATGGATGTTTTGATTGCCCTGGGAACAAATGCAGCTTACTTCTATTCGGTCTATTCGGTGTTGAGAGCTGCTACTTCTTCAGATTTTATGGGGACAGATTTCTTTGAGACTAGTTCAATGCTTATCTCATTTATTCTACTTGGGAAATATCTAGAGGTTTTGGCAAAGGGAAAGACATCTGAGGCCATTGCCAAGCTTATGGATTTGGCACCCGAAACAGCAACATTGTTGACTTTAGATGATGAAGGAAATGTGATAAGAGAAGAAGAAGTTGATAGTCGATTGATACAAAAGAATGATGTGATCAAAATTATTCCTGGTGCAAAAGTGGCTTCAGATGGTTACGTTCTGTGGGGACAAAGCCATGTGAATGAGAGTATGATAACAGGGGAGGCGAGACCAGTGGCGAAGAGGAAGGGCGATACTGTGATTGGAGGGACTTTGAATGAGAATGGTGTCTTGCATATCAAGGCAACCAGAGTAGGCTCAGAGAGTGCCCTGTCTCAAATTGTTCGACTTGTCGAATCAGCTCAGATGGCTAAAGCTCCAGTTCAGAAATTTGCTGACCGCATTTCCAAATTCTTTGTGCCTCTGGTAAGTATTCTTTTTATTAAAGTGTCAAGTAAATATGTAGGAAATAATTCTTTGCTGACAATCAGTTGTTTGTAGGTCATCACTTTATCATTGTCAACATGGTTTGCTTGGTTTCTAGCTGGAAAGTTGCATGGCTATCCAGAATCCTGGATACCATCTTCAATGGATAGCTTTGAGCTTGCACTCCAATTTGGAATCTCTGTCATGGTCATAGCCTGTCCATGTGCTCTAGGCCTAGCTACTCCAACTGCTGTAATGGTTGGAACTGGAGTTGGTGCATCTCAAGGAGTTTTGATTAAAGGAGGCCAAGCACTAGAAAGTGCACATAAGGTTTGTGTATGCCGTTCACATTGCTCTAGAAGCTATAGCAAAAGTCGATTCCTAATTCAATATTGTTCCTTATTGTCCCGATTTACAATCTTTGTAGGTGAATTGCATTGTGTTTGACAAGACAGGCACTCTCACAGTCGGAAAGCCAGTGGTTGTTAACACTAAACTGTTGAAAAATATGGTACTAAGAGACTTCTACGAATTTGTTGCTGCAACTGAGGTATGTTTTTCTCTGAAGAACTTACCTTTTGAGAAAAGTTTTCTTCATAACTTGAACATTTTTTCATCACTTAATACTGTTAATACCGATGTTATATTAAACTAGGCGAACAGTGAGCACCCATTAGCGAAGGCTGTTGTTGAGTATGCTAAGAAATTTAGAGAAGATGAAGAGAATCCTATCTGGTCAGAAGCACGGGACTTTGTCTCCGTTACTGGCCATGGAGTGAAAGCCACTGTGCAGAACAAGGAAATAATGGTTGGAAACAAGAGCTTGATGTTAGACCATAATATTGCCATTACAATTGACGCTGAAGAAATGCTAACGGAAACCGAAGAAATGGCTCAAACTGGCATTCTTGTATCTATAGATGGCGAGTTGACTGGAGTTGTAGCCATATCTGATCCATTGAAACCGAGTGCACGTGAAGTCATTTCTATTCTTAAGTCCATGGATGTTCAGAGCCTCATGGTGACAGGTGATAATTGGGGAACTGCCAAGTCCATTGCCAAAGAAGTTGGAATTGAAACTGAAAATGTCATTGCAGAAGCCAAACCTGAGCAGAAGGCAGAGAAAGTGAAAGATTTACAGGTATATATATGCAAACAATGGAATTTTACCAGCAGAATTTTGACTCTCAAGTCCTGATTTGTGTTAACTTTTCTTATTACAGGCCTCAGGATTTACTGTTGCAATGGTAGGAGATGGCATCAATGACTCGCCGGCCCTTGTAGCGGCAGATGTTGGAATGGCGATTGGTGCTGGCACAGACATTGCCATAGAAGCTGCTGACATTGTTCTGATGAAGAGTAACTTGGAGGATGTGATTACTGCCATAGACTTATCAAGAAAAACCTTTACGCGTATTCGTCTGAACTACATTTGGGCATTGGGTTACAACCTTCTCGGCATTCCAATTGCTGCAGGAGTTCTTTTCCCATCTACCAGATTCCGTTTACCACCATGGATCGCCGGAGCTGCAATGGCTGCCTCCTCAGTCAGTGTTGTTTGTTGCTCTCTCTTGTTGAAGAACTACAAGAGACCCAAGAAGCTAAACAATCTTCAGATAGGTGGAATAGTGATTGAGTGATACATGGTAATATAGTTTTAATTGTGTGTTTATTTATTATTTCTATGAGAAATTTTTCCTGAGAACATAACAGGCCAGCTTTCTCAGTATGTTAAAAATGTTGATACAGGTTTGCGAGTAGTTTATGAAAATACTAGTTGTTCTTTGATGATCTGTAAATATAGTTGTGGAATGAAGATTGAATAAAGTAATCAGAAAATTGTTTTATGTAAAATTGTAATTTGAAAACTTTGATAATGTGGGGTTCTTTAGCATGATTCATTTACAAAGACTATTCTCAAAGAAAAAAAAAAAAAAATACTAAAAAGAGACCCATCAAATTTGGGGAACTCCCTTGCATACTTAATAGCTTCCTTGTTAGGCCCAAAATCTTATCTATACTAAAAATTGACTTTTTTATTTTATTGATACTAATAATTCAGGTTTTGAAGGGAGATTACAACCTCAATGATCTCGTTAAGTGATCATTGACTTTAATGTGCGTATTTAGGGCACAAGTTAACATAATCATTTGAATAAGGGAAAGTATCATTTTCCCCCCTGTAGTTTGCCATATTTATAAAGTTGCCCCCCCTAGTTTCAGAAATGGTTGGTCTTCCCCCTCTAGTTTGCCATATTCGAATATTTACCCCTTACCGTTAGGATTTCCGTTAAATGCAAAGGAGAAAGTACGTTTTTACCCCTAATAATAGGGAAAGTATCATTTTCCCCCCTGTAGTTTGCCATATTCATAAAGTTGCCCCCCTAGTTTTAGAATGGTTGGTCTTCCCCCTATAGTTTGCCATATTCGAATATTTACCCCCTACCCTTAGGATTTCTGTTAAATAATGGTTTGACCGTTAAATACAAATGAGAAAGTACATTTTTACCCCTAATAATAACGTTGATTTAAAAAAAAAAAAAAACATAACAGAATTAGCTTAACAAGGTATATTTAATAATTATTAAAAGATATTAAAAATAATATTAAAAAATTAAAAACATCAATTTCAACTTTCAAGCCTTAATTATCTCTCTCTCCCTTGAAATTAAAAAACAATTATTAATTATCTCCAGATTCAATCTCCACCATCCATCTCAAACATGGACGGTGGAGGTAATTATATAAAAAAAATATTAATATCAAAAATAATAAAATAATATAATTGTAAAAAAAAAAAAAACTAATCAAATTATATAATAATAATAATAATAATAATATAATTGTAAAAATAAACAAAAACGATATTAAAAAAATCTCACTTTCTCTTTCTCAACATTATCCGTGATGATTAATCTCTCTCTTTTCTTCATCCTATCGCCGGCGAGAATAAAAAAAAATAAAAAGTTAGGTGGTGTTTGCTAATGAATCTAATAATAATAGGGAAAGTATCACAGATAATGTTGAGAGAGAGAGAAAGTGAGATTTTTTTAATATCATTTTTGTTTATTTTTACAATTATATTATATTATATTATATTATATTATTATTATTATTATTATTATTATTATTATTATATAATTTGATTAGTTTTTTTTTTTTTACAATTATATTATTTTATTATTTTTGATATTAATAATTTTTTATATAATTATCTCCACTGTCCATGTTTGAGATGGATGGTGGAGATTGAATTTGGAGATAATTAATAATTATTTTTTTAATTTCGAGGGAGAGAGAGATAATTAAGGCTTGAAAGTTGAAATTGATGTTTTTAATTTTTTAATATTATTTTTAATATCTTTTAATAATTATTAAATATACCTTGTTAAGATAATTCTGTTATGTTTTTTTTTTAAATCAACGTTATTATTAGGGGTAAAAACGTACTTTCTCCTTTATATTTAACGGTCAAACCATTATTTAATGGAAATCCTAAGGGTAGGGGGTAAATATTCGAATATGGCAAACTAGAGGGGGAAGACCAACCATTTCTGAAACTAGGGGGGGCAACTTTATGAATATGGCAAACTACAGGGGGGAAAATGATACTTTCCCTTTGAATAATGCTAGGTAGTAATTGTGCTTCATTGGAATGCTTCAACACAATCCGTGTACCACAATGATTTTGAATTTATATTCATAACTCACAAGATATTATTTTGAACAGTAAAACTTTATTCATCAAGCAAAGATAATCACAAGATATTATTTAACAATATGTTTTAACTTCTAACTAGCTAGACAATATGAGGTTGACCCTAATGGTATATCCCTCACATTTACACCACGTGGTTGTGAATTCGAGTCTCTATAATCTCTCCAAACCCCAAATTATTTTAGTATTTCATAAGAAAAAAACTTATAATAAGTATAATCGTCTTACTCAAACACATTGGTGAATGCACTTGTATTATATGTTATTATTATTTTTTGCTATATATTTTCGTAATATATATATATTTTAAAGTATACACATTTTGAAAAGTAAGACTCACGTCCACCATTATATGTAACCCTTACATATTTCTAAACTCTTTCAATCATTGAACTTACTTAAAATCATTTTGTATGAATATTTAGTCTAGCCCCTCTAATTAAAAATCCTGGCTACGCCACTGGGTGTGAAGCACTAGCTGGTTGGTTTACAAGTTGCCTTGATGATGTGTGCAAGTTTGCTTTTGTTTTATGTCTTCCAGGGTCCAGGGCCGGCCCTAAGATTTTTGGGGCCCAAGACGAACTATAGAATATGAGACCCTATATACTCTATGTATGTTCACTTGATTTTTTTTTTCTCTAGTAAATACTTGTAAAAATCAATATAATAACTCAAATTCAAGACTATAACACAACAAAATAGTAAAAATAAAAAAAATAAAAAAATAAAAAAGCTACCAAAATAAAAATTTTATAATTGCATAAAAGAATATATCATTTAAACCTTACTCGTTTCACATTTTTAGCAACAAAAGTACTAATTAAGCTTACATGTTTTCGAAAAAGAAAAAAAAAATGAAGTTTATTGATTTGATTACCTTCAAAACAGCGACTTCTGAATTTTCGTATAAAGAGAGTATTGAGTTTTTTTAGAGATATAAAAGATGATTATTTGTGACAAACACGAGTGTTGTTAGGATTCAATCCACCGCCACCCTTGATCCAATATTGTTGTTGTAAGAATGGTAAATGAGTTTCTATTGGTGGGCCTTTTAAAAAAAAATAATATATATATAGTGGTCCATTTTTAAATTTATTTATAAGTTGGGTTTCCATTGGTGGGCATTTAAAAAAAATTATATGTATTGTGAACCTTTTTTAAAATCATTTATGGGCCTGTTTTATTTAAAATCTTAGATGGACTATATTTTAAAATCATTTTTTTTTTCAAATACAATTGGGGGCCCTTTACAATTGGAGGCCCTAGACGGTTGCCTCACTGGGCTCCCCCTAGGGCCGGGCTGCCAGGGTCCTAGAAACGCAACATTTTGGCTCAACTATAGATTTCATCGCGTTTTTGGTTCGATGAAACTAGTCACTTGTATTTTGGAGAGTTTTTTCAAATTTTATATTTACTTTCTACATTACTCATTAGGAGGGAACTCTCCCATTTGCTAATTTATAAATAAATATAGGACTTGAAATCCTGTCATAGATGGAAAGAGTTGAGAAATTAAGGTTGATTTAGCTTGACTCCCACGTATAAGCTTTGGTCTAGCTCTCTAAACTCTTAACCTAATCTTTAAGCAAATTATTTACCTAAAGTCTCCCATAAACCTAATTTAGTGCCTTTTTTTTACATCACTGTAGTCATCTGTTGTTAGATTTGTTTCAACCACCAAACAAAAAAAGTGATTTGCTTTCTCTTTCAAGAGAAATAATGCACCATTCATTTTTGGACCAACATATTTGCAACAGCATCAGCCTCTCTCTCTCTCTCTCTCTCTATATATATATATATATATATATATATATGCTTATTATGTTTTGTAATTTTTTTTTTAGGGGTTGACACAGGTATGGGTCAACATCTACCGAGACCTATTCAGATCAATCAATACAAATAAGAAACGGAGACCTATTCAAATCAATCAATACCAATAAGATACGGATAACTATTCCCACAACAATAATGAGCTTCCTCACACGTTCATTTAATTGTGCAAAGTGAGATTGAACCCTCCTCATCTATCCCGAGAACATCTGCATCCAACTTGACTGAATTCCTTAAAACAAGGAAAACGTTTTCATTCCCCATTTATTTATGTTCTCATAACAAAACATATGTGACTGATAAATCAATAAATTAAAGTGACCCAATAAGGCTAACCCCACCAAACCATTTTCTAAATTTTTTATCAAATGTACTAACTCCACACTACAATAATTTGTTTGTACTTGCTGTCGACATTGCATGGATGATAAAGAACATCGAAATAAATCCATAATAAATATGTCAAGTCAAATAATTTGCTTAACATAAAAGTGTCGATTGGAACGAAGGAATTCATACCTTTCTCGGCCTTTAGAGTTTAGACTAAAATCAAGTGTGGTATATGTTCTTATCAATTTAATATCTTATATATGAACCATATATCTTATGTGTTTGTGTTCTCTACATCAATGAATTCCATTTCAACCGGCCTAAAATATGTTATTTCTTCATATCCTTCTATTTCACTTTTCTTTTCATGTCTGCACGATTTATGTTTGTATCGGCTGTTACTTTATACGGCCAAGACTACGGATGCATCCCACAATATTATAGCATTTTTCTTGACGACCAGTATGTGTTTTTCAATTTGTTAAACAACTTAATATCTTGGTCAGCACATACTTTTGGACACAACTTTTATCAAATATATTTCATATAATATTGATTTTGCAGAGAAGAGCAATAGAAACTAAAGTCTAAGAATGAGAGTCATATATATATATATATATATATATTAATGAGAATGATAACCCGGCCAGTGTCAAAGAAGAAGGGTGACATCAGAACCTCCTAAATTGTTAGCACAGACCAACACATATATAATAGATGAGAGTAAATTCATACGTTTTATTGATGGCATTTTAATATCTATTTTATATATATATATATATATATATATATTTTTAAATACCTCATGGGGTGGCGTTATTAACAATATTTTTATCAAACTAGATACCCATTATTATATATATATATTCCCATTATTATATTGAAGTTTGAAGTCCGACAACAATCGGATATAGCAATGATATGTTGGAACTTAACGAGACCAACTACTACGAGCACACTCTATAAAACAGCTTGGTGATGGCGTGATGCACTAGCTGGTTGGTTTACAAGCTGCCTTGATGAATATGTGTGCAAGTTTGCTTTTGTTTTATGTCTTCTATGGCCTTAGAAACGCAACTTTCTGGCTCAATTATAGATTTCATCTTGTTTTTGGTTCGACGAAACTAGTCACTTGTATTTTGGAGAGTTTTTTCAAATTTTATATTTACTTGCTACATTAGGTGGGAACTCTCCCACTTTGTAATTTTATAAATAAATATAGAACTTGAAATCGTTGAGAAATCAAGGTTGATTTAGCTTGACCCCACGTAATTAGAAAAATGATTTTAGAGAATAATTTCTATATTGAATATGGACGCAATCAATTTACTAGTCAATTTTTTATTTTATTTTATTTTTTTGGTTTTGTTACAAATTAGAGTCATGGAAACGATTTTAAATCAAATTATTCTTGATTCGATGAATTATATATTAATTAAAAAAATAATAATAATTCGTTCCATGGCTATACAGATCGAATTAAACTTGGTCGATCAGTGGATACCATCTTCAATGGACAGCTTTCAGCTGTTGTAATGGTCGGTACTGGAGTTGGTGCATCTCAAGGATTAGTAATTATATATTAAAGGAGACCAAGCCCTTGAAAGTGCAAATAATTAAGGTTATAAATTAGCACATGATCATTTTAGTCCATTTCCGGGCTTCAATCTTCAGTCTCCAATCTCTTCACAACGTCAGACTTAAGTAATGGATAGGCCACCAACCACATCACCCACCGTTGATTCTCAATAATCATAACTCTTTACTACCCACTATGGCACTATGAGTATAAATTAGTGACAGTCTTCTGAACATGAATGGCAATTAAACTCATGCCTCATACTCACACCTTCATTTTTAGTTGTATAAATATTTTGGGGTCAAACATATCACCACATCATCCACCGTCGATTCTAAATCATAACTTATTTGATTAATTTACTTATGGCACTATATTTTTAAGGAAAACAGCCGCACCCTCCCATTTCTGTCACTTTTTTCTAATTTTTTTTTTTTTTTTTTAAAAGATGAAGTTTTAAAAATGAACAAAAAAACAAAATCTGTTTTCTGTATTTTTCAAAGAGCTAGAAGAATCAGAAGCACAGTTGTATTATTTATTGTACGTGGAACGTGGTGGATTCATGGCAACCAAGTTCCTGGCTATGGCTTGCATACGAAATAACTCATGTTATGGAGACCTGTCACCGAGGCCACACTACCCGTCCATGCCCAAGTACCCGAAAGGCGAGGAGACGGCGGAGAGTTCCAAGGCCAAGGTGGTGGCGGTGTTCTCTGTCATCGGGATGACTTGCTCCGCCTGCGCTGGCTCCGTCGAGAAGGCCATCAAAAGACTCCCTGGAATACACGAGGCCGCCGTCGATGTCTTGAATAACAAGGCACAAGTCTTGTTCTACCCCACTTTTGTTAACGTAAGTTGGTTTTTTTTTTTTTTCTTTTTTTCTTTTGTTTGTATTAATGTGAATATCATTTTGTACGTTCTTGATTTCTCATATTCTGGGTTCGTTTTTGTTTAGAAAATTCAACAAGTTCCAGAGCTTTTCCTTGGGGTTACTCTTTTGTATCAATATTAGTTTATATGTATATATATATTCTAATTTATATTTAAAAGAAAATAAAAAAAATTGGTATAATTTAGTTTCAATTACACTTAGGGTGGGTACAATTTTTCGAGATAAACCGTATGGATCCAATCCTAAAATATTTGTTTAAGTCAAGTTACTCAATTAAGATGACTAAATCTAATTCAAAAACGAAAAATGAATTTATGCAAATCATATATATGTTTTTGGTTTTCCAAAAACCCAATTGAATTAACATAGTCTTGATATATATATATATATATATATATATATTTGAAGCAAGTCCTGCATTTTTTTTTTTAAGGAAGTCTTGATACTATTATGTCCCGGTATTTACACATGAAAAGATTCTTTTAAATGAAGGATATAATTTACATTAGAATATATATACACCCCTTTTTGTTCGAACACCCCATTAAATATTTAAAAAATACTGTATCTTATAAATTACCATATATGCCCTTATTTTTTAAATTTGGAAAAATTAAAATGGAAAAATTATGGGAGGAGCCACACCAGCAGTATTCTCCTTTAACTTTTTTTTTTTTTTTTTTTGAAAGATCTCCTTTGGATAGTAGCTTCCTCCATCTTTTCTGGTTTGGGGATCTCTACTATTTGATATTTGTAATTTGAGACAGAAAAAGGTGAGGTTATAGCGGCTTATGTTTCTCCTTTTGTTGTCCTGTAAATACCATATAAGCTATGGCCTTGCTTCATGGATTAGGCTTGGCTGGGATACTGGTTTATTTCTTGTTTTTTGTGGAATCGGATTTGAAGACCATAGTGCAGCAAGTAAGCATGAAAGAAAGCAACTAACTGTTTAACTCTCTGAAATTTTAGAATTTGTTGCTGATTTTATCCAATTTTGAAATTTGATTCATTACTTTCAATAAAAAAAATAAAGAAATTTGATTCACTAACAGAGAGTTTGACCAAATTGCAAATGCATGCATTCAACTCTATTTTGTAATCCTGAGGTCGGTCCGGTGTAAACCCCTCACACCTGCACCACAGGGTTGCGAGTAATTCGAGTCCTCTCCCTCCCCAAAAAACCCTAAATTTATGAAATACTTAAAAAAATAAATAAATAAATAAATAAACAAAAAAAAAACTATTTTGTAATCCACTGTTTTGTTTCTATGCTTTTTTAATCTTTTCTCACAATTTTCTTTTTAAATTAATACATCTTCTGATTATAATATATAATTTAACTCAAGAATAATTTTGTAATTTTAAAAATATATAAATTTGAGTGTACATAAAGTTTCAATGGATGCAAATATGGATTGTGATTTGGGCCGGGCTACTAGCCAATTAAATTCATGTAGTAGTTGTTGAATCTAGATAATTAACGTGACCACATAGTTAGCAGCAGGTTAGATCACGTTTGTACCATATAGTTACCAAATGGTTTATTTTGCATTGGTGTAAATTGGGATCCTGCACGTAATACTGTATTTATCACATAGTAATTGTTTGAAAAACTGCACCAGATAATTATTTATCATGTAGTAGTGTAGTACTTGTTTGTAGTAAGGTTATAATGATATTGTTGTACAGGAGGAGAGAATTCGTGAGACAATTGAGGATGTTGGATTTGAAGCAACTTTGATCGAAGATGAAGCTAGTGAGAAGTCCATTCAAGTATGTCGAATTCGCATCAATGGAATGACTTGCACTTCTTGTTCTTCAGCTGTTGAAGAAGCTTTGCAAGCAATTCAGGGTGTACAAAATGCACAAGTGGCCTTGGCAACTGAAGAAGCAGAGATTCATTATGATCCGAACATTGTCAGTTACAATCAGCTTATGGAAACTATTGAACATACCGGGTTTGAAGCTCTACTTATCAGTACAGGAGAAGACATGAGCAAGATTCATCTTCAGGTTGATGGCATATGGACCGATCATTCCATGAGAATGATTGAGAATTCTCTTCAAGCACTTCCTGGAGTTCAAGATATTAATATGGATCCTCAACTGAAAAAAATTTCCATGTCATATAAACCGGACATGACAGGACCCAGGAACTTTATAAGAGTGATAGAATCAACTGGGTCTGGTCGGTTCAAGGCCAGGATATTTCCTGAAGGTGGTGGAGGCAGAGAAAGTTTTAAACAGGAAGAAATCAAGCAATACTATAGATCATTTATGTGGAGTTTGATTTTTACAATTCCTGTGTTTTTAACTTCCATGGTCTTCATGTATATTCCTGGAATCAAGCATGGATTGGATACTAAAGTAGTCAATATGCTTACCATTGGAGAGCTTATCAGATGGGTGCTATCTACTCCTGTCCAGTTTATCATTGGTAGGCGATTCTACACTGGTTCGTACAAGGCGTTGCGCCATGGTTCTGCGAATATGGATGTTTTGATTGCCCTGGGAACAAATGCAGCTTACTTCTATTCAGTTTATTCGGTGTTGAGAGCTGCCACTTCTTCAGATTTTATGGGGACAGATTTCTTTGAGACAAGTTCAATGCTTGTCTCATTTATTCTACTTGGGAAATATCTAGAGGTTTTGGCAAAAGGAAAGACATCTGAGGCCATTGCCAAGCTTATGGACTTGGCACCCGAAACAGCGACATTGTTAACTTTGGACGATGGAGGGAATGTTATAAGAGAAGAAGAAGTTGATAGTCGATTGATACAAAAGAATGATGTAATCAAAATTATTCCTGGTGCAAAAGTGGCATCAGATGGTTATGTTCTGTGGGGACAAAGCCATGTGAATGAGAGTATGATAACAGGTGAGGCGAGGCCAGTGGCGAAGAGGAAGGGCGATACAGTGATCGGAGGGACTTTGAATGAGAATGGAGTCTTGCATATCAAGGCAACCAGAGTAGGATCAGAGAGTGCCTTGTCTCAGATTGTTCGACTTGTCGAATCAGCTCAGATGGCAAAAGCTCCAGTTCAGAAATTTGCTGACCGCATTTCCAGCTTCTTTGTGCCTCTGGTAAGTATACAAATATAACTTCTACATTTAATTCAAGTGTCAAGTAAATATGTGGAGGACTTTGCTGACAATCAGTTGTTTTTTGTAGGTCATCACTTTATCATTTTCAACATGGTTTGCTTGGTTTCTGGCTGGAAAGTTCCATGGATACCCAGAATCCTGGATACCATCTTCAATGGATAGCTTTGAGCTTGCACTCCAATTTGGAATCTCTGTCATGGTCATAGCCTGTCCATGTGCTCTAGGCCTAGCTACTCCAACTGCGGTAATGGTTGGTACTGGAGTTGGTGCATCTCAAGGAGTTTTGATTAAAGGCGGCCAAGCTCTAGAAAGTGCACATAAGGTTTGTGTATGCCATTCACATTGCTCCAGAAGTTATAGCAAAAGTCGATTCCTAATTCAATATCGTTCCTTATTGTCCCGATTTACCATCATTGTAGGTGAATTGCATTGTGTTTGACAAGACAGGCACTCTCACAGTCGGAAAGCCAGTGGTTATTAACACTAAACTGTTGAAAAATATGGTACTAAGAGACTTCTACGAACTTGTTGCTGCAACTGAGGTATGCTTTTCTTCGTAACTTGAACATTTTATCATCACTTAATAATTACTGATAATACCGATGTTATATATCAACTAGGTGAACAGTGAGCACCCATTAGCGAAGGCTGTTGTTGAGTATGCTAAGAAATTTAGAGAAGATGAAGAGAATCCTATCTGGTCAGAAACACAAGACTTTATCTCCGTTACTGGCCATGGAGTGAAAGCCATTGTGCAGAACAAGGAAATAATGGTTGGAAACAAGAGCTTGATGTTAGACCATAACATTGCCATTCCAATTGACGCTGAAGAAATGCTAACGGAAACCGAAGAAATGGCTCAAACTGGCATTCTTGTATCTATAGATGGCGAATTGACTGGAGTTGTAACCATATCTGATCCTTTGAAACCGAGTGCACGTGAAGTCATTTCTATTCTTAAGTCCATGGACGTTCAGAGTATCATGGTGACAGGTGATAATTGGGGAACTGCCAAGTCCATTGCCAATGAAGTTGGAATTGAAACTGAAAATGTTATTGCAGAAGCCAAACCTGAGCAAAAGGCAGAGAAAGTGAAAGATTTACAGGTATATATATTTTAACTCCAGAATTTTGACTATCAAGTCCTGATTTGTGTTCACTTTTCTTATTACAGGCCTCAGGATTTACTGTTTCAATGGTAGGAGATGGCATCAATGACTCGCTAGCCCTTGTAGCGGCAGATGTTGGAATGGCGATTGGTGCTGGCACAGACATTGCCATAGAAGCTGCTGACATTGTTCTGATGAAGAGTAACTTGGAGGATGTGATAACTGCCATAGACTTATCAAGAAAAACCTTTACGCGTATTCGTCTGAACTACATTTGGGCTTTAGGTTACAACCTTCTTGGCATTCCAATTGCTGCAGGAGTTCTTTTCCCGTCTACCAGATTCCGTTTACCACCATGGATCGCAGGAGCTACAATGGCTGCCTCCTCAGTGAGTGTTGTTTGTTGCTCTCTCTTTTTGAAGAACTACAAGAAACCCAAGAAGCTAAACAATCTTCAGATAGGTGGAATAGTGATCGAGTGATACATGGTAATATAGCTAAACAATCTTCAGTGATAGTCATTTCTATGAGAAATTTTTCCTGAAAATAAAATAGGCCAGCTTTCTCAGTATGTTAAAGATGTTGATACAGGTTTGCTAGTAGTTTATGATAATACTAGTTGTTCTTTGATGATCTGTAAATATAGTTGTGGCATGAAGCTAGATGGAATAAAAGTCATCAGAAAATTGTTTTATGTAAAATTGTAATTTGAAAACTTTGATAATGTGGGATTCTCGAAGAAAAGAGACTTGACCCACCCTTCAAATTTGGTGAACCGGGTCCCCTTGCACTTAATAGCTTCCTTGTTAGGTCCAAAATCTTATCTATACTAAAAATTCTCGGTTAATCTAAACTCCTATTGGAACAAACATTAAACTTACATGATTGATAGTCCACCTGGCAATATCTTATGTATAAGTCGCTGCTGCTATATCAAAAAGAAATTTATTAAACAATTATCTAGTTCATTGTAAATTAGATTCATAGAACAAATTATCATATAGAAGCTACTATAGTATATATTGACATCTCATTTTCTATTTTAAGTTGAAAGGTATATGTTACATGCACATTTTAAAGACACCAAAAATATAATATTGTTTGCTCCAAGTGAAATCAGAACCTCCAAATTGTTATAACAGACCAACACATAATTGATGAGAATAAATTCATACGTATTATAGATAGCATTTTAAAAGATTATATCTATTTTTTTATATTTTTTTAAATACCTCATCGGGTGGCTTTATTAACAACATCATTATCAAACTAGATAACATTATTATATTGAAGTTTGAAATCTGACAACAATCGGATATATCAATAGTATGCGTTGGAACTTAACGAGAACAACCACTGCAAGCACAATCTGTGAAAAAAACTTGGTGATGGCATGATCAAGGGCGGAGGCACTCATACTCTAGAATTTTGAAATTATATATATATATATATATATATAATACTTTTCTAATCAGGACCGTCTTGACTTTATAATTTTAGGACGTCCAACCACAGCCACACATTCACAGTGGGCCCACATATTGGGTTTGTGAAGCCTAAAACCAGCCTTAAGAATCGTTTTCGGCATTTAGCACAGCGCGTACCACTGGGCGCTGGCCAGACAGGAAGCACCAACCGCAGCATGCGCATCGGTGGACTCCAGAGATGTCATGCAGCGTAGACCACTGGCCAGGCATAGTGCCTTCGGCGCGGCAAACTCCAGAGTTGTCACACCTCACATACCGCAGCCTAGGCACATGCACCCGTAGCGGTTTGGACCGCGGTAATGACGAGAATTGCACGAATCAGGAAAGCTTGCGCAGAAAAGGAAAGTAACTCTTTGGGTCTTGACTTACCCTAGTGTTCCCATATAAATACTACCATTATATAAAACCCTATGTGTGTTGAAAAAGAGTGGTAGAGAGATTGAGAGCAAATTGTAGAGAGACAGAGAGATTGTAATCAACTCTGAAAGTAATGGATTGAGTGCGGTGCGCTCTGTGGACGTAGGAAAATTGCTGAACCACGTAAAATCTGTGGTGTCGTTTTTTTCTTCTTTGTTGCTTTCTTATTATTTGTGTTGTGTGTTCTGCTTTAGATTTGGGTGATACCCATTCTTTCTCAAACAACACCACAACCCCACATTAACAAATACTCACACCCAATATGAATATGTGACTGTGGTTGGACGTTCTTAACTTATAATTTCGACGTCCTTAATAGAGAACCACCATATATATATATACAAATTATATTACAAAGTTAACAAGAGGAAATGGTACTCTTTTCATGTTGAATTTTGAAAGTATTACTAGATTAATAACTTAAGTTTAAATGTCACCAAAGAACTAAAATATCCCCCTATCTCCTTTTTATTACATTTGTACCATTTTTTTTCCTTTTTTTTTTTTTTTTTTTTTTTTTTTTTTTTTTTTTTTTGGTCAAAAACCTCCATTGATAGAGGACCAAATTGGTCCTCCATCAATGGAGATGAAAGACCTCCATTGAGGTCAAAAGGCCTCCAATTGAGGTTGAACTCTATTCGACCTTCAATGGAGGTTTCAATGAAGAAGATGACCAATTTCATTTTTATCCAGAAAGTCTCATAAATTGCAAAAAGTCTTGGAGACTATAAAAAAAGTTTAGGAAATTACCAAAAAGTCTCGGTAACTACCAAAAAGTCTCGGAAACTACCCATAAAGTCTCGGAAATTGTAAAAAGTCTCGGAAACTACAAAAAATACCACGGAAACAACCAAAAAGTCTCAAAAACTATCTAAAAAGTTTCGGAAACACCAAAATAAGTCTCGAAAAACACGAAAAATAAGTCTCCGGAAAAAAAAAAAAAAACGAGACTTATTTTTGTGAGTCTGTTTTAAGGGTATTTTTGTCTGATCCACACTTTAGGTGCTATTTACACTTAATTTATTAAACAGTGATATTCTTAAAATTACACCTTGAAAAAGTGCCATTTAATTTTTGAACCCAAGTTAACAATGTGTTTTAACTTCTAACCAGCTTGACAATATGAGGTTGGCCCTAATGGTATACCCCTCACATCTATACCACGTGGTTGTGAATTCAAATCTCTCTCATCTCCCCAAACCCTGAATTATTTTAATATTTTTTAAAAAATTATAAAAAGCACAATCGTCTCACTCAAACACATTAGTGAATGCATTTGTATTATATGTTATTATTATATTTATTTTTGATATATATATATATATATATAAGTATACACGTTTTGAAAAGTAAGACTCACGTCCCCTATTATGTGTAACCCTTATATATTTCTAAAACTCTTACGATCTCTTACGATTGGATACTCGATCGAAGATGGCTCTCTCTCGGAATCTTCTTTCGTAGTGTTTTCTCTTTCTCTACTCTAATGTCCATGGATCCAATGAAGATTTGTCCATGGACCCCCCTTGCTCCTTTAGCCAATGGCTCGATTGACAATTCTGATACAAACTCACAACGCCTTCCAAAGCCTAAAACTTTTGCAGCTTTGCTCAAAACATCATAAGCGCATGTTCAACCAAATCTCCTTCCTACCCCAATTGTAAAAGGTGATGTAGCATGCGTTCATATTAGCCAAAAATATATCCAAGAAAGGTTGGAATATTGTCGTAGGAACCTTTTTGGGCTGCTTTTGTTGAAGAAAGGTTCCAAGCCGATGAAGCATGACGAACTCAAATGCATGTTTTAGTCCGCTTGGCAAGTTTTGCATCCATGGAAGCTTACTCTTTTTCCGAAATGCTACTATGATATCCACTTCTTGAATGAAGAGGATTTGAAAAGAGTTTGAGTGGTGGATCTTGTTCAATTCCAAACGGAGTGTTTTTATTATATCAATGGTAGCCGGATTTAAACCCTTATAGTCAACAACTTTCTCATGCTCAGGTTGGGTTCGTTTTTATGGTCTTTGTTCAGAATATTGGCACCCTGGAAAAATTATGGAGATCGCCCGAGGGGTGGGCATCCCTTTACAATTAGACCATCAAACTTGATGGTTGAAAGAGATGATCATTGAGGTTTTTCAGTGGATGTAATTTATGAAAACCTTCCTGGAAAAATGTTTGAAGTGTAATGGTTTTGGGCATGAAGCAGCTAGGTATCATCAAAACTCCAAGGAGGATATTGGCGATAGAGGAAGATCACGTTCCAAATATCCTAGGAAAGCCTATCGTTCGATTATCACTGAGGGTGGACCTTCTGGAATGTTGAATGATAAGGAAGCAAAACAAATCGCTCAAAAAGTTGATACCATCAAAACTGTGCAAAATCACGAAACTATGGCTAAAGAGCAAGCCTCTAACATCTCCGAAAATATTCCGAAGAAGGAGACTCACGGCAACCATTTTGAACGGTTGGTTGCAGTGACGGTAAAACCTTCCTTTCAAATTCCTACAATTCAGGTAACTATTGACCATGAGGAGGAAATTGAGGAATTTCAAATTTTAAATCATGCTATTAATGCTAGTGACCAATTTGGTAACAATCCGATTATTAATGTTGGAAATATGGTCAATAATAGCACAATAAATCTGAAAAAAAAATCGTAAGCAATCAGGTCATTGATTCTACAACCCAAGAATCAGTAGGCAATCAAGTTGATGATTCTACAGCACAAAAATCCTCATGTAATCAAGTCAATGATTCTACAGCACAAAAATCTACTGGCAATCAAGTTAATGATCAAGTCATTGATCATCTTCCTCGTAAGGAGATTTTATTAAATAATGATTCTACTATCAATATGGATGAAATCTCTGATATTTATTCAAATGATCAGATAGACCAAAATTATGAGGGTCTTGGTGATCATGATAACACACTACACCAAGAAATTCAACGAGTTTTGATGGCATTAACACTTCAGGAGATAGGAGAGGAAAGAATAATTTGAAGAAAATCCCTAAAGAAGACCAAGATATTTATGCTTTAAATTCTACACATCATCAAGTAGACCCCATGCTACGAGAAAATGATTATGTGTTAGATGAAGATAATTGGATCCCAGTGGTGACCGGATCAAAAATGAAAGTGAAGCCGACTTTTAAGATGTTATCTATGACTAGTGCCAAGGGAAGACATTCTAAGTGCCTCCAATGAAGTTGATATGCACTTCATCAGTTTTATTTTAGTTTTAATTGTGAAGATAAAGAGAAATAGCAAGAAGCTAAGGTTACTGACAAAATGCTTCAAAGAGAAAAGTAATGGAAATCTACCATTGATGAGCTCTAGAAAGCTTCTAGTATTTTCATTAAAGATATTTTTTAGATTATACAACTGAATGAAGTCAGAAAACAATTATAGATACATACACGCTTTTGTTGCTTCTCTGAGACTAAATAAATTTCCTAACAAACTTTCTCACTAATTCCTAAAAATTAGGATAGTTAGCCAATTACAATTTGACACGTCAGTGTCTGCTAACTAACTTTCTATAACACAAATCCACGTCAGCTTAGCCTCCAGGATCAATCAAGTCTCTGTTAAGTTGACACTTGACTTTCTTTTGGTTTAGCATAGAGTCATTCTCTTGGCAATAGGCAAGGCCAGTGTAAAGCAGAGAATTGCAGCTCTGTTGAAGTTTGGAAGCTTCTCTTGAGCTCATATTAGCAGATACTCTAACATCCCCCCTCAAGCTGAATTGAGGAGAATCAACGAGATTAAGCTTGGAACACAAGAATCGAAACTTCTCAATTGGCAAGGCTTTGGTTAGAATATCAGTAATCTGAAACTCCGTAGGCATATAACGAGGTTCAACAATTCCAGCACTGACTTCTTCAAGGATGAAATGAGTATTGATGTATATGTGCTTGGTCTTGGCATGGAAGACATGATTTTGAGCTAGAGAGGTAGTACCGATAGTGTCACACCAGATGATCGCTGGAGATAGGATCTATACCCGTAATTCTCTTAAAAGAGACTGAAGCCAAAGGATTTCAATGGTAATTTGTGCCATTGATCGGTACTCAGCTTCAGTACTTGATCTGGCCATAACTTGTTGTTTCTGAGAGCTCCAAGAAATAAGGTTCCCTCCTAAGTACACACAGTTGCCACTGGTGGACCTTCTATCAACCAAACAACTGGCCCAATCAATGTCTACGAAAGCCTCAAGAGACAATGAAGAAGATGGCTTGAAGTGCAGACCCTTGTGAAGAGTCCCCTTTAGGTAACGAAGAATCCTCTTGTAGGCCTGCCAGTGAGCTTGCATTGGGGACATTAAAAATTGACTTAGCCTATTGACATTGAAAGATATATCAGGTCATGTGTAGCACAAGTATTGCAAAGCACCTATTGTACTCCTATAAATGGTGGCATTTTCAAGAGGAACTCCATCCTTGGTGAGCTTGGAACTTGCACTAAGTGGTGTATCAGAGGCATTAGAATCAAACATGTTCATTCTTTTGAGAAGATCCACTGTGTACTTCGCCTGTGTCAAAAACAAACCAGTGTTATCCCTATATGCTTCAAATCCTAGAAAGTAACTGACACTACCAAGAGTCTTTAGAGCAACCTTATTATTCAGCTTGGCAATAATTTATTGAATGAGAGAGCCGTTGTTACCAGATATAAGGACATCATCCACATATACCAAGAGGTATAGTATGTCATTACCTGACTACAAAATGAACAAAGAGGAATCTGAGGTAGAGATAGTAAACTTTCAATATAGCAGAACAGATTTCAGCTTGGTGAACCAAGACCATGGGGCTTGCTTCAAGCCATACAAGGCTTTATTAAGCTTGCAAACGAAGGAAGGCTTGGTCGAATCCTCAAAACCCTCAGGTTGTCTTATAAAAACCTGCTCCTTAAGGTCTCTATTTAAGAACACGTTATTAATGTCAACTTGTTGGATGTCTCAATTGTGAAAAATAGCAAGAGCAAACAAAACTCTTATGGTGCTAGGCTTGACCACTGGACTATAAGTGTCAAAAAAGTCCAAGCCAGCAGTTTGGTGAAACCTTTTTGCCAACAAACAAGCTTTGTGCTTGAGTATAGAGCCATCCGGATTGAACTTATTTCGAAACACCTATTTACTACCAACTATATTCATGTTTTCTTCAGCTTGAACAAGTGTCCAAGTATGATTTCGTTGCAGAGCCTCAAACTCATCGGTCATTGCACTATGCCGCTTCAGATCTGTCATAGCAGCCTTGACATTCTTGGGCTCTAACTCAGAAAGAAAAGCTGATGGTAAACAGTAGTTGGACAACAATGCCTTTAGCTTAAAGATGCCATTTCTACTTCTTGTCACCGTAGGATGTGAAGAAACATGAGTAGCAGCTGTAACTCTATTAATTGTTAGGCATTAAGTTCATCCAATTCAAGTTAAGGGCTCGTTCTCACAATTAAGGAGTTCCGAAATCAAATCATCTATTATTACGAATCATTCGTTGATTAAGGAAACCAAAATCTATTCTAGCTCCCCAAAGGTCATAGAAAAGCATGTGTCTTAAGGTCAAAGACCCATTAAGCTCATGAACATAGAGCCAAAACCTACTCTAGCACGGTCATGCATAAAACAAGTTTCATCTATTCTCTTAGAGCTAAGTAGTCAAGACTATACCCGGAAGGTCATCCATGGAGGTACAATCCTAACCCATATACACTCAAACCCATCAAAACATGGTATTTCAACCTTCTAAAGACATACACACACAAATGGGATATTTGATTACAACTACTCCTACATATTAAGTTAATCTACTCCTAATCCCATCCATGAACACACATCAATTTCCAATCTCCACACACATGCATATCAAGATAAGAGATTATGCAATATTAACAAGAACAAATCAAAACCCAAATGGATTTGAGAACAATCATAACATAAATGAGTACAAATATAGGTTTACAATATTTCCCAAGTGGGGATTACACATTAAGAAAACAAGAAATACAAAGAAAAGAGTTTGAAAGAGACAACCCTTGAAGATGACCTTCTCCAAGTTCTCCATGCTTGCTAGCTCGAAATTGGTCCAAAGACCTCTCCTTTCTCCTTGCAATCTACTCCAAATATGGTGGATGATGGGTAGAAAGTGGTGGTAGTGAGCTTCCCATGGAGGTTTTGCCTCTCTCTCTCTCTCTTGATTTAGGGAAGAAGATGAAGATGGAGTGAAGAGAGGTGAAGAATTTCGTGGGTCTCCTCTGAAAGATGAGGCAAAGAGGTGTATTTATAGTTAGGGTAAGTTTGGGGACGATTTGGGCTTAAAAAGGGCAATTTTGGCATTTCCAGGCTTCGTGGCGAGATGGTATGGCAACTTGATTGGTCGCCATGGAAAGTCACCACGCGCACTGGAAATTTATGGCGACTTGTTGAGGTGACTGAGATAAGTCGCTATGTTTACTCGCCATGAACACTGGTGGAATTTTCAGCTTCGCGCACCAATCACTCAAATAGGCATAACTCCCTCTAAAAAGCCCGGAATAACGATCCGTAAAATGTTCCAGAAACTAGACTTCCGGAGCTTTCCATACATATGTGGATCCTATTGTGGTTCAATCTAAGGAGGAAGTTATGGCCTTCGTAACTTGATCATTCAGCACACGCCTATACAGTATCAGCCCCTAAGCTTTGGAAATCAGAGTTGACCAATGTCGCGGTCTCAATGTCGCGTTCTAGCTCAATGGCGGATCCACCACGGAGCTTCTAATTTTGCTTACCGCGGTTGACCATGAATCACGCCACAGTTTGGGTCAACGGCGAGGCCGCGACAACTCTGAATGGCTTCCAATTCTCATTGTTTGCTCGATTTTGCCTCCCAATCTTGACTTTAAGCTCAAACACCATTGTAGGGAATATATACCTACACAAGGCTCCCGAAACACATCATATACAAAAATGTGCTCGAAAACAAGAACAAAAGCTAGGAAATGAGGACCTCAATTAGGTACAATTATCATTCGATCAAATACCCCCAAACCTATCTTTTACTCGTCCTCGAGCAAAACTAAAAAAAAAAGAAAAACAAACAAACAAATAAAGCAAAAGAGAATAAAAACTAAACTAGTCCACTTTCGTAGGAAATATGATGGCACTGAGCATGTGCCACAAGCCTTTAAACCACTAAGTGATCCCTAATGGAGGAGTTATAGTCTTCTGAGGGTTTACAGTTACGACACCCACAAACATATACTCTGCAAGAAAAGTTGAGATGCAATCCACACATACCAAGCAAAGACAATACACGCATGCTAGAATCTCAGATTATACCATTCAATAAACATGCATCACGCAATGCAAGTATGTCAATACTTAGGATGTTTTCGGTTTACAAAACAACTATGCTCGAATACCCAAGATAAATTTGCCTTGACTCTAATCCTCACCAGATTTCAGTCTTATTTTCACTCAGAACTTAGGCACACTCTCTAGCAAACACATGCGATTTGAAGTTTAGGTATATGGAATCAAATATAATCAAATATGAGTATTTTCCAATAACGCACATTTTCTGAAAATGGATCTCATGGAAGGAATTGAAATGCCACGAACGTGGAAAGATATGCATTGACTCACATTCCCAAGATAGACTTCCTAAGAGATCAAATGGGTTTTCCCTCACTTTTATTGGGGCCAATGTGATTTGTGGTAGTGTTTGGGATGTAAGAGATGGTGGGAGCGGGAAGGATAAAGTTATTAACCATGCTAAGGTGTGTTAACACATCACACTTTATAACAAAATTAGCTCTATTACACCTTACAATACAAGTGTCTAGGCTTTGTGCTACATTTGTACCCTTATTAGTGAGTAACTTTACAACTGAAGAACTAGAAGGCTTAAGTGTTTTATATTGCAACACTTATTCTTTTTTTTTTTTCTTTTTTTTTTTTCTTTTCTTTTTGTAAGCCTTTGCCTAGCACAATTTACATATATTTGCCTAAGTACATGTTTTTACAAAATTTAGAGCTAGCTTCTCCTAAGCTATACACCTCAACATGATCAATAACAAGGGAATGGATATGTGTTTGGCTTCAATTTGCAATTAATATATGGGTATGGGATTGTTTAGGCTATTTTAGTAGTTATGCACACACTCAAGCACAAAATCATTTCTAAAAGTCCATCTACCAAGGGAATACAAGTCTCAACAAGCAGTCCACATGATGAAGTTCTATGGCAATCAATGCAAAATTGATGTACAATGAGATCACAATGAAGAAAAAAAAAATCGAAGAGTGTATAAGAGTAGAAACAAAACCCACAAACTTTCGTTATTTAGGCACAGTGAAGCTTACGGGTAGTCTCCACAATTTTCCTAGGCTAAACAAGCATAGAAGTCTCATCCACCTCAACATCAAAAAATTGGCACTGTACAAGCAAATTTAAGCGACGCACGGAGCTAAAAGCATACATGATATGTCTCAACCGGCACGTAAAGAAAAACAACTCAACAAAATGGACTCATTTCCAAAAAAAAAATTAAAATTGATTGTTTTGTGCAGAGATTTGAAAATTTTCTAAACGTAACAAAAACACATATAAACAACGGAAATGTCCATACCCCCAAACATAAACTCAACATTGTCCTCAATGTTGCTCAACTCATAAAATATGGACAATGTTTAGCAAGATTCGGAGATAAGAACACAACATCACAAACACAACAAACATAGCATTATAACCTTTAAGCACATGGGCAATTCCGCCCAAATCAACAACTATCCACAAGCACTCCAATTTAGCTCAAAATTTAGAGGATACCTCTTGTGGTTGCGTCCAACGCGTCCGTTGTGGCGCTACCATTTCACTTGGGGGTTGTTGCGGCGCGATACGCACACTCTTACTATTCTCATGAGTTGTGCGGTCCATCCGACTTGAAAATTTCCTTTTCTTGCACAAGCACAACTCAAACAACATTAAATGCATATGCTATAAAATAAAAAAAAAATAAGAAAAGTCCTAAACACATACATATATATCCGCAAAGCAATTAAATCTAAACATTTACAGAACCTAAGCTAAAACAAGAAACAAGAAACAATCAACGAATAGGCCACCTCCCCGGCAGCGGCGCCATTTGACAGGCTGTCGTTTTGCATGTCAAAATATTTATATTTCAAGTTCACCTTGTTATTGCAAGTGACTATAGACTAGTATAGCAACAAGCAAGGGTATCGTCCACAGGGAGGTGTCATACGTCAACCGTTTCGAGTTTTAGAGTTTATTGAAAGCATGTAAATAGAATGCGGATGTGATAAGAGTGGTGTGTGTGAGGTGTATGCATATTGCGGTGAGGTATGTGTGGAAATGTAAGGTAAATAATGCAAATAAAAACAAAAAGAATATGGAGGGGGTGAGAATGGTGTTTAAAGAGATAAATAATAAAATGGTGGCTTAGAGAGATGTAAGATTGTGGTCCTACAAGGTACTTATTAGTTCACCAAACACAAGTGCACACCTAGTTGATTGTTAGGCATTAAGTTCATCCAATTCAAGTTAAGGGCTCGTTCTCACGATTAAGGAGTTCCGAAATCAAATCATCTATTATTACGAATCATTCGTTGATTAAGGAAACCAAAATCTATTCTAGCTCCCCAAAGGTCATGGAAAAGCATGTGTCTTAAGGTCAAAGACCCATTAAGCTCATGAACATAGAGCCAAAACCTACTCTAGCACGGTCATGCATAAAACAAGTTTCATCTATTCTCTTAGAGCTAAGTAGTCAAGACTATACCCGGAAGGTCATCCATGGAGGTACAATCCTAACCCATATACACTCAAACCCATCAAAACATGGTATTTCAACCTTCTAAAGACATACACACACAAATGGGATATTTGATTACAACTACTCCTACATATTAAGTTAATCTACTCCTAATCCCATCCATGAACACACATCAATTTCCAATCTCCACACACATGCATATCAAGATAAGAGATTATGCAATATTAACAAGAACAAATCAAAACCCAAATGGATTTGAGAACAATCATAACATAAATGAGTACAAATATAGGTTTACAATATTTCCCAAGTGGGGATTACACATTAAGAAAACAAGAAATACAAAGAAAAGAGTTTGAAAGAGACAACCCTTGAAGATGACCTTCTCCAAGTTCTCCATGCTTGCTAGCTCGAAATTGGTCCAAAGACCTCTCCTTTCTCCTTGCAATCTACTCCAAATATGGTGGATGATGGGTAGAAAGTGGTGGTAGTGAGCTTCCCTAGGGAGCTTTGAAAGCCTCTCTCTCTCTCTCTTGATTTAGGGAAGAAGATGAAGATGAAGTGAAGAGAGGTGAAGAATTTCGTGGGTCTCCTCTGAAAGATGAGGCAAAGAGGTGTATTTATAGTTAGGGTAAGTTTGGGGACGATTTGGGCTTAAAAAGGGCAATTTTGGCATTTTCAGGCTTCGTGGCGAGATGGTATGGCAACTTGATTGGTCGCCATGGAAAGTCACCACGCGCACTGGAAATTTATGGCGACTTGTCAAGGTGACTGAGATAAGTCGCTATGTTTACTCGCCATGTTTACTCGCCATGAACACTGGTGGAATTTTCAGCTTCGCGCACCAATCACTCAAATAGGCATAACTCCCTCTAAAAAGCCCGGAATAACAATCCGTAAAATGTTCTAGAAACTAGACTTCCGGAGCTTTCCATACATATGTGGATCCTATTGTGGTTCAATCTGAGGAGGAAGTTATGGCCTTCGTAACTTGATCATTCAGCACACGCCTATACAGTATCAGCCCCTAAGCTTTGGAAATCAGAGTTGACCAATGTCGCGGTCTCAATGTCGCATTCTAGCTCAATAGCGGATCCACCACGGAGCTTCTAATTTTGCTTACCGCGGTTGACCATGAATCACGCCACAGTTTGGGTCAACGGCGAGGCCGCGACAACTCTGAATGGCTTTCAATTCTCATTGTTTGCTCGATTTTGCCTCCCAATCTTGACTTTAAGCTCAAACACCATTTTAGGGAATATATACCTACACAAGGCTCCCGAAACACATCATATATAAAAATATGCTCGAAAACAAGAACAAAAGCTAGGAAATGAGGACCTCAATTAGGTACAATTATCATCCGATCAAGACTCAAGTTAGATAAGTTGCCTTGATCATAGTTGTTCAGCTGACTGCTCTATTGTGAGTAGAAAACTTGGCCTCCTTGAGTTGATTTACTGTAATTGTTGCTATGATTTCCAGGTTGAAAATTTTGAACTTGAGAAGGTCCTCCCTGAAATTATTGATCAAACCTTCTATAACATTGCCAAGCTCCATGCCCTGGTTTTGAATAAAGCCGATAATGAATTCGTTGGTTGTTTCTTCCACCAAAACGACCACCATTTCCTCTATTACGCCTCTTGTATCCTCCTCTATTTGCATTGAAACCTCCTCTATTAGCACTTCCTTTGTTATTGTTGAAAGTAGAGTTGTTAAAGGCAACGTTAGCAGAAGAATTTCCAAGATTCAGGCTAGTAGGACTATTAATAAGGTGTTCTATCCTTTGTTCATGCATAAGAAAGAGGAATTGTGCATCTTCTATGGTCATGGTGTTTTGCTGAGAGGAAATCAGTGTCACAACTGAGTCATACTCGTGACCAACTCCATTCAAGAGACTTATGATCATGTCTCGGTCACTTATCATCTCTCCGGCTGATGCAAGAGCATCACTAATGGCTTTAAGTTTAGCAACGAATTCGCTAATAGAATCTGTTCCTTTCTTAAGGGATTGCATTTGTTGTTTCAATTGTATGATTCTAGCCATAGATTTTTGAGAAAAACTTCTTTCAATTTTGGACTAGATTTCGAAGGAAGTTTTACAACCATTTACTTGAGCTAGGACACTAGGTGTTAGTGTGGAAAAAAATCCAACTCATGAGTAGCTTATATGTTTTCTTCCAGTTGACAAATTCTGGATTTTCTTGTTGTACAACTTCATCTCCAGAGCGAACTTGAAGGTATTTTGGCAGAGATTGCTTTGCTCCATTGATCATTCCTTCGAGATCAAGAGCTTCAATGGTGGTTAGAACTTGAGTTCTCCAGTAGATATAGTTACCGTGATCTAGTTTAAGTGTGAGATTGAGACTCAAAGTTTTGGCAGGAGAAGAGAAGTCCATGGCTCTAGTGTTTACAGAGGATTGAGGAAGAGTTTGTGTTGACGAAGAACCAGAGGATCGATTTTCAACCATTGACGTTAGTCTATGGCTCTGATACCATGTGAAGATAAAGAGAAATAGCAAGAAGCTAAGATTACTGACAAAATGCTTCAAAGAGAAGAGTAATGGAAATCTGCCATTGATGAGCTCAAGAGAGCTTTCAGTATTTTCATTGAAGATATTTTTCAGATTATACAACCGAATGAAGTCAGAAAACAATTATAGATATAGACACGCTTTTGTTGCTTCTCTGAGACTAAATAAATTTCCTAACAAACTTTCTCACTAATTCCTAAAAATCAGGATAGTTAGCCAATTACAATTTAACACGTCAATGTCTGCTAACTAACTTTCTATAACACAAATCCACGTCAGCTCAACCTCCATGATCAATCAAGTCTCTGTTAAGTTGACACTTGACTTTCTTTTGGTTTAGCATAGTCATTCTCCTGGCAATAGGTAAGGCCAGTGTAAAGCAGAGAATTGCAGCTTTGTTGAAGTTTGGAAGCTTCTCTTGAGCTCATATTAGTAGATACTCTAACATTAATAATGTTTGTTTTCTTCTCTCTCTTTGTCTTTCTCTTATTATAATAAATTTCTCCTAAGTGGTTACTTTACCACTTAGGTTAAAAAATAAAAAATAAAAAATAAAACTCTTACGATCATTGAACTTACTTAAAATTATTTTGTATGAATATTTAGTCTAGCCCCCTAATTAAAAATCCTGGCTACATCTGAGCGTGAAGCACTAGCTGGTTGGTTTACAAGCTGCCTTGATGATGTGTGCAAGTTTGCTTTTGTTTTATGTCTTCTAGGGCCTTAGAAACGCAACTTTTTGGCTCAATTGTAGATTTCGTCTTGTTTTTGGTTCGATGAAACTAGTCACTTGTATTCTGGAGAGTTTTTTCAAATTTTATATTTACTTTCTACATTAGGAGGGAACTCTCCCATTTTGTAATTTTATAAATAAATATAGGACTTGACATCCTGTCATAGATGGAAAGAGATGAGATATTAAGGTCGATTTAACTTGACTCCCACGTAATTAGAAAAATGATTTTAAAGAATAATTTCTGTGTTGAATATGGACGCAATCATGTACTCCATTAATTTACTAGTCTTTTTTTTTTTTTTTTTTTTTTTTTGGGTTTTGTTACAATTTTAGAATCATGGAAACGGTTTTAAATCAAATTATTCATGATTCGATGAATTATATATTAAAAATAATAATAATTCCCTAAGCCAGTTTGGAACAATAAGTTCCATGGCTATACATGCAAATCGAATTAAACTTTGTCATTGGATACCATCTTCAATGGACAGCTTTCAGCTTTAAACCACATCACCCACCGTTGATTCTCAATCATAACTCGATCTTTATACTACCCGCTATGGCACTATAAGTATAAATTAAGGTTGATTTAGTTTGACCCCACATAATTAGATAAATGATTTTAAAGAATAATTTCTATGTTGAATGTGGACGCAATCGTGTACTCCATTAATTTCGATCTATGAGACTAAACTATATATGAATGGCAAACTCACACCTTCATTTTAGATGTATAAATATTTTTGGGTCAATCTGTTTTCTGTATTTTTCAAAGAGAAGAATCAGAAGCACAGTTCAGTTGTATTATATATTGTACGTGGAACGTGGTGGTGGATGGCGACCAAGTTCTTGGCTATGGCTTGCATACGAAATAACTGTTATGGAGACCTATCGCCGAGGCCGCACTATCCGTCCATGCCCAAGTACCTGAAAGGCGAGGAGACGGTGGCGGAGAGTTCCAAGGCCAAGGCGGTGGCGGTGTTATCCGTCGTCGGGATGACTTGCTCCGCCTGTGCTGGCTCCGTCGAGAAGGCCATCAAAAGACTCCCTGGAATACACGAGGCCGCCGTCGATGTCTTGAATAACAAGGCACAAGTCTTGTTCTACCCCACTTTTGTTAACGTAAGTTTTTTCTTTTTTTTTTGGTATTAATGTGAATATCATTTTGTACGTTCTTTATTTATTTTTACTTTTTTTGTATTAATGTCAATATCATTTTGTACGTTCTTGATTTCTCATATTCTGGGTTCGTTTTTGTTCTAGAAAATTCAACAAGTTCCAGAGCTTTTCCTGGAAATGCTCCAGAATTATATTCCTGGTTTTGGGGTTACTCTTTCAATCTTTTATATCAATATTAGTTTTTATGAATAAGTCTCTCATAAAGGGATCCCTTATTTTAATTTTGGTAAGGACCTCCATGAAATCACATCGATTTGAAAGAATTTTGATCTGAATTTTTTTATAGATTATAAGTTCATTCAAATCTACCTATGAATAAAATTTAAATTTTTTTCAAGTACTATAACTATTTATCTCAATTTTTTTTTAAATATGAAGGCATTAGAAAAATAGGTGAAATATAGGAAATTCAAGAAAAATAATTATAGTGTTTGTAAAATTCACAAATTTTATTCATAGTCGATGAACTTATCATCTACAAAAAAATTTAGATCAAAATTCATTCAAATCGATGTAATTTCATGGTGGTCCTTAGTCCTTACCAAAATTAAAACAATGGAGTTTATATTTTTACCTGGAATTAGTGACCAAACTTTCCACTAAAGAGATAAATTTACCTCTGCACCAAATTAAACACACAGATTAAACATACTAAGAATTAAACTAGTAGTGTGTTTAATTGAAAAAAAAAAAAAAAAAAAAACTAATGAGTTTAATTTAAGAAAACATATGGTATGTTTAATTGAAGAAAACTGATGTGTTTAATTTAAGAAGACTGGCGTGTTTAATTGAAGAAGACCGGTGTGTTTAATTGAGAAATCATTAAGGGTATTTTGTTTCATCAGTGGAAAATTTGGTAAAAACAATCAAAACACTAATGCTTTTTAAAAATAAAAACTCCACTAATATATGGTTAGTTTCAATTTTAACCTTATATGTATATATTTATATATATCAGTAAAACAAATATGTATGTAAATATATATATATATATATACGGAAATTATCTTATTAGTGCATCCTGATAGAATTATATAAGGATATTGAATGTGAGCCACTCGTTTTACATACTTTGACTTGGTATGTATGCACTTGTCAAATCACTGTTATAAATGAGTGGCTCACATTCAATATCCTTATATAATTCTATCAGGATGCACTGATAGGAATGAGACCGTATATATATAGATATATTCTAATTTACACTTTTTTTTTAAAAAAAAAATCGGTATAATTTAGTTTCACATTACACTTGTGGGTACAATTTTCTAAGATAAGCCGTGTGGATCCAATCCTAAAATACTTGTTTGAGTTGAGTTACTCAATTAAGATGAGTCAATCTAATTCAAAAACTAAAAATGAATTTATGCGAATCATATATGTTTTTGGTTTACCAAAAACCGAATTGAATTAATATAGTCTTGATCATATTGTTTTTTTTTTTAAAGGAAGTCTTGACATTGTTATGTCCAGGTATTTACACATGAAAAGATTCTTTTATATGAAGGATGTAATTTATATTGATATTTGCACCCTTAAAAAACTGTATATATACCCTTTTATACGTACACCCTATTAAATATTTTTAAAATACTATATATTGTAAATGCACCCCATAAATTACCATATATGCCCTTTTTTTTTTAATTTGGAAAAATTAAAATGGAAACAATATGGGGGGAGGAGGAGCCACACCAGCAGTATTCTCCTTTTATTTATTTATTTATCTACTTTTCTAAAAGATCTCCTTTAACATTGTGATAATAGCTTCCTCCATCTTTTCTGGTTTTCAGATCTCTACTATTTCATATGGCTGCTTATGTTTCTCCTTTTGTTGTCCTGTAAATACCGTAGAAGGTATGGCCTTGCTTCATGATTTAGACTCGGTTAAGGATACAGGTTTATTTCCTGTTTTTTTGTGGAATTGGATTCGAAGACCATAGTGCATGCAAGAAAGCAACTAACTGTTTAACTCCCTGACATTTTAGAATTTGTTGATTTTATCCCAACTTTGAAATTTGATTCATTACTTTCAATAAAAAAAAAAATAAAGAAATTTGATTCACTTACAGAGAGTTTAACCAAATTGTGAATGCATGCACTCAAATCCATTTTGTAATCCACTGTTTTGTTGCTATGATCTTTTAATCTTTTCTCGCAAAAAAATAATTAAAAATCAATATATCTTTTGATTAAAATATCATAATTTAACTTAAGTATAGTTTTGAAATTTTATAAGTATATAAATTTAGGGTATACATCTAGTTTCAGATGGGTGCAAATATCGTTACACTTTACATTATTAGTCAATTGGTGGGTTCTGGATTGTGATTTGGGCCGGGCTACTAGCCCATTAAATTCATGTAGTAGTTGATGAATCCAGATAATTAACATGACCACATAGTCAGCAGCAGGTTAAAGATGACGTTTGTACCGATGCAAAGCGAATATATAGTCTATTTCGCATTGGAGTAAATTGGGATCCTGCAAGGAATACTGTATTTATCACATAGTACTTGTTTGAAAAACTGCACCAGATAATTATTTATCATGTAGTAGTGTAGTACTTGTTTGTAGTAAGGTTATAATGATATTGTTGTACAGGAGGAGAGAATTCGTGAGACAATTGAGGATGTTGGATTTGAAGCAACTTTGATCGAAGATGAAGCTAGTGAGAAGTCCGTTCAAGTATGTCGAATTCGCATCATTGGAATGACTTGCACTTCTTGTTCTTCAGCTGTTGAAGAAGCTTTGCAAGCAATTCAGGGTGTACAAAATGCACAAGTGGCCTTGGCAACTGAAGAAGCAGAGATTCATTATGATCCGAACATTGTCGGTTACAATCAGCTTATAGAAACTATTGAACATACCGGGTTTGAAGCTCTACTTATTAGTACAGGAGAAGACATGAGCAAGATTCATCTTCAGGTTGATGGCATAAGGACTGATCATTCCATGAGATTGATTGAGAATTCTCTTCAAGCACTTCCTGGAGTTAAAGGTATTAATATGGATCCTCAAGTGAAAAAAATTTCCTTGTCGTATAAATCGGACATGACAGGACCTAGGAACTTTATAAGAGTGATAGAGTCAACTGGGTCTGGAAGATTCAAGGCCAGGATATTTCCTGAAGGTGGTGGAGGCAGAGAAAGTTTTAAACAGGAAGAAATCAAGCAGTACTATAGATCATTTATGTGGAGTTTGATTTTTACAATTCCTGTGTTTTTAACTTCCATGGTCTTCATGTATATTCCTGGAATCAAGCATGGATTGGACACTAAAGTAGTCAATATGCTTACCATTGGAGAGCTTATCAGATGGGTGCTATCTACTCCTGTCCAGTTTATCATTGGCAGGCGATTCTACACTGGTTCGTACAAGGCATTGCGACATGGTTCCGCTAATATGGATGTTTTGATTGCCCTGGGAACAAATGCAGCTTACTTCTTTTCGGTTTATTCGGTGTTGAGAGCTGCCACTTCTTCAGATTTTATGGGGACAGATTTCTTTGAGACTAGTTCAATGCTTATCTCATTTATTCTACTTGGGAAATATCTAGAGGTTTTGGCAAAGGGAAAGACATCTGAGGCTATTGCCAAGCTTATGGATTTGGCACCGGAAACAGCAACATTGTTGACTTTAGATGATGAAGGAAATGTGATAAGAGAAGAAGAAGTTGATAGTCGATTGATACAAAAGAATGATGTGATCAAAATTATTCCAGGTGCAAAAGTGGCTTCAGATGGTTACGTTCTGTGGGGACAAAGCCATGTGAATGAGAGTATGATAACAGGGGAGGCGAGACCAGTGGCGAAGAGGAAGGGCGATACTGTGATCGGAGGGACTTTGAATGAGAATGGTGTCTTGCATATCAAGGCAACCAGGGTAGGATCAGAGAGTGCCCTGTCTCAAATTGTTCGACTTGTCGAATCAGCTCAGATGGCTAAAGCTCCGGTTCAGAAATTTGCTGACCGCATTTCCAAATTCTTTGTGCCTCTGGTAAGTATTCTTTTTATTAGAGTGTCAAGTAAATATGTAGAGGGCTTTGCTGACAATCAGTTGTTTGTAGGTCATCACTTTATCATTGTCAACATGGTTTGCTTGGTTTCTATCTGGAAAGTTCCATGGCTATCCAGAATCCTGGATACCATCTTCAATGAATAGCTTTGAGCTCGCACTCCAATTTGGAATCTCTGTCATGGTCATAGCCTGTCCATGTGCTCTAGGCCTAGCTACTCCAACTGCTGTAATGGTTGGAACTGGAGTTGGTGCATCTCAAGGAGTTTTGATTAAAGGAGGCCAAGCACTAGAAAGTGCACATAAGGTTTGTATATGCCGTTCACATTGCTCTAGAAGTTATAGCAAAAGCCGATTCCTAATTCAATGTCGTTCCTTATTGTCCCGATTTACAATCTTTGTAGGTGAATTGCATTGTGTTTGACAAGACAGGCACTCTCACAGTCGGAAAGCCAGTGGTTGTTAACACTAAACTGTTGAAAAATATGGTTCTAAGAGACTTCTATGAACTTGTTGCCGCAACTGAGGTTTGCTTTTCTTCGTAACTTGAACATTTTATCATCACTTAATAACTACTGATAATACCGATGTTATATATAAACTAGGCGAACAGTGAGCACCCATTAGCGAAGGCTGTTGTTGAGTATGCTAAGAAATTTAGAGAAGATGAAGAGAATCCTATCTGGTCAGAAGCTCGGGACTTTGTCTCCGTTACTGGCCATGGAGTGAAAGCCATTGTGCAGAACAAGGAAATAATGATTGGAAACAAGAGCTTGATGTTAAACCATAACATTGCCATTCCAATTGACGCTGAAGAAATGCTAACGGAAACCGAAGAAATGGCTCAAACTGGCATTCTTGTATCTATAGATGGCGAATTGACTGGAGTTGTAGCCATATCTGATCCTTTGAAACCGAGTGCACGTGAAGTCATTTCTATTCTTAAGTCCATGGACGTTCAGAGCCTCATGGTGACAGGTGATAATTGGGGAACTGCCAAGTCCATTGCCAAAGAAGTTGGAATTGAAACCGAAAATGTCATTGCAGAAGCCAAACCTGAGCAGAAGGCAGAGAAAGTGAAAGATTTACAGGTATATATTATATATATGCAAACATTGGAATTTTACCTCCAGAATTTTGACTCTCAAGTCCTGATTTGTGTTCACTTTTCTTATTACAGGCCTCAGAATTTACTGTTGCAATGGTAGGAGATGGCATCAATGACTCGCCAGCCCTTGTAGCGGCTGATGTTGGAATGGCGATTGGTGCTGGCACAGACATTGCCATAGAAGCTGCTGACATTGTTCTGATGAAGAGTAACTTGGAGGATGTGATAACTGCCATAGACTTATCAAGAAAAACCTTTACGCGAATTCATCTGAACTACATTTGGGCATTGGGTTACAACCTTCTTGGCATTCCAATTGCTGCAGGAGTTCTTTTCCCGTCTACCAGATTCCGTTTACCACCATGGATCGCCGGAGCTGCAATGGCTGCCTCCTCGGTCAGTGTTGTTTGTTGCTCTCTCTTGTTGAAGAACTACAAGAGGCCCAAGAAGCTAAACAATCTTCAGATTGGTGGAATAGTGATTGAGTGATACATGGTAATATAGTTTTAATTGTGTGTTTATTTATTATTTCTATGAGAAACTTTTCCTGAGAACATAACAGGCCAGCTTTCTCAGTATGTTAAAAATGTTGATACAGGTTTGATAGTAGTTTATGAAAATACTAGTTGTTCTTTGATGATGTGTAAATATAGTTGTGGAATGAAGATTGAATAAAAGTCATCAGAAAATTGTTTTATGTAAAATTGTAATTTGAAAACTTTGATAATGAGGGGTTCTTTAGCATGATTCATTTACAAAGACTGGAAAGAGACCTATTCTCGAAGAAAAGGGACTAAAAACAGACCCACCCTTCAAATTTGGTGGACTGGGTCCCCTTGCATACTTAATAGCTTCCTTTTTAGGGCCAAAATCTTATCTATACTAAACTTTTTCTTTTTTTTTATCATACTAATAATTCAGGTTTTGGAGGAGGGAGATAAGACTCGAACGGACAACCTCAATGATGTAAGTGTTAAGGGTATAATACTAAATCAATCTCATCTCGTTAAGTGATCACTGACTTTAATGTACGCATTTATGGCACAAGTTAACATAATCATTTTGAATAATGCTAAGTAGTAATTGTGCTTCATTAGAATGCGTCTACACAATCCGCTTACCACGATGATTTTGAATTTAAATTCATACATAAATATATACATGATGATATATTATTTAACGATAACGTGCGTACAAATAACGTGATACACCCATCTATGACTCTAAAGATAGGTGGATGATTCTTCATGGAGGCTTTGTACCATTCTTGTTTCCAGAATTTCGTTCTGATAACATCATTTTCTTGTTGTATATCATCATTCATCACCTTGCCCTGTACCATTCTTTGATCGTATTGGTTTTAGATTCTAATTAACATGGAATTGCTAATGTGTCAAGTTGGTTTTGTGATGTTTCAAGTTGGTTTTTTTTTTTTTTTTCCGAATTGTATTATATTTTGGATTCAATAGATTTCCTCGAGTTTTGGTTAGATTTTTAATTTGTTTTAGTGTTTTACAGATCAGTCCCAAAATTTTTGCATATTACAGATCAACCCTGTAATTTCTTTATCTGCAAAATTTAAACCCTTCTAAATTGTAGATTGACCCAACCAGCCATCCCCATATTTATTGTAAATTATAGATCCACGTCAAACACTCAAACAAACGCTTCCATTTTATTTTTGAGAAAGTGGTTGATTTTATTATGACTTTATTAGTGCAATAAAACAAATATATAAATTATTTTATAAATTTGGTCTTTAAATAAAAATTAATTTTTACTAAACAAATTGATTTTATAAATTTGGTGAAATAAGCTTAATTGTTCAAATTTTAATCTAAAATCTAAATGCATTAAAAAAAAAAAAAAAAAAATGTTGATTCAGATATAATGTGGGGTTCTTTAGCATGATTCAATTACAAGGACTAGAAAGAGACCCATCAAAGTTGGTGAACTTAATGGCTTTTTTGCCAGGCCCAAACTCTTATCAATACTAATAGTTGACTTATTTTTTAGGCAAAATTACATGATTTTATCTAAAAATTTAGAGAGTTTTCGAAACTGTCCCATCCCAAAAGTTTTTATTTATTTATTTAAGTGAACTATTTTTAGGACAAGATTGTCATTATCTCTACCTTTTCACTTTATTCTCTGACACAACTTTTTCTTTCTCTTTCATAAGTTCATTTTTTTTTTTAATCATCTTCATCGCCTCCATCAATAGAGGTCTATTCCAAGCCTCCATATGGAGGTTTGTTCGGATGGAGGTCTGTTTGATCTCCATCACACATAAGGATAACACTTTTCTCTCTCTCAAACTTTTTTTCCCTATCTTTTCTCTTTAAAATATTGTTCTCTTCATCGAAACGATTCCAACAATATATTATGGGCGAAAATCGGATATCATTTGCCCCCTCAAAGGTCCTTTGAAAGTATTTTGTTTTACGCTGAAATCTTTACACGTTGAATCTTTACACACTGAAATATCAACATGATTACACGATGGAAATCTTTACATGCTAAAATATTAACATGATTATACGCTAAAAATCTTTACACGCTGAAATGCATTTTTACACGCTAAAATTACATTTCAGCATGTAATGTTTCTGGAAACTTCAAATTTTCTATTTTTCAATCTCTCTTCCAATTTTCAATTTTCTTAAAAAAAAAAAAAACTTTTTTTTTTCAAATCTCCATTGATGGAGATCAAATAGACCTCCATCAATGGAGGTCGAACAAATCTCCATATATGGAGGTCTGGAATAGACCTCCATTGATGGAGGCGATGAAGATGATTAAAAAAAGTGTTATCCTTATGTGTGATGGAGATCAAATAGACCTCCATCAATGGAGGTCGAACAAACCTCCATACGGAGGTGGTCTGGAATAGATCTCCATTGATGAAGGCGATGAAGATGATTAAAAAAAGAACTTATGAAAGAGAAAGAAAAAGTTGTCAGAGAATAAAGTAAAAAGGCAGATAAGGGCAGTCTTGTCCAAAATCATTTCTCTTTGATATAAAAAGAAAACTTATTGAGATGTGACAGTTTTGCATAGGCCAATAATTTTTGGGCTACTTATGAATTTTGCTCTATTTTTTAATCATCACAATTAATTCAGGATTTGAGGAAGGGGATAGGGGCTCGAATCGACAACCTCAACAGTGTAGATGTTATGGGCATACCACTGGACCTAGGGGTAGGAGTTTAATGAATTGGTTCGTTTTTCAATAGAATCGATAAAAAAAAAAAACCCGATAAAGTTCGGTTTCTAGAAATATGAACTAATCCAATAAAATTTATAAATGTCAACCAATCAAAAACCAACCGAATTGGACCAGTTCAGTTTGGTTTTTTCGGTTTTGGTCATACTGGGCCAAATTCATGGGCTTTAATTAGTACACATATTTTCATATTTTAATCCTTTTGGGCCTTCGACCAAATTAAATTATGAGCTTGAACAAATTAAAAATAGTAGTTTAAAATAATATTTAGCAAAAAAAAAAAAAATGCTATGACACACTTTCATAGTTTTATAGTTTCATAGATTGTTGAACATTAAATTAGGCTTTTTTTTAATATAAGTTGGATCTCGGTTCGGTTTTCCGATTTGGGATAACAAACTGGAAAAAAAGCCGATCCAATCGGTTTTCAAAAAAATGAACCGAACTGATCCGGTCAACATAAGAAAACCGGAAAAAAAAAAAAAAAAAAAACGATTGGATCAGTTCGGTTTATTGGTTTTTTGTCCACCCCTAACTGGACCAATCTCATATCGTTAAGTGATAGCTAACATTAATATGCTTATTTAACATAATCATTTTGAAGAATACTAAGTAGTACCTGATTGATTTTGAATTTAGATTCATACCTAAATACATATAATATGAGATGTTAGTAAATGAATGTACGTACGAATAACATGATACATCCGTCTAAATGAAAAATTTATTTCAGCCTACCAATTATCAAAACATATAATTTTCTCTTCACAGTATGCATAATTGTCTACCTCGTATACACTCTTAACCTAATCTTCAAACAAATTATTTACCAAAAGTCTTCTATAAAGCTAATTAGCCACCACCACGTCCACATCGTGATAGAATATTAGAAGAATATGCCTCTTGTGTCGTGGCACAAAACTAGTAGCAAAAATACATGTAACACTTATTTAATTATCGAATTGCAAATATCATATCAACAATCCAGTAAAGTCATTGTAATGAGAATGTGAGGAGACAAAAACTAATTGAATTCACAAAATCAAAATGTTGTCTTGTTCTAACAATATACTTTTAAATTAATGAGATTTGCTAATTTGTTATAATAATAATAATAATTTATTAATTAGGCGGTGGTAATTTTGTATTAATATATCGGTTTGCTTAATCTAAGCATACTATTGAACATCTCTAACACGAAATTGATTAATTTATTCGGATATATGTAGTACTCATAATATATATTTTATGCAGTCAAACCATTTCTAATTCTCAGCAGATATATATGTCAATTTTTTGGCTGAATATCAACATAATTATCTTTGTTACGTTGCACCATCTTTTTGTTACCTAAGTGCTATGGGTTTTCAAAAATCTACCAAACTCCTCAAATTCACCATCTTTTTGTTACCTAAGTGCTATGGGTTTTCAAATATCTCCCAAACTCCTTTAATGAATTCAAATTCGAAACCGGAGTTCCCATCGAACCCTACGACCTTTGGAAAAATAGGTAACTATGACTTTTGTTCATGTAATTCTGCTACTAACATCTGGTTGGCGTGTTTTAAGTTCGTTTTATAACTAACACATTTTTAAAACACTGTTAATTTCCGGGCATCACTTTTAGGAAAGAGAAAATTCCATTGCAAATGATATTTAAACCATGTGTTATATTACTTATAGTCGATAATGCAACCAATCTAAAAGATAAACTTATAAATACATAGGTATCATATCACTCCGACTAGGTGAGAGCTAGTGATCGAGATTATATCATTCTTATTCGGTTAATGATCATGTGAAATCCTTATTATGTCCATTTCAATTGTCAGTTCGTCCTAATATATTTTCTGACAGTAGAAAGACTATATATATATATATATATATATATATATATGTGCCGTGAACCAAATGTACACATACGTAACCCACGTAACCCACGTACATTGAAAAGGTTTTCTTCTGAGAAAAATTCAAAAGTAACTATTTGATTTATTAATTTTTTGTTAGTAACCACTTTTGAAACTTTAATTGTTAATAACCACTTTTTTAAAAAACATTCAGTGTAGTACCGTAAATTACAAGAGTTGCCCTGAAATTAGTTTTTTTAAAAACCTCGAAGCAAACTTGAAATCATGTCTAAATTGAAATATCAAAACTTGAAATAATGGCTAAATTGAAATGACCAAACTTGAAATCAAGGCTAAATTGAAATGACCAAACTTGAAATATGGACTAAATTGAAATTAGGCTTAGGTTTTTTTTTTTTTTCTTTTTTCCCATTCATCTTCTTCCTCATCTTATCTTCCTTCTCAAATTCGAATTAGGGTTAGGTTTTTTGTTTCTCTTTTTTGCAAACCACATCGCCGACACACCTAGCCGTCGGACGACGCCCGGTCTTCGCTGGAACCAGCGGCGGACGAACCAGCCATCGACGACGCCTGGTCGCACATGGTTCGTGCGGCGAACCAACAGCGAGCGAGGGATCGACGAACCAGCGTCACCATCCCGTCCGGACGTCGCCCAGACGCACGTCGGAGCTCGACGACCGTCAACCCACGCCGGCGAGAGAGAGATCGGCGAGAGAGAGGGCGATCGGTGAGAGAGAGAGATGCAAATTGGGGAGAGAGAGCAGAGGAGAGAGAAAGAAAAAAAAAAAAAAAGAGCTGAGTTGGGATTTTTTATATGGGGGTATTCAAGTAATTTTACAAAAACATGGTTATTAATAAATACAAATTCGTTTGTGGTTAAAAACAAATTTCCAATAATATTTGTGGTCATTTTTGTCTATTTCCACTTTTCTTCTTCTTGTTTAATGGGAAGAAAAAAAATTAGACCATTTCGTCTCTCATATGCATGCATAAATGCATAATGCATGCCTTTTAATTATATGGTACAAAAGAAAAATAGGTAACTGAATTAAACTGAGCTGCATGATCATTCAATTTTTATTTGACCAACAACCTCTCCACTGTAATTATAATAATTCAAAAAAATCAAGTATGAATAATTTAAAGAGGTTTGATTGTATTCTTTTTGCAAATGCATGAAGCATGCCTTCATATCACTTTCACTGATTGTGGATTTTCCTTTGAATTTTTTTTCCTAAAAATGCTTGTAGTTGGTTTGCATTGTTGGATTTTTATATTACTTTTGCTTTTTAAGGGTGGTTAATTACGTCCCCTTAACTATTTTTTATCCAAAAAAGAAAAAAGAAAACATGTTTAGTTATTCATTCTTATTGGATTATCGACAATTTTCAGTAGACTTCTGGCTCGTTCGTTATTAAATGAATAATTATAATCGACACAATTGTGCCAAAGAACACATGGATAAATCATAAAACCTAGTCACAGGAGTCAATTAATAAGGTGTTTAGCACTTTAGCGTATAAACATAGCATATCTGTTTGAACATGTACTTCAGCTGTTTCAAGTTACTTTATTATATATATATATATATATATATATATATATACTTTCTATTGTTAGTTCGTCCCAACAATAAATATATCAGGATCAAGAATGTGGACCATAAATTATGGAAAAGTTTTGACAAGTGCATACACTTTGAGTCAAAGTATGTAAATTTAGTAGTTCATATTTTTTGTTCTGATATATTTATTGTCAGAACGAACTAATAATAAAAACTCTTTATATATATATATATATATATTTGGGTACCTTACGCATAAACTTCGTGTAATATATAATCAATGCAAATTATTAAGCTTCTATTTGTCCGGAAAGTTCTTATTTTACTGTTTTCTCCGAGTTCTCTTATAATAAAGTGTTGCCAATACTTAATATATGGATTATCAATTACTTACATTAATTGGTATTGCAACTCCCATTTTACGTTGGTGGCGCGGGGTTTGATTTAATCCCATCATGCACATAACATTTTACAAATATAATTACTTAGATCTAATATACCAACGAGGCAACGGGCCTCCCGTAAAATTATTTCTTTTTAACTATTACAAATTTATGATAAGAACCACAATAGTGTAGGGGTATATATGTGATAGGTCATATCACTTAACCAACTTTATCTCGCTAATATTCCCGTTAAAGTGTTGTCAGTGGATCCTACCCAATTTTTAATATAAAACATCATAGCTTTAGCCTTACAAAATCATTAGGGCCAATCAACCTTTCACAGCTCCACTAATCACCTTTACATATCATTTTTACTTGTAGGATATATATGTCAATACCACCGAAATCACACACAGTAGGATTCGTAATCATTAGTCATTTAAACAATTAGATTCAAATTAACTGTCCAAAAATAATGTCTTAATTTGTGTCTAACCAACCAAATTGGGACATGTGTCTTCATTTATAAAAAAAGTTGAAAAAAAATAATTAAATATAGACACATATTCCAATTTGGTTTGGTTAAACACAAATTGAAACACCATTTTTAGATAACTGATTTGAGTCCTAAACAATTTGCTTATAGAATAGTAACTCAGTAATAATGATCATATCACTTCTTTTTAACTTTTTCAGTATAAAAAGCAGATCATGGAGCCAACTTTTGAAACACAATTAACACTTTGTTCTTCTTTTTCTTCTTTTTCTTCTTCTTCTTGCGTGTCCATGGCGACCAAGTTATTGGCATTGTCTTGCATACGAAACGACTGTTATGGAAACCTGTCGCCGAGGCCGCACTACCCATCCATGCCTAAGTACCCGAAAGGCGTGTCGGGTCATCAGGAGACGAACGACAAGGCCACGGAGAGTTCAAAGGCCAGGGTGAAGGCAGTGTTCTCCGTCATGGGAATGACTTGCTCCGCCTGCGCTGGCTCCGTCGAGAAGGCTATCAAGAGACTACCTGGAATACACGAGGCCATCGTCGATGTCTTGAATAACAAGGCACAGGTCTTGTTCTACCCAAACTTTGTCAACGTAAGTTGGTTTAATTTTCATTTTCCTATTTCTTTTTGTTTCTATAAGTTAGCATCACTATGCAATATGCAAGCATGTTACTTATTTATTTTTATTTTTTTAAAATATTACCTTGAGATCGTGGGTTCAAGTTGTATATTCCGAATTTCCGAACTAAAACTATGATTGTCTTAAACATTTAGTGCATCAATTGTCTTTCCTTAATTTCTGGCTTTGAGAGAACAAACTCATACATTCTCTATCGACAATCCATATGAGTTTTGTCCGACAAAGCACAAAATTTTGCTTTATTTTATCTTTGCTGGCTCGGTTGAGTAAAAGACACAAAAAAAGTACTTGTCTTTGACAAAATAACAGATTGGTGGGTTGTCTAGACTTGGTGAATTGGGCCAGGCCCAGATCAGATCAGACTTATGTAGTATATTTTTATTTTGAGTTCTAAGAAATGGTTTGATTTGACCACCATCTAATGTTGCATGGCGGTGAAGGAAATTTATTCGGTCTGTGAATGTTTTAGGAAAAAAAAAATTGATTTGCAGTAACTGGTAGTTAAGGTTGTGATATATATATTTTTTACAGGAGGAGAGAATTCGTGAGACCATTGTAGATGTTGGATTTGAAGCAACATTGATACAAGGCGAAACAACTGAGAATTCCATTCAAGTATGTCGAATTCGCATCAATGGAATGACTTGCACTTCTTGTTCTTCAACTGTTGAAAAAGCTTTGCAAGCAATTCATGGTGTACAAATTGCACAAGTAGCCTTGGCAACTGAAGAAGCACAAGTCCAACATGATCCAAACATTGTGAGTTACAATCAGCTTCTTGAAGTTATTGAAGACACCGGATTCGAAGCCGTACTTATCAGTACAGGAGAAGACATAAGCAAGATTCATCTTCAAGTCGAAGGAATATGGACTGATCATTACATGAAAACGATTGAGAATTCTCTCCAAGCACTCCCTGGAGTTCAAAACATTGACATGGATCCTGGGTTGAAAAAAATCTCACTTTCTTATAAACCTGACATAACAGGACCAAGAAACTTCATTAAAGCTATAGAGTCAACTGGTGTTGGACATTTCAAGGCCAGGATTTTTTTTGAAGGTGGAAGAAGAGAGAATCATAAAAAAGGTGAAATTCATCAATACTTTAGATCATATCTATGGAGTTTGATTTTTACAATTCCTGTGTTTTTAACTTCAATGGTGTTCATGTATATCCCTGTAATCAAGTATGGACTTGATACAAAAGTAGTCAATATGCTTACCATTGGAGAGATTATCAGATGGGTGTTGTCTACTCCTGTCCAGTTTATTATCGGTTGGAGATTCTACACTGGTTCGTACAAGGCATTGCGACATGGTTCTGCTAATATGGATGTTTTGATTGCTCTGGGAACAAATGCAGCTTATTTCTATTCGGTTTATTCGGTGTTGAGGGCTGCAAATTCTTCAGATTTTATGGGGACAGATTTCTTTGAGACTAGTTCAATGCTTATATCATTTATTCTACTCGGGAAATATCTAGAGGTTTTGGCCAAAGGAAAGACATCTGAGGCTATTGCTAAGCTTATGGACTTGGCACCCGAAACAGCAACATTGTTGAGTTTGGATGATGAAGGAAATGTGACAGGGAAAGAAGAAATCGATAGTCGGTTGATAGAAAAGAATGATGTGATCAAAACTGTTCCAGGTGCAAAAGTGGCATCGGATGGTTATGTTTTGTGGGGACAAAGTCATGTGAATGAGAGTATGATAACCGGAGAGGCGAGACCAGTGGCGAAGAGGAAGGGCAATGCAGTGATTGGAGGGACATTGAATGAGAATGGAGTTTTGCATATCAAGGCAACAAGGGTAGGATCAGAGAGTGCCTTGTCTCAGATTGTTCGACTTGTTGAATCAGCTCAGATGGCTAAAGCTCCAGTTCAGAAATTTGCTGACCGCATTTCCGAATTCTTTGTGCCTCTGGTATTCTATTCATTCTATAATTTTGTTATGTATATAATCTTGTAATTGGAGTACATGACTTTGTTGACAAACTAGCTATTTCTGTATAGGTAATCACCTGTTCATTTTCGACATGGCTTGCTTGGTTTTTGGCTGGAGAACTCCATGGATATCCGGAATCTTGGATACCATCTTCAATGGATAGCTTTCAGCTTGCACTCCAATTTGGAATCTCTGTCATGGTTATAGCCTGTCCATGTGCTCTAGGCCTAGCAACTCCAACCGCAGTAATGGTCGGTACTGGAGTTGGTGCATCTCAAGGAGTACTAATTAAAGGAGGCCAAGCCCTTGAAAGTGCACATAAGGTTAATTAGCACATGCTTTTAGTCGATTTCAGTGTTTCAATCTTATCTCTTACAGTTTTGATTAATAATCTTTGTAGGTGAATTGCATTGTGTTCGACAAGACAGGAACTCTTACAGTTGGAAAGCCAGTGGTTGTTAACACAAAACTGTTGAAAAACTTGGTACTAAGAGACTTCTATGAACTTGTCGCTGCAGCTGAGGCAAACAGTGAGCACCCATTAGCCAAGTCTATTGTTGAGTATGCCAAGAAATTTAGAGCAGATGGAGAGAATCCTAATTGGCCAGAAGCGCGAGACTTTGTCTCCGTTACGGGACAAGGAGTGAAAGCTATTGTGCAGAACAAGAAAATTATTGTTGGAAACAAGAGCTTGATGTTAGACAACAACATTGTCATTCCAGTTAATGCTGAAGAAATGCTAACGGAAACTGAAGAGATGGCGCAAACTGGGATTTTAGTATCAATTGATCGAGAATTGACTGGAGTTCTAGCAATCTCTGATCCATTGAAACCTGGTGCTCATGAAGTCATTTCCATTCTTAAGTCCATGGACGTTCGAAGCATCATGGTGACAGGTGATAATTGGGGAACTGCCAAATCCATTGCCAATGAAGTTGGAATCGAAACTGTTATCGCGGAAGCCAAACCTGAGCAAAAAGCAAAGAAAGTGAAGGAATTACAGGTATCTATTTAAGCAAACACTGGTACTTTACCCTCCACAATTTCGATTAAAAAGACCTCATTTTTGCGACAAGACTAGGTTTGCTTAACGGTAAACCCCTCATACCTACGTCAGATTGTGTGTTCGAGTCCTTATCTGTGCTCACTTTTCTTATTACAGGCCTTAGGATTTACTGTTGCAATGGTAGGAGATGGCATCAATGACTCACCAGCCCTTGTAGCAGCAGACGTTGGAATGGCGATTGGTGCTGGCACAGACATTGCCATAGAAGCAGCTGACATTGTTCTGATGAAGAGTAACTTGGAGGATGTGATAACAGCCATAGACTTGTCAAGAAAAACTTTTACGCGTATTCGTTTGAACTACATTTGGGCACTGGGTTACAACCTTCTCAGCATACCAATTGCTGCAGGAGTTCTTTTTCCATTGGCTAGATTCCGTTTACCACCGTGGATTGCCGGAGCTGCAATGGCTGCTTCTTCGGTCAGTGTTGTTTGTTGCTCTCTCTTGTTGAAGAACTACAAGAGACCCAAGAAGCTAAACAATCTTCAGATACGTGGAATAGTGATCGAGTGATACATATATAAAAATGTTTGCTAGAAGTTTATGTAAATAGTACTCTGTAAATAGGGTTGTGCTATGAAGATTAAATAAAGTCATCAGAAAATTGTTCATATTTGATGTTATTCCATATTTGTGAAAAATAAAAAATAAAAACTTAATATTCGTCTTCAATTAGGCTTAAAATATATATTTTTTAAATTAAATATTTAGATTAAAAATACGCTGCTCTGCTTAAAAACAAAGAAATAAAGAAAATCTCGCTCTCAGAGTCTCAGTCAACACCTCTTCTCCTCTCATCGTCTCCACCCTCTCGCCGTCGTCGACGCATCACGTCTTTCGCAGCCAGTCGCCACCATTGAACAGGTAAGCTTCATTTTTAATTTTTCGATTCTATTTAGATTTTCAGGTATTAATTACTTAAATTTATTGCATTGATACTGATTTTGTTTGGGTTGCTGCATGTGGGTTTTGGTTTAGGTGAAAGGTTTGGCATTTAATCGACAACTGGATCGATATAATGGTTTGCCGAAAGCTGAGTCTATGATGGAAGAAGAAGAACAAGTAAAAGAAGAAAATCTGTTACATTTTCTAGATTCAGTGGATTGCTGCCCTGTTGGATTCTCTATCTTCAACACTTCGCCAGCTAACAATTGATACATTAATATATGAATGTCTGTTAAAAGTTTGAAAAATTGGTATATGAAATTGCTAATTGTGTATTGAATTTCATTGTTTTTTATTTTTAATGAAATTATATCCGTATGCACTTATTTGAACATTTATATATATATATATATATATATATATATATATATTCTTTTTTAACTTTATGTGTAACTAGAATATATATACGGGTTATATATTAAGTAGAAAATAACAAATTTAGAGTATTTTCAATGCAAAATGGTTTGTACACCAAAAATAGTTGATACGGTAATAATATCAATAGACTTGCTTCTTATGTGGTATAAAGATTGACTTGATAGACAATCAACTCAAAATTTGGTTTCTAAGAGCATCTTTAATACAAGCGTAACTTGTGGAAAAAAAAAAAAAAAAAAAAAAAGATGTCAAGTAGGATAAATAGACATTCTATTAATAACTGTGTCTCCAATACAATCGTGTATATTCAACCTCAAGTTGACGTGGTAAAAAAAATATTAGACATTGTCAACATGACCGTCTACTTTCAAACGGCCTATTGCATACCCTCTTTTTAGGTTGACTCGGAAAACATTTAAAACTGATATTAATTTTTCATCTATTTTTGGTAAGGAAATAAAATAAAAAATAAAATAGGAAAAAAAAAGAACATATCATTACAAAAATTGTGTTTTAGACAGAAACATTAGAAACCAAATTTTGAATTGATTGTCTATCAAGTCTATTTTTATACTACATAGAAAACAAGTCTCTTAACATTATTGTCATGTTAACGATTATTGGTATACAAGCCACTTTTGTATTAGAGATGTTAGCATCTTCAATGCAAATGTGGATTGTTAAAAATTAGATGCCATATAAGACAAACAACGATCAAATACAATTATGATTCTCCAATGCAAGTCATCACTTCTCAATATCAAGTTAAGGTGGCAAAAAAAATTAAAAAAAAAAAAAAAAAAAGAGTGGACGCTGTCAATATGACTATCCACTTTCACTCAACGTATATTTAAAATCCTAAAAAAAAAATCATATGCAAAATTTATTGAATCATTAAAAAACAATTAATTAGCAGATGTCTTAACAATGAAGGCATCGAAGACCATTTTTTTAGTTGACTATCTGTTAAGTATATTTTTATAAAACATAAAAAGCAATTGTCTTGATATTATTTTCATGTCAACAATTTCTATCGGAATCCACACTTACATCGAAGGTGGTCTTAAAAGTCACAAAAAGAAAACAGATATAGTTCGAAAGCATTGAAAAGTCAACGAAAACGCACCTCAATCAAAACAAACAAAACGCACATGATACAAAAAAACCAACTACGGTTTACATTATTCTGCTATAGCTATGGAGGAAGCGACTATCTACTGGGTCTCCATTATATGTTGTTAGTAAATGATATATGAGATAGTCAAAACTCGGATCTGTAAAATTGTTGATAAATTTCAGACTGCTTGTTTCCGATTTTGAAAATTTTTCTCTTGCTTGAGGAAGCTCTGGGCTTAGAAGAAACAAGAAAAATGCAAAACCCAACTTTTTGTTCAACCGGCCGGTGGGAGTGACAAGTTTAAAACTCAAGATTTCTACTCCAATTGTGCAACTTGGTTTTTCAAATTCAAATAGAAGAGAGAGGATGTGGTGAAAGAATTGAGTTTTCAGATTTTTTTGGTGGTGAAAGGCTGGCGCTGGAATTCTTTTCCCATCGGCCGTTCAACTTTATCAGTTGAATTATGTGGATTTATTAGTCCATCTTTAGTTCATCTGGAGGCCCAAGTGCTTGAAGCCCAGAATGCAGCTGAAAAGCATGACCTGATCAATTGCTGTTTTCAAACAGATTCAAAAGGCCAATACGGTGCGTATTGGATGGCATTAGAAAATATCAAAGATGAGAGCTGAGTCATGGATTGAAGTCTGAGGTGGCTTTTTGTTATTGGCTCTTGGCAGATTACACTTACAGCTGGATGATAAGGATATATAAAGGAAAGGATGGAGAGAGAGAGTGTTACCGGATTCATTTTGTTGTAAATCTAGGTTTCCTAGATGTTCTCTCGTAAAAAGCTCTCTCTCTCTCTCTCTCTCTCTCATTTGTGTACTTTCTTGAGTGATCTAGTTGATTTCTTGTTTGATCCTTGTGCATTCGTGAGTGATATCAGTTTGTACCTGATTGTAATCTTGTTTGAGAGGTTGTATTGGTGACATGGAGTACTCACTGAAAGTGAGGGTTTTGAGTTTGTGTTGTCTAGCATTCTCTGATTAGGTTTCCTTTGGGATTTCTGGGTTGATTGTGTTAGTGTTTGACTTGTAATCAACATCATATAGTAAAGTGAGCTTCTCCGGTTGGCTCAACGTGGATGTAGGCCGATTTGGCTGAACCACGATAAAATCTTGGGTGTTCTTTACTTTCTTGCTTTATATTTCTGTTTCATATATGCTTATATATTCCTATTTTTCTTTGATCTTCTATTGTGGTATTTTTTATGTGTGTTCTTGTTGTAAGTAGGCTTACAGGTAATAGAACAGGAGTTGGTATCTCTGTGTATTGAGTACACAGTTTTACAACAAATTAGCTGAGAAGACATGAAGTGGAGTTGGATTGAATGTCCTTGTTGTGGGGTGGAAAACAAATGATGTCGTTTTATCAGTGGATTTGAAAAGAAAAAATGTTAAAAACAATCTTGACCATTCAATTTCTTGAATGCCATGTGTAACCAGATGATATAAAGCTCAGCAGACAAGAAGCTCAGTAGAGGATCCTTATATTGCTCCTAAACTCCTTAGAGCATCCACAATGGTGGCACTATTCAAGATCCACTTTTTGAAGACACACTTTGGATCCAATCATTCTTCCACAATGGTGTAAAATAAAAAAATGAGATCCAAATGTGAGGCTCACCCAAGTAGACCCAAATTGGGTTCAACATTTGGAACTCAATTTGGGTCTTGCCCAATGATTGGGTTGGGTTCCCAACACTTCCCAATCATTGGGTTGGGCCCTTAAATATATATATATATATATATTTATTTATTTATATAATTTAAATTAAAATATATAACTATTAATTTTAATAATTATATATAATGAAAAAATATAAATAAATTTAATATATATATATATATATTTTTTAATTAATTAAATTTAAATATATTATTATTAACTTCAATAATTATATATATAATGAAAAAATTATAAATAAATTTAATTTCAATTATAAAATTTTAGTTCAATGAAATTAAAAATATTTAAATGAAAACATTAATTTTTTGAAGGTTGTGCTAATTTTAAATGAATAAATTGTTTTAAATATTTATTTTTGTTTTAAATATTTATTTTTGTTGATATAATTCGGTTGTGCTAATTTTAAATGAATAAATTGTTTTATTTTAAATTAATTATAATTTGTTAAATAATTATTGATAGTGTTGATATTTTAAATAAATTATATAATTTGAATAAAAACATTAATTTTTTGAAGGTCTAGAACCGAAACCAAAACCACCATCGAAACCGAAACCAAAACCGAAACCACCATCGAAACCGAAACCGAAACCGAAACCGAACCATCGAAACCGAAACTGAAATCAAAACCGAACCATCGAAGCCGAAGCCGAAGCCGAAGCCGAAGCCGAAGCCGAAGCCGAAGCCGAAGCCGAAACCGAAGCCGAAGCCGAAACCGAAACCGAAACCGAAGCCGAAGCCGAAGCCGGAATCGGAATCGGAATCGGAATCAAAATCTAAACCGGAACCAGAACCGGAACCGAAACCGAAACCGAAACCAAACCATCGGAACCGAAACCGGACCGGAACCCAACCGAACTGAAACTGGTGCCATGTCTAATCTTATGCAATATTTTGTTTTAAATATTTATTTTTATTGTTGATGTAATTCGGTTGTGAAAAAATTATTTTAAATTAATCATAATTTGTTAAATAATTATTGAATATATATATATATATATATATATAATATTTTAAAGAAGAGTAATGATTATTTGGAAAAAAGTAAAAAAAGTGGATCCACTTTTACTTTTTCAATTGAACACCATTGTGGGAAAATGAGACCCAAATAAATGAGACCCAAATGAGAAGACCCATTTTTTACTATTCAAGAGCCATTTTTGGTGATGTGGCAATAAATGGGTCTTGAATAGTGCCACCACCATTGTGGATGCTCTTACAGTTCAATCTCCGATGCTATATAAATCATCGAACTATCTAAAATTCATTTACGAAATTCAACAGTTTGAAGCTCAACAGGTGCAGTTGCATGCCCGCTTCCAATAGACATCAACTCATTTGCATCACCATAAAAAGAAGCTTTCAGGAAAGCAACAATACTCCCTCCAACAAACTTCCTCATCGGTTCCCTGGACTCGCCATTCTTAGACAGACAATTTATAACCGTGTCCAATAACCAATTTGTTACATCATCCAACATGTCAAAATGACCGTAGTCCTTGACCACAAAATGGCAGGCTGGTTTTCGACATTCCTTGAAGAAGTCTTCATGGTTAACTCCCTTTGGAGCACAAGGAGGGAATAGAGGGTTTCTTCTCACTTCACCTAAGCCGGATCCGATCACCATCACCGGCATATCAAGATCAAACGAACGAGGAACATAAGTCAGTACTGGTGGTGGAGTTTGTTTCCCTTCATCCATTCCATCAACGGGATCTATACCTATTAATGCTGAGAATTTCAAAGTAGTGGCTGCTTTTGTTAGAGCCAATGCAAAGGCAGCCTTCCCTCCTCGACTATGACCAGCAAGGCCTACCTTGCTTAGATTTGGGTGAACATTTGGTGGAAGCACGTCTGCTAGTCCTTCGGATAACCAATTTGTCATTGCAGCTGCAGATTTAATCTCACCAGTTGAGTCTCCTCCATCCACTTCATATAACTGTAGAATGCATAAGAAGAAAATGTGCCATTAGAAGCCAAAACAAGAACTAGCGTCACTTTTCAATCTTACTGTCCTTCTGTTTTTGCACATTTCCCTTGCCAGTAATCATCAGAACTAAATGCTTAAGCTTAACAGTAGTGTTTAAGCACTCTGCCAAACCAACGCTTGGCACCTAGACCAAACCAAAATAGAGATGAAGATTGCCATTTTTTATGCATTAAAATTACACAAATAAACCCTAATAATTAAGAAATCAAATCATTAGTGACAGTAATCAGAAAACTCCTAAATCATAATAAATTGGTATCAACTTCTTACATATCTTACTAATTAAACAAAATCTTCACATGCAATCAGCAATTCTACACATTATATCACAATTAATTAATGAACAGAAAAAGCATAATAATAATTACCTGAGGAGCAATGCCGATGAAACCATGAGAAGCAACATGTTGGAGAAGTTGAGAGTAGAAGGAGTTGCGAAGAAGGTAACCGTGGAGGAATATGAGGAGTGGAAACTCTCCAGCTTCACATGGGCTGGCAATCAGAAGTGGCTTCGGCGGTGCAAGTGCTGGAACAGCCTCCACTGATGATGAACAATTACAACAGTTGTTGCACGTGGTCCCGGCAGCTGATTGCACCCTTTGAAGCTTGGTTGTGTATCTTCCTTTCTCGAAATCCCATGCAGAAGAAGAAATTGTTGTTGAAGGAGACATTGAAATTACCCTTCTTCTGATCTGCTGATTTCATGTAAAGATTTATATAATGTAAATGAATTATTTCAATTACAAAACAAAGGGAGGTATAAAATATATAAATTAAACTACGTAACATACAGATCAGAAATAAAATATAAAGAGCTGCATGCCTCTTGCATGCTGTGGTGGCCGGGTGACTGCTGGATGTATATATGTAGAGAGCCATATAAGTGAATGGTGAATTACAATATGTAAAAATGATCTGCTTTTCTTCTTCTTTTTTGGACATAAAAAAAAAAAAAGTTAACTCTAATCCAAGTGTGTATACTGTATAGTCATGCAATCATGCCTGAGATTTGCTTTCACCTAATTCATAAGGAAGGAATCATATGATTTGCTTCATTTCACTACCTGGTTTCAAAAAAGCTAATTTTTTGTTTAAAATTTATATATTCCTGTTAATATCTGCCAACTGCCCTAGCTATAAATAGCTAAGCTAACCCTAATAAATTTTGATCTTTAATCTTAATAATTTTGTATATATACACACCTATATGATATCAATATAAGAGTCCTCTAATGCTGATATTGAGATCTGAGAGACAAGACAGTCTTATCTGTATTGTTAGACTGTACCGTTAGAAAAACAATCAACCACTCAAAAACAGAAAAGAAAAACTAAAAATTGTATCGTTATTGACCTTGCAATAAAGTTCATGCATGATTAGAACTTACGTTTACAAAGCTTGGGTAGATAACCGCCTTAACCCTGGCCTTTGAACTCTCCGGGGCCTTGTTGTTCGTCTCCTGATGACCCGGCATGCCTTTCGGGTACTTGGGCCTGGATAGGTAGTGCAGCCTCGGCGACAGGCAAGGGCGGAACCCTTCAAGGGCTTGGGTGGGCTACAGCCCACCCAAGTTTTGTTGAAAAAAATTTGTTAAGTTTGAGTTTGTTTAAAAAATATTAGTTAAAATCCAAATTAAATAATTCATGTCAGCCATCTAACAATCAATTTTCAACTTCAAACAAAAAGCCCAATAACCTAAACATAATAAAATAATCCAAGGTTTTTTTTCCTTTGCTTGCTTCTAGAAGGGTTTTATTGTTTTATTGTTTCATGTTGTTGCAGCCTCAAAGATTCATTTTCAGGAATAAACAACTCATAATCTTTACAGAAGTTGAGTTTGTAAATTAGATGTAAATTAGATGAAACTAACTAATAAAAAATTAAAAAAAGCAGCAGCATATATATATATATATATATATATATATATATATATATATGTATGTATGTATTTATGTATAAGTAAATCTTACTTGGAAGATTCCGCGGATCATACTTGATATGGACTCAACTGGTGAGATTAAATCTGCAGCTGCAATGGCAAATTGGTTATCCGAAGGAGGAACAATGAAGACTAAGACATTCGATGTAGTAGTCTTCATGGTTTTCAAAAACCAGAAGACTCGTTGTGCATTATACACTATTATGCACATGTCTACGAAAACAAATCTCTGAAATCATAAAAATAAAAATAAAAAATATAAATATAAAAACTTACTGTGAGAGCCAGCGACTGGCAGCAAGTGGCTGTTCTATCGGCGGCCGATCTGCATTCGGTGTAATGAGATTCCGCAGCTAATCCCTCAGCTATGGTATAACTCTAATTCGGATTCGAGCAATCACCAATAATGACAGAATGCAATTAATTCTACCATTCAAATCTTTCTCTATTCTTCTTGTAAAAGACTTGCACTTAGAAATTGCTCACTCGCTCACAAATTACGCTATAACAAAATATAAAAAACCTCAATCAAATGTGATATATATATATATATATATACACTAACGAAATGCTTAAACTTATTATAACTCAAAAAGAAATAAAAATTTTAGTGGAAAAAATTGTTTTGATAAAGCAATTTTATGTGACTCTGTGTATTTATAGAGTTTTGAGAGTAAATGGAGAAGCTGGGTATTTATAGGGTTTTTTTTTTGGAGACGGCATGTTTGTGTGACTCTGTGTGTAGTGCGTTTGGACTTGGATACCCCTAACATACTTTTTGTTTGGACTTTACTGTCTTCTTGTACCGGCCAACAAATTAATACAGGTCAAAAAAAAAAAAAAAAAAAAAAATCCACTATGTCTATGTGAAACTAAGATTCTACTTTTCTCTTTATTTTTCTGCTTTATCAAAACAATTTTTTCCACTAAAATTTTTTTTTCTTTTTGAGTTATAATAAGTTTGAGTCAAAGGGGCCAAAGAACACAGTTTCAAGTCCTTAAAAAAAAAATAACGCAGTATTTTGTTTCTACACTTTTACAAATCATGACTAAATAAAACCCTGATCCGTTATTATTTTGGGTAGACAATAAAACAAGCAAAGGAACAAGCTTGGGTAGACAAGTGTAGAAACAATAAAACAATAAAACCCTTCTAGAAGCAAGCAAAGGAAAAAAAACCATAAGGTTTTTTTATAATAAAATAATCCAAGGTTTTTTTTCCTTTGTAATAATAAAAGGAATTGGATGGAATAGCCATTAGTGTAACAATGTTTGCCAAAAATAGCTATTTTCTATCCATTTCCCCATTTGGTAGCCATTTTGATAGTGGTGGTAAAAATCGATGGCCACTAGTAGAGATGCACGTTTGGGGAATGGGGATGGATAAAGGTCCCCCCATCCCCATCCCCACTTCCCATACCCTTTGATCGAACTGGTTTTAGATTCTAATTAATATGGAATTGTTTTCCTTTTATTCTGCTTGGGGAATTAATAAATTATGATCTATTTGTAGTTTTATTAAAGAACTATGACATGATTTCTGATATTTCATATAAACTATAAAGTATGAATACATGTTACGGAAAATAATAGAAGATATTTGTTCAAAACGGTGTTTATCCTTAACCCGATATGACCTATTTAAATAAATGGATCAATTTCTTGATACTCAACACGACACGATTGTTTATTTAAACTATGTTGTATTTTCGTTGAACATTTCTCACACGCCAATATATATTCTCTGTTCTTTATTGGAATTAAATAGTTAATAAATAATAATAAATCCACTAATTAGTCGGACCACGTTTGCAAAATATATGTCAATTTCTTGTCTTCTATTAACTGTCGTACTAGTTTGTATAACGGATATGTTGGAGTAGTTTCCCACCAAAACTAGATACCATTATTATATTGAAATTTGATGTCCAACCACAATTAGATCAAGAGTTTATCGGAACCTTGCAAAATCAACTACCGTAACACATCATCTGAAAAATAACTTTTGGCTCGGTGATATATGTCTTAAGTTGGTTGCTAATGTGTCAAGTTGGTTTGGTGATGTGTCAAGTTGGTTTTTTTCTGGATTGTATTATATTTTCGATTGAAGTAATTACCCTAGTGGCCATCAACTTTTGCCACCACTATCAAAATGGCCACCAAATGGGGAAATGGATGGAAAATGGCCATTTTTGGCAAACATTGTTACACTAATGGCCATTCCATCCAATTACATCCATTTCCATCCATTTCCATCCAATTCCATCCAATAAGTGGCATTTTGGTAAATAAGGGGATGACATTAATTTATTTTAGATATTTTTTGGAAATCAATTTTTTCTTTTGTTTTATGAAACAAATAATTATATTTAGTGTGTACATATACATATTATATATACATATATATTTCTTTTCAACTTATCTCAAATATATTTTTTAGAATTTTTAGATTTTGTAACCTTAATCTTTTCAAAAAAGAATATATATATATATATCTTTTCAACTTATCTCAAATATGTTTTTTTTAAATTTTTTTGATTTTATATCCTTAATCTTCTCAAAAAAGAATATATATATATATATATATTTATATATATTTCTTTTCAACTTATCTCAAATATATTTTTTAGAATTTTTAGATTTTGTAGTCTTAATCTTCTCAAAAAAGAAATACACACACACACACACACACACACACACACACATATATATATATATATATGTTTGAGATATGCTATACGTATATATACACTAAATATAATTATTTGTTTCAAAAAACAAAAGAAAAAAATGATTTCCAAAAAACATCTAAAATAAATTAATGTCATCCTCTTATTTATCAAAATGCCACTTATTGGATGGAAATGGATGGAATTGGATGGAATAGCCATTAGTGTAACAATGTTTGCCAAAAATGACCATTTTCCATCTATTTCCCCATTTGGTAGCCATTTTGATAGTGGTGGCAAAAGTCGATGGCCACTAGTAGAGATGCACGTTTGGGGAATGGGGATGGATATAGGTCCCCCCATCCCCATCCCCACTTCCCATACCCTTCCCCCATCCCCCCCTTCATTTCCCCATTTGGGGAAAATGGGGATGGGGAATTTTGGGGGGACCTATATCCATCCCCATCCCCAATTTCCCATTTTCCCCGTTTTTTCCTATTTCCCCGTTTTCCCCGTTCCCCCATTTCCCCATTTCCCCATTTGATTAAAAATTACAAATTAAACTAAAAAAATAAACATTCCATTACAAATACAAAATAAAATTCATTAGTGCATTTTATATAAAATGTGTATATATACTTAGTGAGTTAGGGTTTTCAAAGAATAAACAAAAAAATTAAAAATATATATTATAATTATATTTATATATGTTTGGGAGAAAGGGGGAAATGGGGATGGGGGACCTCCCCCCCATCCCCATCCCCATCCCCATTTCAACATAATTGTGGGGGAAATGGGGAAATGGGGATGGGGACCCATCCCCATTTCAATTTGGGGATGATTTCCATCCCCCCCCCCCCCCCAATTTCCCCATTTTTCCCCCAAAAAAAATTCTCAAATGGGGATGGGGACGCGGGGAAAAATGTGCATCTCTAGCCACTAGGGTAATTACCCCTTTTGGATTCAATAGATTTCTCGAGTTTTGGTTAGATTTTAAATTTGTTTTAGTGTTTTACAGATCAGTCCCAACAATTTTGCATATTACAGACCAACCCCGTAATTTCTTTATCTGCAAATCAACCTTAAACCCTTCTAAATTGTAGATTGACACAACCAGTCATCCCCGTATTATTGTAAATTATAGATCCACGTCAAACACCCAAACAAACTCTTCCATTTTTATTTTTGAGAAAGTGGTTGATTTTATTATGAGTGCAATAAAACAAATATATAAATTATTTTATAAATTTGATCTTTAAATAAAAATTAATTTTTACTAAACAAATTGATTTTATAAATTTGGTGAAATAAGCTTAATTGTTCAAATTTTAATCTAAAATCTAAATGCATTAAAAAAAATGTTGATTCAGATATAATGTGGGGTTCTTTAGCATGATTCAATTACAAGGACTAGAAAGAGACCCATCAAAGTTGGTGAACTTAATGGCTTTTTTGCCGGGCCCAAACTCTTATCAATACTAATAGTTGACTTATTATTTTAATCATCACAGATAATTCAGGATTTGAGGTAGGGGATAGGGGCTCGAATTGACAACCACAAAAGTGTAGATGTTATGGGCATAGCACTGGACCTAGGGGTAGAAGTTTAATGGATTGGTTCATTTTTTAATAGAATCAATAAAAAACCCGATAAAGTTCACTTTATGGAATTATGAACTAGTCCAATAAAATTTATAAATACAACCAATCAAAAACCAACCAAATTGGACCGGTTCGATTCGGTTTTGGTCATATTGGGCCAAATTCATGGGCTTCAATTAGTACACATATTTTCATATTTTAATTATTTTGGGTCTTCGAACAAATTAAATTATGAGCTTGAACAAATTAAAAATAGTAGTTTAAAATAATATTTAGCAAAATAAAAAATAAAAAAAATATGCTATGACACACTTTCATAGTTTTATAGTTTCATGTACTGTTAAACATTAAATTAGGATTTTTATTTTATTTTATATAAATTGGATCTCGGTTCAGTTTTTCGATTTGGGATAACGAACTGGAAAAAAACGGGTCCAATCGGTTTTCAAAAAAATAAACCAAACTGAACCAGTCAACATAAGAAAACCGAAAGAAAAAAAAAAACGATTGGATCGGTTTGGTTCTATTCGGTTTATTGGTTTTTTGCCCACCCCTAACTGAACCAATCTCATATCGTTAAGTGATAGCTAACATTAATATGCGTATTTAACATAATCATTTTGAAGAATACTAAGTAGTACCTGAATGATTTTGAATTTAGATTCATACCTAAATACATACAATATGAGATGTTAGTAAATAAATGTACGTACGAATAACATGATACATCTGTCTAAATGAAAAATTTATTTCAGCCTACCAATTATAAAAACATATAATTTTCTCTTCACAGTATGCATAATTGTCTACCTCGTATACACTCTTAACCTAATCTTCAAACAAATTATTTACCAAAAGTCTTCTATAAAGCTAATTAGCCACCACCACGTCCACATCGTGATAGAATATTAGAAGAACATGCCTCTTATGTCGTGGCACAATACTAGTAGCAAAAATACATGTAACACTTATTTAATTATCGAATTGCAAATATCATATCAACAATCCAGTAAAGTCATTGTAATGAGAATGTGAGGAGACAAAAACTAATTAAATTCACAAAATCAAAATGTTGTCTTGTTCTAACAATATACTTTTAAATTAATGAGATTTGCTAATTTGTTATAATAATAATAATTTATTAATTAGGCGGTGGTAATTTTGTATTATTATATCGGTTTGCTTAATCTAAGCATACTATTGAACATCTCTCTAACACGAAATTGATTAATTTATTCGGATATATGTAGTACTCATAATATATTTTATGCAGTCAAACCATTTCTAATTCTCAGCAGATATATATGTCAATTTTTTGGCTGAATATCAACATAATTATCTTTGTTACGTTGCACCATCTTTTTGTTACCTAAGTGCTATGGGTTTTCAAAAATCTACCAAACTCCTTTAATGAACTCAAATTCACCATCTTTTTGTTACCTAAGTGCTATGGGTTTTCAAAAATCTCCCAAACTCCTTTAATGAATTCAAATTCGAAACTGGAGTTCCCATCGAACCCTACGACCTTTGAAAAATAGGTAACTATGACTTTTGTTCATGTAATTCTGCTACTAACATCTGGTTGGCGTGTTTTAAGTTCGTTTTATAACTAACACATTTTTAAAACACTGTTAATTTCCGGGCATCACTTTTAGGAAAGAGAAAATTCCATTGCAAATGATATTTAAGCCATGTGTTATATTACTTATAGTCGATAATGCAACCAATCTAAAAGATAAACTTATAAATACATAGGTATCATATCACTTCGACTAAGTGAGAGCTAGTGATCGAGATTATATTATTCTCATTCGGTTAATGATCACGTGAAATCCTTATTATGTCCATTTCTATTGTCAGTTCATCCTAATATATTTTCTGACAGTAGAAAGACTATATATATATATATATATATATGTGCCGTGAACCAAATGTACATATACGTAACCCACGTACATTGAAAAGGTTTTCTTCTGAGAAAAATTCAAAAGTAACTATTTGATTTATTAATTTTTTGTTAGTAACCACTTTTGAAACTTTAATTGTTAATAACCACTTTTTAAAAAAAAATTCAGTGTAGTACCGTAAATTACAAGAGTGCCCCTGAAATTAGTTTTTTTTAAAACCTCGAAGCAAACTTGAAATCATGTCTAAATTGAAATATCAAAACTTGAAATAATGGCTAAATTGAAATGATCAAACTTGAAATCAAGGCTAAATTGAAATGACCAAACTTGAAATATGGACTAAATTGAAATTAGGCTTAGGTTTTTTTTTTTTTTTTTTTTTTTTTTTTTTTTTCCCATTCTTCTTCTTCCTCATCTCATCTTCCTTCTCAAATTCGAATTAGGGTTAGGTTTTTTGTTTCTCTTTTTTGCAAACCACATCGCCGACACACCTAGCCGTCGGACGACGCCCGGTCTTCGCTGGAACCAGCGGCGGACGAACCAGCAGTCGACGACGCCTGGTCGCACGTGGTTCGTGCGATGAACCAACAGTGAGCGAGGGATCGACGAACCAGCATCGCCATCCCGTCCGGACGTTGTCCAGACGCACGTCGGAGCTCGACGACCGTCAACCCACGCCGGCGAGAGAGAGATCGGCGAGAGAGAGGGCGATCGGTGAGAGAGAGAGATGCAAATTGGGGAGAGAGAGCAGAGAAGAGAGAAAGAAAAAGAGAGAGAGAGCTGAGTTGGGATTTTTTATATGGGGGTATTCAAATAATTTTACAAAAACATGGTTATTAATAAATAAAAATTCGCTTGTGGTTAAAAACAAATTTCCAATAATATTTGTGGTCATTTTTGTCTATTTCCACTTTTCTTCTTCTTGTCTAATGGGAAGAAAAAAAATTAGACCATTTCGTCTCTCATATGCATGCATAAATGCATAATGCATGCCTTTTAATTATATGGTACAAAGGTTATAAATATAGATTTATTGTAAATGGTATGCTAAATGAATAAAAAAATGCAACAAAAGAAAAATAGGTAACTGAATTAAACTGAGCTGCATGATCATTCAATTTTTATTTGACCAACAACCTCTCCACTGTAATTATAATAATTCAAAAAAATCAAGTATGAATAATTTAAAGAGGTTTGATTGTATTCTTTTTGCAAATGCATGAAGCATGCCTTCATATCACTTTCACTGATTGTGGATTTTCCTTTGAATTTTTTTTCCTAAAAATGCTTGTAGTTGGTTTGCATTGTTGGATTTTTATATTACTTTTGCTTTTTAAGGGTGGTTAATTACGTTCCCTTAACTATTTTTTATCCAAAAAAGAAAAAAGAAAACATGTTTAGTTATTCATTCTTATTGGATTATCGACAATTTTCAGTAGACTTCTGGCTCGTTTGGTATTAAATGAATAATTATAATCGACACAATTGTGCCAAAGAACACATGGATAAATCATAAAACCTAGTCACAGGAGTCAATTAATAAGGTGTTTAGCACTTTAGTGTATAAACATAGCATATCTGTTTGAACATGTACTTTGGCTGTTTCAAGTTACTTTATTATATATATATATATATATATATATATATATATATAGTCTTTCTATTGTCAGTTCGTCCCGACAATAAATATATTAGGACGAAGAATGTGGACCATAAATTATGGAGAAGTTTTGACAAGTGCATACACTTTGAGTCAAAATATGTAAATCTAGTGGTTCACATTTTTTGTCCTGATATATTTATTGTCAGGACGAACTAATAATAGAAAATCTGTATATATATATATATATATATATATATATATATTTGGGTACCTTACGCATAAACTTCGTGTAATATATAATCAATGTAAATTATTAAGCTTCTATTTGTCCGGAAAGTTCTTATTTTACTGTTTTCTCCGAGTTCTCTTATAATAAAGTGTTGCTAATACTTAATATATGGATTATCAATTACTTACATTAATTGGTATTGCAACTCCCATTTTATGTTGGTGGCGCGGGGTTTGATTTAATCCCATCATGCACATAACATTTTACAAATATAATTACTTAGATCTAATATACCAACGAGGCAACGAGCCTCCCGTAAAATTATTTCTTTTTAACTATTACAAATTTATGATAAGAACCACAATAGTGTAGTCGTGTAGGGATATATATGTGATAGTCATATCACTTAACCAACTTTATCTCGTTAATATTCCCGTTAAAGTGCTGTCAGTGGATCCTACCCAATTTTTAATATAAAACATCATAGCTTTAGCCTTACAAAATCATTAGAGCCAATCAACCTTTCACAGCTCCACTAATCACCTTTACATATCATTTTTACTTGTAGCGTGCCAAAAACAATACCACCGAAATCACACACAGTAGGATTCGTAATCATTAGTCATTTAAACAATTGGATTCAAATTAACTGTCCAAAAATAATATCTTAATTTGTGTCTAACCAACCAAATTGGGACATGTGTCTTCATTTATAAAAGAAATTGAAAAAAAATAATTAAATATAGACACATATTCCAATTTGGTTTGGTTAAACACAAATTAAGACACTATTTTTGGATAGCTGATTTGAGTCCTAAACAATTTGCTTACACAATAGTAACTCAGTAATAATGATCATATCACTTCTTTTTAATTTTTTCAGTATAAAAAGCAGATCATGGAGCCAACTTTTGAAAACACAATTAACACTTTGTTCTTCTTTTTCTTCTTTTTCTTCTTCTTCTTGCGTGTCCATGGCGACCAAGTTATTGGCATTGTCTTGCATACGAAACGACTGTTATGGAGACCTGTCGCCGAGGCCGCACTACCCATCCATGCCTAAGTACCCGAAAGGCGTGTCAGGTCATCAGGAGACGAACGATAAGGCCGCGGAGAGTTCAAAGGCCAGGGTGAAGGCAGTGTTCTCCGTCATGGGAATGACTTGCTCCGCCTGCGCTGGCTCCGTCGAGAAGGCTATCAAGAGACTACCCGGAATACACGAGGCCGTCGTAGATGTCTTGAATAACAAGGCACAGGTCTTGTTCTACCCAAGCTTTGTCAACGTAAGTTGGTTTAATTTTCATTTTCCTAGCTATTTCTTTTTGTTTCTATAAGTTAGCATCACTATGCAATATGCAAGCATGTTACTTATTTATTTTTATTTTTTAAAAATATTACCTTGAGATCGTGAGTTTAAGTTGTATATTCCGAATTTTCGAACTAAAACTATGATTGTCTTAGACATTTAGTGCATCAATTGTCTTTCCTTAATTTCTGGCTTTGAGAGAACAAACTCATACATTCTCTATCGACAATCCATATGAGTTTTGTCCGACAAAGCACAAAATTTTGCTTTATTTTATCTTTGCTGGCTCGGTTGAGTATGAGTAAAAGACACAAAAAAAGTACTTGTCTTTGACAAAATAACAGATTGGTGGGTTGTCTAGACTTGGTGAATTGGGCCAGGCCCAGATCAGATCAAACTTATGTAGTATATTTTTATTTTGAGTTCTAAGAAATGGTTTGATTTGACCACCATCTAATGTTGCATGGCGGTGAAGGAAATTTATTCGGTCTGTGAATGTTTTAGGAAAAAAAAAATTTGATTTGCAGTAACTGGTAGTTAAGGTTGTGATATATATATTTTTTACAGGAGGAGAGAATTCGTGAGACCATTGTAGATGTTGGATTTGAAGCAACATTGATACAAGGCGAAACAACTGAGAATTCCATTCAAGTATGTCGAATTCGCATCAATGGAATGACTTGCACTTCTTGTTCTTCAACTGTTGAAAAAGCTTTGCAAGCAATTCATGGTGTACAAATTGCACAAGTAGCCTTGGCAACTGAAGAAGCACAAGTCCAACATGATCCAAACATTGTGAGTTACAATCAGCTTCTTGAAGTTATTGAAGACACCGGATTCGAAGCCGTACTTATCAGTACAGGAGAAGACATAAGCAAGATTCATCTTCAAGTTGAAGGAATATGGACTGATCATTACATGAAAACGATTGAGAATTCTCTCCAAGCACTCCCTGGAGTTCAAAACATTGACATGGATCCTGGGTTGAAAAAAATCTCACTTTCTTATAAACCTGACATAACAGGACCAAGAAACTTCATTAAAGCTATAGAGTCAACTGGTGTTGGACATTTCAAGGCCAGGATTTTTTTTGAAGGTGGAAGAAGAGAGAATCATAAAAAAGGTGAAATTCATCAATACTTTAGATCATATCTATGGAGTTTGATTTTTACAATTCCTGTGTTTTTAACTTCAATGGTGTTCATGTATATCCCTGTAATCAAGTATGGACTTGATACAAAAGTAGTCAATATGCTTACCATTGGAGAGATTATCAGATGGGTGTTGTCTACTCCTGTCCAGTTTATTATCGGTTGGAGATTCTACACTGGTTCGTACAAGGCGTTGCGACATGGTTCTGCTAATATGGATGTTTTGATTGCTCTGGGAACAAATGCAGCTTATTTCTATTCGGTTTATTCGGTGTTGAGAGCTGCAAATTCTTCAGATTTTATGGGGACAGATTTCTTTGAGACTAGTTCAATGCTTATATCATTTATTCTACTTGGGAAATATCTAGAGGTTTTGGCCAAAGGAAAGACATCTGAGGCTATTGCTAAGCTTATGGACTTGGCACCCGAAACAGCAACATTGTTGAGTTTGGATGATGAAGGAAATGTGACAGGGGAAGAAGAAATCGATAGTCGGTTGATACAAAAGAATGATGTGATCAAAATTGTTCCAGGTGCAAAAGTGGCATCGGATGGTTATGTTTTGTGGGGACAAAGTCATGTGAATGAGAGTATGATAACTGGAGAGGCAAGGCCAGTGGCGAAGAGGAAGGGCGATGCAGTGATTGGAGGGACATTGAATGAGAATGGAGTTTTGCATATCAAGGCAACAAGGGTAGGATCAGAGAGTGCCTTGTCTCAGATTGTTCGACTTGTTGAATCAGCTCAGATGGCTAAAGCTCCAGTTCAGAAATTTGCTGACCGCATTTCCGAATTCTTTGTGCCTCTGGTAATCTATTCATTCTATAATTTTGTTATGTATATATTCTATCTTGTAATTGGAGTACATGACTTTGTTGACAAACTAGCTATTTCTGTATAGGTAATCACCTGTTCATTTTCGACGTGGCTTGCTTGGTTTTTGGCTGGAGAGCTCCATGGATATCCGGAATCCTGGATACCATCTTCAATGGATAGCTTTCAGCTTGCACTCCAATTTGGAATCTCTGTCATGGTTATAGCCTGTCCATGTGCTCTAGGCCTAGCAACTCCAACCGCAGTAATGGTCGGTACTGGAGTTGGTGCATCTCAAGGAGTACTAATTAAAGGAGGCCAAGCCCTTGAAAGTGCACATAAGGTTAATTAGCACATGCTTTTAGTCGATTTCAGGGTTTCAATCTTATCTCTTACGGTTTTGATTAACAATCTTTGTAGGTGAATTGCATTGTGTTCGACAAGACAGGAACTCTTACAGTTGGAAAGCCAGTGGTTGTTAACACAAAACTGTTGAAAAACATGGTACTAAGAGATTTCTACGAACTTGTCGCTGCAGCTGAGGCGAACAGTGAGCACCCATTAGCCAAGTCTATTGTTGAGTATGCCAAGAAATTTAGAGCAGATGAAGAGAATTCTATTTGGCCAGAAGCGCGAGACTTTGTCTCCGTTACTGGACAAGGAGTGAAAGCTATTGTGCAGAACAAGAAAATTATAGTTGGAAACAAGAGCTTGATGTTAGACAATAACATTGTCATTCCAGTTAATGCTGAAGAAATGCTAACGGAAACTGAAGAGATGGCGCAAACTGGGATTTTAGTATCAATTGATCGAGAATTGACTGGAGTTCTAGCAATCTCTGATCCGTTGAAACCTGGTGCTCATGAAGTCATTTCCATTCTTAAGTCCATGGACGTTCGAAGCATCATGGTGACTGGTGATAATTGGGGAACTGCCAAATCCATTGCCAACGAAGTTGGAATCGAAACCGTTATCGCGGAAGCCAAACCTGAGCAGAAAGCAAAGAAAGTGAAGGAATTACAGGTATCTGTTTAAGCAAACACCGGTACTTTACCCTCCACAATTTCGACTAAAAAGTCCTGATTTGTGTGACAAGACTAGGTTTGCTTAACAGTAAAGCCCTCATACCTAATTCAGATTGTGTGTTTGAGTCCTTATCTGTGCTCACTTTTCTTATTGCAGGCCTCAGGATTTACTGTTGCAATGGTAGGAGATGGCATCAATGACTCACCAGCCCTTGTAGCGGCAGACGTTGGAATGGCGATTGGTGCTGGCACGGACATTGCTATAGAAGCAGCTGACATTGTTCTGATGAAGAGTAACTTGGAGGATGTGATAACTGCCATAGACTTATCAAGAAAAACCTTTACGCGTATTCGTCTGAACTACATTTGGGCACTAGGTTACAACCTTCTTGGCATACCAATTGCTGCAGGAGTTCTTTTTCCATTGACTAGATTCCGTTTACCACCGTGGATTGCCGGAGCTGCAATGGCTGCCTCTTCAGTCAGTGTTGTTTGTTGCTCTCTCTTGTTGAAGAACTACAAGAGACCCAAGAAGCTAAACAATCTTCAGATACGTGGAATAGTGATCGAGTGATACATATATAAAATGTTTGCTAGAAGTTTATGTAAATAGTACTCTGTAAATAGGGTTGTGCTATGGAGATTAAATAAATTCATCAGAAAATTGTTCATATTTGATGTTATTCCATAGTTGTGAAAAATAAAAATAAAAACTGAATATTCGTCTTCAATTACGTTAAAATATTTTTAAAAAAATTAAATATTTAGATTAAAAATACGCTGCTCTGCTTAAAAACAAAGAAATAAAGAAAATCTCGCTCTCAGAGTCTCAGTCAACACCTTTTCTCCTCTCACCATCTCCACCCTCTCGCCGCCGTCGACGCATCACATCTTTCGCCGCCAGTCGCCACCATTGAACAGGTAAGTTTCATTTTAATTTTTCGATTCTATTTACATTTCAGGTATTAATTACTTAAATTTATTGCATTGATTCTGATTTTGTTTGGGTTGCTGCATGTGGGTTTTGGTTTAGGTGAAAGGTTTGGCATTTAATCGACAACTGGATCGATATATTGGTTTGCCGAAAGCTGAGTCTATGATGGAAGAAGAAGAACAAGTAAAAGAAGAAAATCTGTTACATTTTCTAGATTCAGTGGATGGCTATCTAACCCTGTTGGATTCTCCATCTTCAACTTCGCCAGGTAACAATTGATACGTTAATATATGAAAATCTGTTAAAAGTTTGAAAAAATGGTATATGAAATTGTTAATTGTTGTATTGAATTTCATTGTTTTTGATTTTTGATCAAGCTGAGTGAAGTGAACTACTGTTTATATTTTAGGGATGGCTGGGACTAGCGAGTGCTAGACATTCTATGGGAGCTTCACGCATCAATGGTGTGTTGTTGCACCTCAAAGTCCACTCCGCGGATACATCATTGCAAGTATCGCGATATGATGGTGATTTCTTTGCATTTTCACTTCCTTTTGAAAGGGTTTTTAACAAATGAGAGTTTTAGAAACACTCTCTTTAACTCACTCTCTCAATTCACTCTCTCTCTTACCCTTTTGACATTCGTCGATTATTTATTTATTTTTTGAAATAAATTTTAAAGCCATTATTAATGATTTGTTTTTATATGTTATTTACCATTCAAATCATTATATCTTCCCAAATTGCCCTTTTTCTTTACACCTAATTGTCATAATCATTTTCTTAAATATTAATATTATTATTATTTTATATAACTCTTTTTTATTTTTTAAAATATCATAATAAATACAATTTATATTTGAAAAATTATCGTTTTTGTTTATATTATCATAAATTCATCATATTTTATAAAGTGATTATTTTTACGCAATTTGAAAAGTATAGTTTTAAAAAAATTAAAATTTCGTTAATAATATCAAAACTCAAATATTCTAAAAAACGCAAGATGCCAATATCTATTGTATTTTAATAACTTAAATATTGTTAATAACATATTTGCTATTTTTTTTAAATAAATATAAATAAATATAATAAATATTATTCAACCCATTTTACCTTTGAAGATTTTTGCTCACATATTTGGTAATGATAATTTGGTGTAAAAAAGGGGCAATTTGAGAAGATGTGGATGATTTGAATTTTAAATAACATACAAAAAATAATTCATTAATGATGGCTCTAAAATTTATTTCTAAAAAGTCAATATAGGACAAGTGTCAAAAGGAGAAGAGAGGGTGGGTTAAAAAAGTGAGTTGAGAGAGTGTATCTAGCACTCCTCTAACAAATTCAGTCAATTGTTTAAGTTGAGTGAGGATTTGGGTTACAGAGAAAAAGTATGGAACTTATGTGGTATATTATTGTTGTAGTTGACGACTCCATGGAAGATCAACCAACTTTTGTTTTACGCAAATGGGTGTCCTCTGATAATGGAGAACACTCTTCTGAAGAAGCAAAACCTAGAGAGGACAAGTTGCATACAGTGCCGGGCCTGATGTGGGTCAGCTCGGGGCGCCCGCCCAGGGCCCAGAAAAAAAGGGCCTAATAAGGGCCCATTTTTTTTTTCTCTGTGTTTAGTGCTTACATTGTTAAACTTTGATAAATAAAGGGCCTAACAAGGGTCCAAATTTATTGTTATTTTTCAAACTTCATATAATTATATCAAATTTAGGCCTCAAATAAGAAAAAAGATATGGAAACCAACTTCTTATATAAAGATTGAGCTCAATATGGACTTTTATTAAAATTATTAAAAGCAAATGAGTAGCTCTATTTGCACCCTTGAAAATTTGTATGTGCATCCCTTTTTACATATACACGTCATTAATAGATTTTTAAAAAGAGAGCTTTTTTTGACAATTCAATTTTTTCTTTTTACACTTCTTTTCTAATGACACTTTATTCTCAAAATTTAAATTTAAAAAAATTCTAAAGACACTTCCTTCTGTTCCAAGATTATCATTTTTATCTTTTGACACTCCTATTCTAAAAAAAGAAATTATCTCTCCTAAATCATTAAATTAAATATTACATATTAAACAATCTCTCCTAAATTTTTACTTACCATACTAAACTCTCTCTTCTCTAATAAATATCTCTAATTTTCTATCTCTATTATTTCTCAAGCAAGACTAATAATTAAGAAAAAAAAAAAAAACTTACGAATAAGCTTGATTTTTAGGAACCGTATATATGTATATATTAAAAATAATAATAATAAAAATAAAAATAAAAACAAGTACTTTTTTTTTTTTTAAATCGAAATATGAAAATGTTTTTTGTTACTTTTATAGGTATGTAATTGCCTAGAAAACTTTAATTCTTTCATTAGTCTTAGAAATTCTGAATTTAATCGAATCTAGTTGCAACAAATCAAGTTTTCATATATCTATTTTTATTTTATTTTTGAAAATTGACTTTTTAATATATATATATATATATATTACTGTTAGTAAAAAACCAAAATATTCATAATTTTTTTTTTCTTATTAATCAATCAAGAAAGTATGGGAAAAATGGAGATAAAGAGTAATTAAGAGAGAGTGTTTAATATGGTAATAACAGATTTAAGAAAGAGAGTTTAATACGTAATATTTAATCAATACTCAATATTTAATCTAATGATTTATGAGAGATAATTTCTTTTTTCTTTTAATAATTTAATTAGTTTGGAATGTCTTTAAAATTTTTTTGTCTTGTTTAGTAATTTTAATTTAGGTTAAAATTGTCATTAATAAAAAAAAAATGGAGTGTAAATAGATAATTTATGGATTGTAAGGAGAAACTCTCTTTTAAAAATTATATTTTGTAAGCATGCCCCAAACATTACCAAATATACCCTTTCTTTTATTTATTTTTTTAAATTCTAAAAAAATTAAAATAAAATAAAATGAAAAGGGATGAGGATGAGGAGACCTTCTCCTTTTTTAAATAAAAAAGGAGAAGGTCTCCTCATCCTCATCCCTTTTCATTTTCTAAGCAAGTTTGTCTCTCTTTATTGGGTTGTCTCAATTATCAATGATGACGGAAGGCCCAAACTTCCTTTGCAAGAATCATATAATTTTTGATATTTAATGTTAACATCTAATCTAATTTAATCTTAGGTGATATCATTGCATATGAAACTAGACAATACATTTAAATAACAAAACAAACAAGACCTTGGGTGTGATTGAGTTTAATTGGGCCTTTCTATTATAAAATTTTTAAATGGACATCGTTAAAGATTTCATGCCTAATCTATAATCCAAACATTAAAAATCACACGATTCGAATTCACAATTCACAACAATACAGTATACATACCATCGGATTATGTCGTAATAAATTAATAAATTTTAATTTTTTATTTGAAGACTGACGACACTGTGTTATAGACAAAGTTCATCGTCGTTAAGAAAGAGAGGTTGCAACATAATCAACTCAGTAAAAAGTTCATTGTCGTTAAATGAGCTTGTTATGCATAACATTTTTTTTTTTTTTAAGGACACTGTGTTATAGACAAAGTTCATCGTCGTTAAGAAAGAGAGGTTGCAACATAATCAACTCAGTAAAAAGTTCATTGTCGTTAAATGAGCTTGTTATGCATAACATTTTTTTTTTTTTTAAAGGTTGTTAGTGATCCGGATCTATAGATACACCGGGAGATTTCAGAAAAGCTGGCACCTCCGTAGCACATCATCATCCAAAACCCAACATATTTATTAAAAAGAAAAAAGAAAAGACAACATAACATTGTTTAATCCCAATGAAAATAATCAATTTTATCCCCAAGGGGTGGTGCCGCTGGTCACTGGGGTGAGCTGTAGATTCGGATGTTCTGGGTTCGATCCTTGGCAACCACGTTTCTCTTGGGGTCACTGGAGGTTTACCAGGTATTTAACTTCAGGGTCTCGTGGGATTAGTCGAGGTGCGCGCAAGCTGATCCGAACACCTACGGATACCAAATAAAATAAAATAATAATAATAATCAATTTGGCAAAAAGTAGACAAAAAAAACTCATATCGACAATTAAACGAGCTTGTTGTGCATGTAACATAATTTAATCCCAATGAAAATGAGATTGCTTTGTCGTAAATAAACAAGTCATCTTAATTGATTATTAAATTTAAACAAAGTACATCAGCTAACGATCTAAATTCTAAACTTAGAAAATGGAGTCGGTGGGTGGATTTATAATATATTGAATAAGTATTTGAATCTCATCAAATTATTTATTTAAATTTCAAACTATGTCGTCGTATTATCTTTGAACATTTCTCACACGCCAATATATTCTTTATTGGAATTAAATAGTTAATAAATAATGATAAATCCACTAATTAGTCAGCCCATATATGTCAATAAGTCAATTTCTTGTCTTCTATTTACTGTCGTACTCGTACTAGTTTCAAGAGACCCAATTAATTAATGGCTTTTTTGCCAGACCCAAACGGCCAAACTCTTATCCATACTAATAATTGACTTATTTTTTTAATCATAACAAATAATTCAGGATTTAAGGAAAGGGATAGGGGCACTCTCGAACCAACAACCTCGACAGTGTAGATGTTATAGGCATACCATTGGACCAATCTCATATAGTTAAATGATAGCAAACATTAATATGCGTATTTAACATAATCATTTTGAAGAATATACTAAGTAGTTCCTGAATGATTTTGAATTTAGATTCATACCTAATTAAATACATACAATATGAGATGCTAGTAAACGAATGTACATACGGATAACATGATACATCTGGCTAAATGAAAAATTTATTTGAGCCTACCAATTATCAAAACATATATTTTTCTCTTCACAGTATGCATAATTAAGTTACTAGATTGTCTACCTCGTATACACTCTTAACCTAATCTTCAAACAAATTATTTATCAAAAGTCTTCTATAAAGCTAGTTAGCCACCACCACGTCCACATCGTGATAGAATATTAGAAGAATTCATGTCTCTTATGTCGTGGCACAAAACTAGTAGCAAAAATCCATGTAACACTTATTTAATTATCGAATTGCAAAGATCATATCAACAACCAGTAAAGTATTCATTATAATTAGAATGTGAGGAGACAAAAATTAATTAAATTCACAAAATCAAAACGTTGTCTTGTTCTAACAATATACTTGAAAATTAATGAGATTTGCTAATTTGTTGTAATAATAATTTATTAATCAGGTGGTGGTAATTTTGTATTAATATCGGTTTGCTTAATCTATGCATGCTGATGTATCTAAGCATGCCATTGAACATGTGTAACACGAAATTGATTAATTTATTCGGATATATGTAGTACTCAAAATATATATATTTTATGCAGTCAATTTTTTGGCTGAATATCAGCATAATTATCTTTGTTGCACCATCTTTTTGTTTGCTATACGCATAAAGTATATGTAGGTTCTTATTTTCATGTACCAAAGTGCCAAGTAATTAACGTCGCAAAACAGATTTTCAGTGGAGAATGGTCACGGAACCAAAGTGCTATGGGTTTTCCAAAATCTCCCAAACTCCTTTAGTGAATTCAAATTCGAAACTGGAGTTCACATCGAACCCTACGATCTTTAAAAAATAAGTAACTATGACTTTTGTTCATGTAATTCTGCTACTAACATCTGGTTGGAGTGTTTTATGTTCGTTTTATAACTAACACATTTTTAAAACACTGTTAATTTCCGGGCTTCACTTTTAGGCGAGATATATGCCATGTGTTATATTACTTATAGTCGATAATGCAACCAATCTAAAAGATTAAACTTATAAATATATAGAGGTATCATATCAATCCGATCAGCTAACATTGATATAATGATGTTTTTTCTTTGATTCAATTAATTTAATGTTTGTGGGCAATGTGGTTTCTGATCCTCTCTCTCTCTAGCTTTCCCTCTCTAACGTGGTTTCTGGAATTAATTTTTTTCTGAAATTGATGTTTTCTCTTTGATTCAATTTATTTAATGTTTGTGGGCAATGTGGTTTCTGGTCCTCTCTCTCTCTAGCTTTCCCTCTCTAACGTGGTTTCTGGAATTAATTTTTTTTCTGAAATTGATGTTTTCTCTTTGATTCAATTTATTTAATGTTTGTGGGCAATGTGGTTTCTGGTCCTCTCTCTCTCTAGCTTTCCCTCTCTAACGTGGTTTCTGGAATTAATTTTTTTTCTGAAATTGATTTTTTCTCTTTGATTCAATTTATTTAATGTTTGTGGGCAATGTGGTTTCTGGTCCTCTTTCTCTCTAGCTTTCCCTCTCTAACGTGGACTCTGGAATTAATTTTTTTCTGAAATTGATTTTTTCTCTTTGATTCAATTAATTTAATGTTTGTGGGCAATGTGGTTTCTGGTCCTCTCTCTCTCTAGCTTTCCCTCTCTAACGTGGTTTCTGGAATTGATTTTTTCTCTTTGATTCAATTAATTTAATGTTTGTGGGCAATATAATGTGGTTTCTGGTCCTCTTTCTCTCTAGCTTTCCCTCTCTAACGTGGACTTTTGCTAGCTTGTCTGTTCCAACTACACTAGTCCACATCTTGATCACTTTTAAAGGACATTTGCTAATTTCAGGGTCATGCATGAAATATAAATATACTTGAAGATATTCCATGTTGCTTAAGATGTCTAGCCCTATATAATGATGCAAATCAGATTGTATCCATGTCCTTTAATTCTAATTATATCAGTTTCCTTTTAAAGCCAGAAGATTTTACCATGGATAAGCTGTGCTTCAAAATTTCTAAATTTCTCACACATTCTGATATTGGATCAAAAATTGGGCTTCCAAATGAGACGGTGGAGCATATGATCCCGATGATGAATGGACAGCATTCCATGAATTTGAAGGTCATGGATTCGAGGAGTCAAAAGTGGAAGCTCCGTTACTACACTCGGCCTAGTGGAAAGAAAAGAGGTCCAGTCTTCACAGCTGGGTGGCCTCGATTTGTTAAAACCAAACGTCTTCGAGTTGGCGATGAGTTCACCTTTTATGGGCATCAAGTTAGAGCTGCTGATGGACAACTGAAGATGAAGTACATGATTGAGGTGAAAAGGCCATCAATATTGACTTTTCGCGGTGAGCCTCTTACTTCAGATGTGGAGTACCTTGACTGATCAGTTTGTTTTTCTTAATTAAATGTCTTGTGTGTTTGATTTCAATGACTTTTCACGGTCAGCATGTTACTGATCAGGTGTGGATTACCTTGCCTGATCAGTTTGTTCTTCTTAATTAAATGTCTTGTGTGTTTGATTTTCAATGACTTTTCACGGTGAGCATATTACTGATCAGATGTTGAGTACCTTGCTTGATCAGTTTGTTTTCTTAATTAAATGTCTTGTGTATTTGATTTTCATTGACTTTTCAATATTTTCGAACTATATATCCATTTGTGGCTATATCTGTTTTCTTTTGTGCCTTAAGTTATTGGAATAGTGTTCTATTTACTGCTTCTGATTTTTCCAATAGAATATAAAAAAGGAGCTGATATTAACACTCATAAATATAATAAGCACATCCATATTTTAATAAAAAATTTAATTATAAAAATATCTTAATAGAAATTTACAAATAAGAACAAAATAGTTTAATTAAAAATAAATAAAATACTATTTACACCCATTAATTACATCCATATCTTCAATTATATCACTTTATTAAAAAAAAAAAATTAAAAAACCTAATTCAACCTTAATTCTATTTCTTAAAAAAAAAAAAAAAAAAAAAAAATTAACGAGAAGAACAGAAGCCCAACAGAGCCAAAATCTCCTATTATCATGTAACAAAGTAATGGAACAAGAATTTTCAGAGAACTCCGATTATACAAAGGTACGTATTTTTTTCCAACTTGATATGGTCATAATTCTCATACAGGCCATGCAAGGTTACTGGTGTTATTTAATTGTGACATGTGCACAGCACATCACAATGTTAGTGTGGGTAGTTATTAAATTAATGGTATGCGTCAGTTGTTGATTAAGTGTGTTAGTGAGTTAGTTGTCTTCAATTGTTTCCAAAAGAGTGCTTCACGCACCAGTGTTGATAATGTGTTAGTGGTCAGTTATTTTCAGTTGTTTCCAGAAGTGCTTCAAGCACTTATTTGTAGCCTATAAAAGGCATAATCCTTATGAAGTAAATATATCGAATATTAAGCAAATTTGCCTCTCTCTATCTGAATTTCTCCTAAATTCTTCTATTGTAAATTTCCAGGATCGGAAATATACAATCTATCCTAAATTCTCTTTATGTAATTTTCCAGGATCGGAAAAATACATAACACAACTTCAATTCTTTCTCAAGCAATATCCATTTCACGTCTCTCTTCCTCCCCGCCATCATATTCACAGCATGAAAATGCAACCATATCCTTTAGAAAAGAGATAACACACATTAGAGAATAAAGATGATGGCTACAAAAAGAGAAACCACAAAAGTAAACAAACTGGTACCGTCTCAAAGCGAAGATGCATTGAAACATATTTACCTCCAGTCTGAGAGCTGTCCTTAACCATCCGTTCAACCATTTTCTCTACAAGAATTCTTATGGGTTCAGAAAACCTCATTGTTTCAAAATTGATGAAGCATCAAAGTCCTTGAATAAATGAAGGAACTCCGTGAGCCAGTCCGTTGGAGAAAGGTGCAATATATGTGTACAGCCCTGCATCATGAGAACAAATATATGGTATATTTCTCGAATGATTATGCCACAAGATCGTGACTTATGGATTAATTCCACACATACAGTTCCAAAGAGTACCCTTAATTGCATGAACTCAAATATTTTTTTTCATATATATGGTTTGAGTACGAAAAAAACATATTCCACACAATGTTCCTTTTGTTTTTCTTTTTTAATAAATATTCAAAAGTATCCAAAATCCAATATTTCAATTCCGATTCAAAGAAGATTTGATCGTAAAAATTATAAGGCAAGTTCAAAGAAAATTCTTTTAAAATTTGGCATTTCCCTGAAAACTATCCATATAAATTAATGAAGCTGACAGTTCATACCTCATCTGCACCAGCTTTGGCAGGACCTTTGGGAGATAATAGGTAGGGTTAGACCAAGCTTTAACTCTCATATTGATCACAATGTTTGCTTATATTATTATCAAATCATTCAAGTATATCCCCCTGGAAGTTCTTTAACAACTTTCACATTATTTCGAAGTGCATGTATGAAAAAATCTTCATCAAATATGTCCCCAAATTTGCTGCATGAGATCAAATTAGAAAGAAAAAAATTTGGGTGTGTTAATAACTTTTAAGGGTTTATAAATAAATTGTATTAAAATGAAAATATTAATTTAAATAATGTACTATTGGCATTAAGATGAGTGTTCATAGTAATGTTTTAAATTTAAATTTTAGACATTGATGTACTTATAAATATGGATACGCTTATCATATTTATGGGTATCAATATCCATACCCATATAAAAATGATGTCAACAATGAATCTTGTGTCCCTACAAAAATGATGTTAAATAATGCTGTGTTCTTACCTTCACAACAAAACCAGACCCGATCCAACGAACAACATATATCTTCAATCAAAACAATATCTCACCTTCACAAAATCAGATTTATAAATAAATAAAAAAGTAGAAAATCGTTGGAAAAAGAAGAAGTACAAGAAACACAAGAAGAACAAGAAAGAAGACGACAACGAATTAATTAATTGAATTCTATATTTAATAGTGACGGATGCCCTTTTTCTCCTTATATTATAGAACACATATATTCTAATACATAAAAGTCAAAAAAGAATATATAGAATTAGATCTCAACTCATATTCAAATAAAGTCAATCCAAATATTGGATTAGGAGAAAAAGGGCATCCGTCACTTTTAAATATCAACTTCTAAGTCTATGCTTTTATTTTACAAATATATTACTAAAAATAGTTGTTAAACTAAATGAAAACTAAATAAGAAGATTAGGAGAATTCTTCTTATTTTGTTATTCCAGGCAATAATGAAAACTTAACCTCCCTATATGGTGAGGATAAAGGTTTAAGTTTAGAACAAAAAGCAGTACAACGAAGAATCTGAATCCACTGTCTAAATGGTGAGAGCCAACAATTATTTAACGAGGGTAGGCACGTCACCAAAATCAACTTAGAGAGTTTCTTTTGACAATCTAATTTTTTTTTTTTCTTTTTACATTTCTTTTTTAAAAATACTCTATTCTTAAAATTTAAATTTAAAAAAATTCTAAAGACACTTCATTTTGTTACAAGATTATCATTTTTTATTTTTTTGAATTAAATTATTTAAAAAAGAAATTATCTTAACTAAATCATTAGATTAATTATTACATATTAAATACTCTCTCCTAAATTTTTAATTACCATATTAAACCCTTTCGCTTCCAATACATATCTCTAATTTCCTATCTCCACTCTTTCTCAAGCAAGACTAACAGTTAAGAAAAAAAAACTTACTAATAAGCTTGATTTGTAGGAACCATATGTATGTATATAGTAAAAAATATTGAAATATGAAAATATTTTTTGTTACTCTTGTAGATATGTGATTGCTTAGAGAACTTTAATTCTTTCATTAGTCTTAGAAATTCTAAGTTTAATCGAATCTAGTTGAAACAATTCAAGCTTTCATATATCTTTTTTTTTTTTTTTTAAATGACTTTTTAATATATATGTTACTATTAGTAAAAAATTAAAATATTCAAAGCTTTTTTTTTTTTCCTTTAACAATTAATCAGAGATTGATCAAAAAGTGTGGAAATATGATTTTTTTTTTTTTTTTTTTTTTTTTTGAAAAATGGAGAGAGATTAATTAGGAGAGAGTGTTTAATATGGTATTAATAGATTTAGGAGAGAGAGTTTAATATATAATATTTAATCTAATGATTTAGGAGAGAGAATTTTTTTTTTTTAATAATTTAATTAGTTTGGAGTGTCTTTAATTTTTTTTTTCTTGTTTAGTAATTTTAATTTACATTAAAATTGTTATTAATAAAAAAATTAAATTAAATTGGAGTGTACATAGATAATTTGTGGATTGTAAGGAGAAACTCTCAAATAAAATAACAAAGCAAACATACCCAAATTACCCAATAAAGGCCTGTCTAATACCAAGTACCAACGACCCTCCCGTAAAATTATTTCTTTTTTAACTATTACAAATTTATAATAAGAACCACGATGGTGTAGGTATATATGTGTGATAGTCATATCACTTAACGAACAATATCTCACTAATATTCCCTTTAAAGTGTTGTCAATGGTTCCTACCCAGTTTTTAATATAAAACATCATAGCTTTAGGCTTTAGCCTTACAAAATCATTAGAGCTTTTCCAACCCCACGCCAATCACCACACCATCGCCAAGTTGCCGCAGAAACGGCCTCCAACCTAGCGGCAATCGCTGCGCCAATGGTCGGGAGGTGAACAGTGTTGCGCAATATATTGCACGACACTGTTCATCTTTGCGTAGACCCTGTTCATCTATGTTTTTTTTTGGTCCCCCAACTTTTATAAAATCACGTTTAAACCCTCTTTTTTAAAATCTATTCTGATTATATCATTTATTTAAAGGTTTTGTTTATTCACAATTTTACCTTAATGAATTAAATTTATTCCAATTTGGTCCTTTTTATTATTTAATGGTTTTGTTTTGATTTAATTATTATTGATATTAACATTTATAATAAACTAAAATGAAGTGTATAATTAAAAATTTTAAATGCAATTTAAAAAAAAAAATCACTTAATTCAAAATAGCGGAAATTAAAGCAAAATACATTAATTCATAAAAACATTAAAAACGAAATACAAACTTCATAGTGATAAAATAAATTACCACTAATTGGAATACACTAAAATTAAGGAAAAATACAACATAAATTACAACAACGATTTAGTAGTTTGGAATACCATTTCCAGATCCTCCGAGATTATTGAAAAAATCACCAAAAGACCCAGATGAACTACCGAATCCCTAGCCTTGTTGCCGAGCATGTTTTGCCATAATTTTTAATTATTGTTGATTCACAAACTCACGCTTTCTTGGATCAGTTATGGAATCGGAATCCAAATCCATCATTATAATTTTGGTTTCCCGCAGCTCCAATTTTCTCTCCAAAATATCGTTAGTTATTTGCCTCTCTTGATTGTTGTTTTCAAAAACTTCCATGAGTTTATCTTGTCAATCTTTAAAAGTGTCAACAATTGTTGAATTTTCTTCCGCAATCCTCTTTTTCAGTTTTGCTTTCTCACCCCAACGGGCCGTTGAGATGAACTACCCCCGGCGTCATCACTAGCTATATTCAGAGAAAATAAAGATAGCCCGAGAGATGCCGTTGTTGGAGAGTCTTCTTGTGATGATACAATATGACCACGTGGCCTTCGCAAGGCTGATGTTGCACTATCATTATCTGAAAATTTCTGCATATCCTTGAGAATGGGCCACACATGGTCAAATTTGAATCTTTTTTTGAATTTCTTATCTTGGGCTAATAAGACTTTTGCTCGGTTCATCTGCAAAATGATACAAATATATATTGATAAAATTTAATATTAAATATAATTTTTCTACAACTTTAATTTTAACAAATACTCACAATATCAACTTCGAAGGCACCACTAGGATTCAGACTTTCGATCTGTCGTAGGCATGACCACAGTTTCCCAACTGCGGTAAGGATAGTCGTCATTCGACACTGTAAACTTATGTTGTTACGATGTTCAGTGATAAAATCTGGTCTGTTGTTGTTGTATTCACTCTCAACTCAAGACCAGAACATCTCCTTGGACTAGTAAATACCTATGATCGGGTTTTACGAAACATCAAGATATACGTGATAAAGGTGTGTGTCTTCTGCATGTGTGTATGAAGAACTTCGGCTTGAAGACATTTTTTGGAAAAAGTGATTTGAAGGGAAAGTTGATTTGAAGAGATAAGTGATTCGAAGGGATAAGAGATTTGAAAGGAAACGTTTAATTTAGTGTGGGTTGATATTTATAGAAACTAGGAGGCACTCTTTTCAGATTTAATCCTATGGTTCAAAAGGTGAGGAAATCTATCCATTGGTTGGCATTTGATGATGATCAGATTTCTTATCTTTAGATTTTGGGAAAGATGAAGATAAGAATTCTAGACAAGTGTAGGTATAATTTTTGAGATTTAATCATACGGTTCAGATGGTGATGCAATCCATCCAATGGTTGGCCTTTAATAGCTCAGATATCTTATCTTGATATTTTGGGAAAAGTAAAGATCAGATATCTGGAAAAGTTGAGATATTATTTTCGAGATTTAATCCTACGGTTCAGATACTCTGAAAATCCATCCAATGGTTGGCATTTAATAGCTCAGATATCTTATCTTGATATTTTAGGAAAAGTGAAGATCAGATTTCTGGAAAAGTTGAGATATTATTTTCGAGATTTAATCCTACGGTTTAGATGCTCTAAGAACCCATCCAATGGTTTGTCATTGAGTGAGTGGTCCCCACAACGCGTACTAGATGTCTAGGTTTAATGAATCTGGTTCACACGTTGGATTTTTTGAATTAAAGTGTTTTTGTCCGTATCTACTTTTTCCACGTGGGCTTGCAGCTATTGTCGGCCATGTTCTGAGCTGTTAACCAGCTGGATACAGCTGTCATCCACTCGCCCTTCTAGAAGCACGTGTATCGCAATTGCTAATTGAAATTAAAAATTATATTTTGGATATTATGATTTACTGCTCATCTTGTTCAATCGAATTAGTAATTCGTATGAGATGGAGCTACTTGATCGAGTTAAGTGTTGGAATATGCAATTGAGCATGCGAATTAGACGATTCATTGGTCAATTTTGTGTAATTACCTTTTTTTAATCTTAATTTTGAACTTGTTTATATATGTCACTGCTCATGTTCTTCGATCGAATTGGAGATTCTTTCAGCCCAGTTTTGGTAAATACGTGACCCAGGTCTAAACCTGCCTGTCAGTTCACATCGAAAAGATAAGATATTATAATCAAGAGGTAACCTACGTTTCAGATGGTGATGCAATCCATCCAATGGATGGCAATTAGCCGTGCTCATATTTCTTATCTAGAATAGTATATTTCACAAAGATAAATAGTCTACACCAAAGTATGCTAAAACTCATTCAATTCAACTCCAAGCAAAAATGAATTTCAATATCAGAGGTCCATCTAATTTCTCATCTTCATCTTCCGACGATGAGGAAGAGCAACTTCTGACAAATCTTGAAGAGATTGATTCAGAACAAGATGTGATAATTGCCCAACATGGTAACATCCAACAGGCCATCGCTCAGTATCTCAATCAACAAAACAACCCAGTGACTCGTGAAGACTCAATTCTTGGTCATATAGTGATCAATCGAGACTGGGAAAGTGTTGATCGTCGTTTGTTCTATGACTATTTTGCCGAGAACCCACAGTATAATGATCAAATGTTCTGTCGACGCTATCGAATGAGTAGAAGTTTATTCCTTCGTATTGTTAAAAAGTAGAAGCTTGTGACAACTATTTTGTGCAACAAAGAGATAATGTGGATAGACTAGGTTTGTCTGCTCTTCAAAAAATAACAATAGTATTTTGGATGTTGGCATATAGTCTACCAGCGGATGCTACTAACGAGTATATTAAAATATGAGAGTCTACAACAATTGAAAGTTTGAAGAGATTTTGTCATGCTGTTGTGGAGGAATTTGCAAATGAGTATCTAAGATCACCTAATGCTACTGACGTTGTCAGACTACTCCGTATTGGTAAATATCATGGTTTTCCAGGAATTCTGGGTAGTCTAGATTGTATGCACTAGAAGTGGAAAAATTGTCCAACGGCTTGAGCAGGACAATATGCAAGTCATAGTGGATCCCCAACTATTATTCTAAAGGCTGTAGCTGATTATGATATATGGATATAACATGCCTATTTTGGTTTGCATGGTACAAACAATGATATTAATGTGTTGGAGGCATCCTATCTTTTTGCCAACCTCGCTCAAGGTATTGCTCCTCCATCTCATTATGTAATTTAAGGAAAAGAATATAATATTGGTTATTATTTAGCTGATGGTATATACCCAAAATAGTCTACGCTTGTACAAACTATTCACAATTCTCGTGGTCCGAAAAACAAATTATTTGCAATGAAACAAAAAGGATGCAGAAAATACGTAGAATGTGTATTTGGAGTTCTCCAATCATGGTTTGCAATTGTGGCAAGACCGGCGCGTTTTTGGCATAAAACATGTTTTACATGATATAATGACTACGTGCATTATTATGCATAACATGATAATCGAGGATGAACGCGATGTTGATGCAGCAATTGAGGATCATACGGAAGCACCAACTCCAGAAGTTGAGATGGTGTTGGATGAAAATACCCGATTTCAAGAATTCCTAGCTTGACATAGAAAAATCAAGGATAAAGAGGCTCACATTGCACTCTGAAATGTCTTAATAGATCATTTGTGAGATGAATATACTAATTCAGAAAATTAGATGATGATCAATATGTACTTTTATTTTTATGCTTTTTCTTTTTTATTTTATGAAATGTAATGTTTAAGTTATTTTAATAATAAATACAATATTTTACCGAATTAAATTTAATTTCTATTAATGTATTAATTTCATAATTTTGTATTGTATTGCGAATTTGCAATATTATGTTGATTATGGGGTGAAATGTTAATTGTGTAGAAATATTAAAAAAAGGGAAAGAAATGGAATATTCCTGGGAATATTCCTTTTAGAGTAAAATTTGGTGTAATGGGTTGAAGATGAAATAGTGAAATAGTGTAAAAGTTGCATTATTTTAGTGCAAAAATTGCACCAAAAGCACTATTCGGTACAAAACTGTTGAAAAACATGAAAATAAGAGACTTCTACGAACTTGTCACTGCAACTGAGGCGAACAGTGAGCACCCATTAGCCAAGTCTATTGCTGAGTATGTTAAGAAATTTAGAGCAAATGGAGAGAATCCTATTTGGCCATAAGTGCGAGACTTTGTCTCTGTACAGGACAAGGAGTGAAAGCTATTGTGCAGAACAATAAAATTATAGTTGGAAACAAGAGCTTGATGTTAGACAATAACATTGTCATTCCAGTTAATGCTGAAGAAATGCTAACGGAAACTTAAGAGATGGCGTAAACTGGGATTTTAGTATCAATTGATTGAGAATTGACTGGAGTTCTAGCAATCTCTGATCTGTTGAAACCTGGTGCTCATGAAGTCATTTCCATTCTTAAGTCCATGGACGTTCGAAGCATCATGGTGACAGGTGATAATTGGGGAACTGCCAAATCCATTGCCAATGAAGTTGGTGTTGGATATGGCTTGAATTCTCCAATGGTTACCAAACACGATTTACCAATGCGGAGACTTCCTGGAGACGTGAGAGCATTTGGGAGTATGAGATTATGTTTGAGGGAGGCTTGAGGACGAAACGAACTGGAGAAACGAAGAACAAGTGAAACCGCTGTCACTGCCGCTGTGGCTTTGACAACAGTAATGGCAGCGGTACCACACCGTGTGAATTTTCTACAGCGCAATGAGAGCGGTCCAATTCCAGTGCTTCACGCTGCGGGTGGCGCTGTGGCTTTCGCAGCGGCCATGGCAGCGGTCGACAGAGATGAGGCGTATGGATCACGGTTTTCTGAGTGATCAAGTTCAACACAGTTTAGAAAGTGGGTGGTCAACTGCAACTTGAATCATAGTCAATCACAAGTATGCGTTGAATCACGAAATATTCATGGAAGATGAAATATGTTGTTTCTGGAAGTTCTAATGGCAAAAGGATTTCTCCTTTACAAGAAGACTTATCATAAGAGGAAATAGAGTTTATGTGGAACAAGTAAATCTTGTATGTCTAGGAGATAGATTTCCTTGTTAGTTTAAACTCCCTGTAATACATATAAATATACCATAATAACTAGGTTATTAGGTGTGTGAAAAACACATGAGAGTGGTGTGGAGCAAATTAGCAAATACTAGAGATATCTCAAAGTGAGCATTGGGTGTAATTGGGTTTGGGGTATTATTTGGAGAGAGATCCTGAGTGTGTGGTTGTAACAATTTACTACATATTGGAAATTTCTTTTGTCGTCCTGACGGCCGTGGTTTTTTCCCTGATTTGAGTTTCCGTATAAATTCTTGTGTTGTGTGTGATTGGATTTTAATTACTTCTCTTCATCTTATCTTTTCTTTACTATTGTGTTTGTTTGTGTTCTATCCGGCAACCCTTCTGCGCACTTAGTGACGTTTGTTCGCTAATAGTTGGAATCGAAACTGTTATCGCAGAAGCCAAACCTGAGCAGAAAGCAAAGAAAGTGAAGGAATTACAGGTATCTATTTAAGCAAACACCGGTACTTTACCCTCCACAATTTCGACTAAAAAGTCCTGATTTTTACGACAAGACTAGGTTTGCTTAACGGTAAATCCCTCATACCTACGTCCAAGGAATAAAATATCGGTATCGGTATCCATATCAGGCTTCTAAATTTATGGATATATCGGGGATATTATCGATATCGGTGGATATTCGGTAAAAAATTAACAAAATGATGGATATTCACATCTAAAGTTTAGAATTTTTTTGTGAAACTTTAGGACAAACTTAAACAAATAATTATACATCAAATGAATCATATTTCAATGATAAATTAGCATAATTATGTGTTTATTATAAATTATAACATATATAGAGTCTATATATAATTTTTAAAATTGAGTATTTAATAGAATAATATTTTGTTTCACTTTTACAATATTATATACAAGATTAAATATTTAATAAGCAAAATTATCAATAAAATATATATAGTTCCATACTTCCAAGATTCTATCATAAATCATAATTCATACATAATAATACATTGCATGTTTGAAATTTAAAACCAAAATGAATTCCTTGCTAGTTCAAATATATAAGATAAATTTCTATATTGATTCGAACAATAATTTTCCCAGGAAAATGTGCTAGCATAGTTTTCAAAATAGTTATTAATATGTCACATGTATGTTGCTTGATCTCTTCCAACTGATCCATGAATTGGGTAGTTTAGATTTACCCAACTTGGTGGATATTATTGATCTGCATGTATAGGTATTGCATATGGCATTTGTGGAGAAGGATAATCAAATATACTGCATCTACCATAACTACCATAATATGGTACATTAGAACTTGACCTTGTCTATGAATTACTCAAAGAACCATTTTCAGTGCCCATACTCATTGAGGAGAGAGACATATTCAAGAAATATTCATCAATTTGACTTGTTCCTCTATGTTGTCTACCATGATTTTGATCAAAATTAGCATGAGCATCTCAATATGTTGCACTAGCATTCCAACTTGTTACACCAGCATCCCAACCTTTAGTACGAACATCCCAACTTGTTGCACCAGCATCCTAACCTCTTGCACTAGAATCCCAACCTCCTCCATCATCTCCATCATCTCCATCATCTTTTCCTCTACTATTTCCATCAAAGGTATGTTGGTCATCGGAAGAACTGCTAACAGTAACTCCATGATCTACACCAACTTCTTCTCTAATCACTTGTTCAACATTTATTCCCATGTCTCGAGCATAAGAAGCAATTTGTGGATCAGGATTTCTCTCATCATCATCCAAACAGGCAGGTCTAACCCAGTCAAAAAAATGATTCTCATTGTCGTCCCCTACTTCAGCAGTTACTTGAAGTAGATCCATAAAATCAGTTTCATCTACTTTATCTTTTCCAGCTGCCATATCCCTAATTTTCAACTTCATATTATAATAACAATAAACAAGTTGTTCAAACTTAGAATATGCAAGACAGTTTCTTTGTTTTGTGTGGATTAAAGCAAATGTAAACCAATTTCTTTCGCATGCAAAAGATGATGCTGTTTGTGACAATATGCGAACTGCTATTGCACGCAATGATAGAGCACAATCTCCATACATTACCCACCAATCGGCTGCAATTAAAATTATTAAGTATTATAAGTATGAATACCATTTCAATGATATTATTATTTATTATTATTACATAGATTTTTGTAATAAAACTTATATACCTGGTTGCATTTTGCTTATAGCTGCTATGGCTGCTCGTTCACTAAAACTTTTCTTTCCATCCTTAAAGTATATGAGCTACATTCATGACTCATAAGATCAATATGTAAATAATATATATAAATATGAGTAAATGACACAATACTCTCATGCAAAGAAGTTATAATATTGGAATTATAAAATTGATTGTAAGTTGTAACTTTTTACCTCATTTCCAAAATTAGCAATCCTTGCAGTTTCAGGGTCTAATTGCGAATAGACAATATGTACGGTTTTCAAAAGATCTGAATTATCCCCAATATTGTCTCTATATTGGTACTTTGGGTTCAAATAGTAAGGTAGAAGAATAAAAAATATTAATTTTAGTATAAATAATTAAATACTATACTAAATATTAATTATAAATGATAAACAATCCGAAATAAAATTTGTTAATGTTTCTTTTCAAAATAATTTTCAATATAGATTATTTGAACAATAATTTAAGTGTTTAAGATTATTTTTTATTTATTTTTTTTTTTTTTGCAAAATATCCCTAGATTTCGGGATGAAATTCACAATATTTCGGGAATATCGGGAGATTTTTATAGATATTTCGATATCGACCGGATATTTGCTAGATATTGGATATTACCCATGTTTCGATATCGGTCTCTCCAAAATATGGATATATCGGTGGATATGTCGATTTTACAAACCCTGCCTACGTCAAATTGTGTGTTCAAGTCCTTATCTGTGCTCACTTTTCCTATTACAGGCCTCAAGATTTACTGTTGCAATGGTAGGAGATGGCATCAATGACTCACCAGCCCTTGTAGCGGCAGACGTTGGAATGGCGATTGGTGCTGGCACGGACATTGCCATAAAAGCAGCTGACATTGTTCTGATGAAGAGTAACTTGGAGGATGTGATAACAGCCATAGACTTATCAAGAAAAACCTTTACGCATATTCGTCTGAACTACATTTGGGCACTGGGTTACAACCTTCTCGGCATACCAATTGCTGCAGGAATTCTTTTTCCATTGACTAGATTCCGTTTACCACCGTGGATCGCCGGAGCTGCAATGGCTGCTTCTTCAGTCAGTGTTGTCTGTTGCTCTCTCTTGTTGAAGAACTACAAGAGACCCAAGAAGCTAAACAATCTTCAGATACGTGGAATAGTGATCGAGTGATACATATAAAAAATGTTTGCTAGAAGTTTATGTAAATAGTACTCTGTAAATAGGGTTGTGCTATGAAGATTAAATAAAGTCATCAGAAAATTGTTCATATTTGATGTTATTCCATATTTGTGAAAAATAAAAATTAAACTGAATATTCGTCTTAAATTAGGTTTAAAATATTTTTTAAAAAAATTAAATATTTAGATTAAAAATACGCTGCTCTGCTTAAAAACAAAGAAGTAAAGAAAATCTCGCTCTCAGAGTCTCAGTCAACACCTCTTCTCCTCTCATCGTCTCCACCCTCTCGCCGCCGTCGACGCATCACGTCTTTCGCAGCCAGTCGCTACCATAGAACAGGTAAGTTTCATTTTTAATTTTTCGATTCATTTACATTTTCAGTTATTAATTACTTAAATTTATTGCATTGATTCTGATTTTTTTTGGGTTGCTGCATGTGGGCTTTGGTTTAGGTGAAAGGTTTTGCATTTAATCGACAACTGGATCGATATATTGGTTTGCTGAAAGCTGAGTCTATGATGGAAGAAGAAGAAGAACAAGTAAAAGAAGAAAATCTGTTACATTTTCTAGATTCAGTGGATGGCTATCTAACCCTGTTGGATTCTCTATCTTCAACACTTCGCCAGGTAACAATCGATATACGTTAATATATGAAAATCTGTTAAAGTTTGAAAATTTGGTATATGAAATTGTTAATTGTTGTGTTGAATTTCATTGTTTTTTATTTTTGATCAAACTAAGTGAAGTGAACTACTGTTTATATTTTAGGGATGGCTGGAACTAGCGAGTGCTAGACATTCTATGGGAGCTTCACGCATCAATGGTGTGTTGTTGGACCTCAAAGTCCACTCCGCGGATACATCGTTGCTAGTATCGCGATATGATGGTGATTTCTTCGCTTTTTCTCTTCTTTTGAAAGGGTTTAATATATTTAGTCAATTGTTTGAGTTGAGGGAGGATTTGGGTTACAGTAAAAGTATGGAACTTATTTGCTATATTATTGTTGTAGTTGATGACTCCATGGAGGATCAACCAACTTTTGTTTTGCGCAAATGGGCATCCTCTGATAATGGAGAACACTCTTCTGAAGAAGCAAAACCTAGAGAGGACAAGTTGCATACAACATCTGATAGTCAGCAGCTACGAAATCGCGGTGGTTCTCAGCTTTCTGGTATGATTCTAAATTTCTACCTTCGGAATATTGAGTTACTGTAATGAGACCTGTGACAAATTGAAAAATGCACACCATGGTCAGCACCAAATCTAGGGTCATTTTCAGTGCTGGTTCTAATTAAAAGCAGGAAGTTTCAATAAACTTATATAATCGAGCATGGCTCTTAAGAACATATATCTGGATTTCATGCCTAGTTACTTAGACATTTCCTTTATAAGCCATTCCTCACTTCATCTCGTTTGTTTGTGTGAAGAAGAGAAAGCCTCAGCAACAAACGAGACTCCTCTTACACTTGATGATGAAGTAAGAATTTAAGTTTCTGTAACAACGATGTTTGTTTTAAAATCTGTATTAGATTTTTTCTCCAGATTGAGACCCTTATTGCATTACATTTTGTTTTAGTTTAACAAACTAAACCAATTAAATGAATTTTATCTGTCATAGGTTCAGAAGAAGCGATCCAAATCATTGTCAGTGTTTGGAGGGCTGGTTTCTCCTAGGCTTCGAGCTTCTCAATTATCATTTGAAACAGGTGAGTAATTTCTCACAAGTGCTCGTAAAAATATCCTGAATAGAACGTGACCAACCTTTTCGAATTTTATTTGATATGCAGGACTGGAGACACTTGTAGAAATAGCAAACATGCGTTCAACATTGCTTTCTACATTTGATCCTGTCCACAAAGAATTGGAAGACTCCAAGGGATGATAGAGTTGGTTCCTTTAGGGTTCTGTCATTCATTTGTTAAGTGAAAGAGATGTTATTTTGTATGATCTGGACGAATTCTGTTTCAACCGGTTGGCTGCTCTGCTGAAAAGGTCGATTTCTTGATTGCTCATGTAGATATGAATCCCTCAGTTAATGTCTGATAAATAGAAGTGGATGTTTCTACAAGGAGGCTCTGTAGTCTTTACCATTCTTGTTTCCAGAATTTCGTTCCGATAACATCAGTTTCATGTTGTATATCATCATCTTGCTCTGTACCATTTTTTGAATTGGTCTTAGATTCTCAACATGGAATTGTTTTTCTTGTTTTCATTTTCTTCTGCTTTGGAAATTAATAAAGTATTATCTATTTGTAGCTTTCATTTTTATTAAAGAACTATGACATGATTTCTATAAATTTTCTAACAGCCAAAACCAAACTTGTTTTCTCAGAACTAGTTGTATAGTATCCTTTATTTTAGAAAAGGAAAAGAATGAATCTTATCAAGAAAGTAAATATCGACACTATTACCGATATATTATCGATATTCTCTATGTTTTTGGAGTATCAACATAAAAAATATTTCTGATATCTCGAAAATATCACTATTTGATATTTATTTCCTTCACCTTATCAGACTTGAAATCCAAAAGCTAATTAATTTATTCAAATTAAAGTAATAGTTTATTGCAAACTTATGAGGGAAATGGATGTATTGATCAAAGTATTTCCATGGACTCATTTTTACATCCACCTATACAATCTTGGACATTTTCCACAGCTCTATTCCAATAGCAAAGTGAAACATAAAGAAAACGATAGTTTTTTTTTTTTTATTTGAAACTAAGAAAACGATAGTTTCCTGATTGTGCGACAAGTACAATATCCTCATTATTCAATCCAACCATTTTGGGTAACGTAAAGAAAAGGATAGTTTTCTTAATAGTTCGACAAAGTAGTCACATTTTAGAGGAATATAGTATGATTGGTATTTGGGTGATATACCATTGTTATCTTGGGAATATATTAGATTTGGTATATCATTGATATGCCATTATTATTCTGATAATAGATTTGAAAAGATGAATCTATTAAACATGGTTTGAGAAATGTATTGAACATAGTTATTTTAAATTATATGATATGGATAATGTTCTTTTACAATTGATTTATTGTTAATGAACTACGAGGGCTTTGATCCTTATTGAGTGCAGGGCACGTAGACGTTTGGGATGTAAATCTCAAACTCAAGCCCAAAAGAAGTTGTCGAATAAGTATGCTACATATTATGCATATATGTGGTATTGATATATCTAAACTGTGAAATAAATGTTTAGTATATTGTGGTTTATAGTGGTTTAAAGTCATAAAGAACTAATGAGTTGTGGATTGGGTTTGTAAATTGGAATGAGTGATATAGCTTCATCACCCTTGTTTGGGGCGATGTTGGGTAACGAAGAAAGACAATGTATATGTTTATTTACAACTTAAAGTATTGGAATTTTATTAAATTCTAAATGGTTGTAAAATTACCTGCTTTTGATTTGAATTTAATATTTTATTTACGTTCCTTGATTTTGGGTCGTGACAACTTGCACATTCGGAGTTTCCGAGATTTATTTATATTCCACGACCAATCTAGATCTGTGTTTTTAAAATAAAATAAAAACTACAAACCCAATTATCAGAGTTTCATTCTAGATAGGAATAGAATGAAGAGGGAGAAAAAAAAAAAATAAAAAAAAAATAGACTTCCATTAAATCAGAGAGAAACCGTGAGAAAGAGAGAAAACTAGTTTTTGAAAGAGAATAGTGAAGAAAGATCGAAGAAGGCGTTGAAGAAGAATGAGAAAAGTAAAAGAAATAAAATAAAATAAATAAAAAAATAAAAACAATAAAATTAAAGAATAAGTCAAGAGTGGCAATTTTGTCGCTTACTAAATGCCACTCTTGACTTAGTGAGTGCTATTCACAAAACTTCAGCTGGATTTGGTTGTGTCCTTTGGAAAATAATAACTTCATATCACTTTCACTGAATTCATAAAGTTGTGTCCTTTGGAAAATGACAACTTCATATCTTTTTTTTTTTTGGTATCGAGGATTCCGGACTTCGTCCAGGCACCCATCCGCCTATCCTCCCCAACTGTATGACACACTCATAGCCAACTTGTTGGCACCCCCGGCTTCACAAAAATGCAAACGGGTAAATCAGAACTCTTCTTCGCCTGAGTAGGATTCGAACTACTGACCTAGGAGTTACCCGTGCCCCAAGTCCGTCCTTCCACCAGCTAAGCTAGCACCCTGATGGCCGGCCACAATGTAATTACCAAGAGTAGAACCAAAGACTTGAGATTTTCATCTCAAACCTTGGACCACCAAGGCAACCACCTCGTTGTTGATAACTTCATATCACTTTCACTAAATTCATAAAGTTGTGATTGTGGTTGATAACTTGATATCACTTTCACTAAATTCATAAAGTTGTGATATGAAGTTATCAACCACAATCACAACTTTATGAATTTAGTGAAAGTGATATCAAGTTATCATTTTCCAAACGACTCCACTTTCGATATTCAGTGAAAGTGATATGAAGTTATTATTTTAATTTCCAAATATCTAGTAGCTAGCCTTATATAATGATGCAAATCAGATTGTATCCATGTCCTTTATAATTATATCCATTTCCTTATAAAGCCAAAAGATTTTACTATGGCTATGCGGCGCTTCAAAATTTCTAAATCTCTCACAGATTATGATATTAGAAAAAAGATTGGGCTTCCAAATCGGATGGTGGAGTATATGATCCCAATGATGAATGGAAAGCATTCCATGAATTTGAAGGTCATGGATTCGAGGAGCCAAAAGTGGAAGCTCCGTTACTACACTCGGCCCAGTGGAAAGAAAAGAGGTCCAGTCTTTACAGCTGGGTGGTCTCGATTTGTTAAAGCCAAACGTCTTCGAGTTGGCGATGAGTTCACCTTTTATGGGCATCAAGTTAGAGCTGTTGATGGACAACTGAAGATGAAGTACATGATTGAGGTGAAAAGGCCATCAATATTGACTTTTCGCGGTGAGCCTCTTACTTCAGATGTGGAGTACCTCGCCTGATCAGTTTGTTTTTCTTAATTAATTAAATGTCTTCTGTGTTTGATTTTCAATGACTTTTCACAGTCAGCATGTTACTGATCAGATGTTGAGTACCTTGCCTGATCAGTTTGTTTTTCTTAATTAAATGTCTTGTGTGTTTGATTTTCAATGTTTTCGAACTATCCATTTGTGGCTATATCTGTTTTCTTTTGTGATTTTTAAGTTATTGGAATAGTGTTCTATTTACTGCTTCAGTTTTTTCCAATAGCATATAAAAATGACGTCAACAATGAATCTTGTGTCCCTACAAAATGATGTTAAATAATGCTGTGTTCTTACCTTCACAACAAAACCAGACCCGAATCCAACACACAACATATATCTTCAATCAAAACACAAAAAAGACTAGAAAGCCAAAAGCTAATTAATTTATTCGAATTTACCTATATCTCAGAAGTAATAGTTTATTGCAAACTTATGAGGATCAAAGTATTTCCATGGACTCATTTTTACATCCACCTATACAATCTTGGACATTTTCCACAGCTCTATTCCAATAGCAAAGTGAAACATAAAGAAAACGATAGTTTCCTGATCGTGCTGACAAGTACATCATTCTCATTATTCAATCCAACCATTTTGGGCAACATAAAGAAAAAGGATAGTTTTCTTGATTGTTCCACAAAGTAGTCACATTTTAGACTGCAGTGTTGGTTTAGTGTCACTGCTTGCTCCTGCAGACTGTTGCTTATGCAGATGTTCTTTGATTTTAAAGAGGATTTTATGCACTTCATTGAAGTGAGGTCTGGTTGCAAGTTTTGTATCCTCAATCCATTGTTGTACTTTTTTGTGTGGGCCAAGTATTCGAATTCAATCCTTCTCATCCAAGACCTAGACGTGAGAAATAAATTGTATCACAAGACATGTGACATGATCGGCAACCATAAGTTAACTTCCAAGTAATATAGCATTATGGAGATAATTGTCTTTAAGAAGAAACTACAATCATAGAATATGTATTAAGTCAATAATCCATACCTCCAGTTGCATTATTTCACACACTAGGCTGAGATCTGCTATGGAAGGTTGATTGCTACCCAGCAAAAACCGTCCATTGCCCTTGAGCCAAAAGGACTCTATCATTTGGAGAGATGCAGACAAAAGTTTCTCAGCTTCAGCAGCTGCTTGTGGATTCAATGGAATGCCAAGTGCAGTCCCCAGTTTAGTATTTAGAACAAATTTGGCTGAAAAGAGAAACATCAAGTTAAAGAGTATCAGAAAGCTGAATGCATGCATCACACACAATAAAGGGAAAAAAGCACAATGATATGTTTAGTGGTAATAGGGATGCCACAGCTGACGAGTGACCGAAAATACACAACAAATTCATATACGATATTATAAGAAAGGTAAATTGTGATGCTTTTCATATTAAAAGTCCTGCTGAGCTGTTTAGAAGGACCTGCACCAAAGCGTAAATTGGAGTGATGCCAATCCAACACCGAGTGAATCTTAGCTCTCTTGAAAAGATCATTGGAATACCTTGAATTATGAAAGGTTATTAGAACCAAGGTGCAAATCATGTATACAGGAACTACATATGAACACAGCAAATCATTTTGACACGGTGAATAGTTCTGAAAATTGAAGCACAAAAATTTCACATAACAATGTATCCTAAGCTGCATAAAAACAAGCAGACATTGTGTTTAGCGTGGTTATGCTACATAAAACAACATAATTTAAAATACACACAACTCCTAGTGATCAATGGAAATGTCCACGCCTTTTGGTCCCACTTTTCAAGTATTAGGACTAACTTCAAAGCCCAAATCCTATAATATTGTCCTATAGTTCAAAAGTGAAATTTACTGTGAACTGATGAGAACTACTTACCAGTGATCTGCTACTCCCGGAAACGCACATGCAAGATAGATCAGAATTGCATGACTGTAAATACATAAATAACTAAATTAGAGGGTATAAATGTGAAATTTTAGTTATGCCCCATGCCCTCTATCACAAACATTAGAATTTGTGACGGACATCTGACAGCCAGAAACTACATTGATAAGCATTTCAGATTACACAACATCAAATTCTAATCACTCAGGAGTTGATCAAAAGTGACATCTTAATCCTAACATTTAGAAGAAAATCGAAACAAGTGGGGGATTCGGGAACCAAATCGGATGACTTGCTCCGTCCTTCTTTCCCTCCCTTTCCTCCAAGAAACTGTTAAGTCATTTAAACCGAACATAGGAAGGGATATTCGTAAATACCTCTCGAATAGCTTGAACTTTCCGTCTACAATAGCTGGCACCTTTTCCATAGCATTTACTTCTGAAATTTTAGCATTGAAATAAAAAAATTCACATACTGTTGGCAACTTCTCTATATTAACTAGTAACTCTATTGAAATCGACACGCGAAATCATCAACACCACAGTTCATTCTACTTCAACCCACAAAATCATATTTGTCTCTAGCTGGTTGAGCTGGTCTCAGCTCAACAGTTGATCAAACAACAAAACTTCGAATTGCTACATTAAAATATTAATTTTTAAAACACTGGGTCATTAAACCGTTAATTATACTAACAAATACTCATGATCTACATCGAAATTGAACTTTGATACTCTTAATTTATCTCTAGCTGGTTGAGCTGGTAGATTCAATGTTCTCAGCTCAACAGTTGATCAAACAACAAAACTTCGAATTACTACATTAAAATATTAATTTATAAAACACCGGGCCATTAAATCGTTGATCATACTAACAAAAATAATCATAATCTACATCAAAATTGAACTTTGATACTCTTAAGACTAAGGATCATCAAATAGTCGACTAATTTACATATAATCAATTCTGTTTAAATAGCTAAAACTGGAACCGCACCTTTGAATTCAGGAGAAAACTGCTGACGCTTCAGTAATTCGATTTTAATCTCCTCAAAATCTATTCCATTTACCCTGTATAAAAAAAAGACAAAAATGAAATTTAAAAAAAAAAAAAATGTTGAAATTGATAGATGAAAATTGAGAATTACTTGCAGAAGATTAAAATAGCCCGAGATGGCTGTGACATCCTATCAGCGTATACTTTCAGCTTCATTTTTTTTTATTTTTTTAATAATCTTCCCTCTCTCGTTCTCTCTGTTCGTTCAATGAAGAATAATACTCAGTTCCAGTGTTTCAAGCTCAAACAAATTTAGGGCTGTCAAAACGGGTCAACGGGTCGACACGACCCGTTTACTTAAACGGGTCAACCCGTTTAGCTTCAACCCGACACAACCCGTTTAAGTAAACAGGTCAGCCCCTTGTAACACGACACGAACCCGATTAGTTAAACGGGTTAAACGGGTTGACCCGTGACACGTTTAAAATCGGGTCGGATCATGTTGGGTTGGGTCGAACCATTTTGGCTCATTCAAATTTTGACAAAATTCAATTTAAATTTGCAATTTTCCAGCCATTACAATCAAGTGCACGAATACAATATTAGAGCTGTCAAGTTTGTAACCATTTCTACAAAGTTCAAATACAGTCATAGTAGAGCAAATCCACAACACAAATGATCCAAATTCCAAAGTTATAAGTTTAAAATTGATGTCCAGGTACACAAAATCACAAATAAACAAATAGCAGACTAGCAGAGTCCAGACTCCAGATAGCAGTCCAAACTCCAAATTGATGTTCAAATTGTTTAGCCCTACGAGATGGATTGTTGAATTAAACTTTCCACTTTCGTCAGTTCTCCAATTCCCACGTATCTTTATAATCATCGGCTAATCTTTGAATTAAATTTTTCATACTGCCGTTCGGTATCGTCATAAATGTTAAGAGTAAGTGAGGCTTCAGCTTGAACAGAGACTCATGGTCAAGCTTTAGCTTCAACACAGACTAGCTAATCAAGCTTCAGGTGTTGAGCACCACATGCTAATCATCAATATATACAAACATATGATGTCTATGATAATTAAGCCCACTGAGGATGATCACTTGCCTTTGATATTTTGGACGGAAAAGATTCTTTAAGGTGTTACAGATGATGACAGAGATTGCCAACTCAGCATAACAAACTCGGCATTTTTCATAGTGCCTTTCGGTATGAGATGAAGGATGTTATAACAGGATAGTATTCCATAATGTACATATGACGACATGCATGATCAAGCATCGTTTTGGTGCTCTACAGTTGTCACATTATGGTTTGAGTGTTAAACAGTGTGACTCTCTCTCTCTCCTCTCTCTCTCTCTCTATATGTGAATATTGATAACAAAAACAAAGCAGAGAAAAAATGGCGTCGTTTAGCATGGCTCCTCCAGGAAATCCGGCGGTTGGAGAGAACATCTTCAGGAACAAGTGCGCTCAGTGCCACACCGTCGACAAAGTCAAAGGTCACAAACAAGGTACCTCTCTCTCTCTCTCTATCTTTGTCTTTGCCTTCTAACCGATGATTTTGATTTGATTTCGTTTGGATCTAATATTTCCTAGATCTGTTAAATTACAGTTCGATCTTATTTTTGCGTTTCATGTGTGTTTTCTGTAGCTGTAATGTCTTATTTTGTTTTTTTATATTTATTTTTTTATCGGAATTAAATGACTGTTCAATCTGAACTTCTGTTTGGAAGGCAATCTGGCACTGCAGCAAACTACTCCTACTCGGTTGATAACAGGAACTTGGCTGTGACTTGGGATGAGAAGACGTTGTACGATTTCTTGCTCAACCCCATAAAGGTATATCTCTTATCTTATATTTATAGCTAGACCTGGCACGGTTCCGATTCGGTTCCGGTTTCGATTCGATTCCGGTTCCGGTTCCGGTTCCACGGTTAGGTGGAACCGCCGGTTCCGGTTCCCATGGAACCGGCGGTTCTGAACCGTTTCTTTTTTTTTTTTTTTTTTTTTTTTTTTTTTAAACAAACAAAAAAAAAAAGACTTCTAAGTTCTAACTTGACAACTTGTAACTTATAAGTATATAAATGACAAATTACAAAATTAAGTTAAATTTATTGGGTTATTATTTGAATAAAATAAACAAATGACAAATTACAAAATTAAATTAAAATAAAACTAAACAAAATGACAAATTACAATTTACATTTCATTGGGTATTTGGAAATTGAGTCACCCAAATTTTAAAAATAACATAAAACAAATAAATGACAAATTACAAAATTAAATTAAAAAATAATAATAATAATAATATGTAAACTTATTAGCCTTGCACTTAATTTTTACCACAATTAAGTTGCCTACGTATCCTCTTAGGGGGGTTTAGAGGAATCAAAGGCCACGTAATTCTCTTACCTTTTATTACAGGTTTGGTGATGACGTGGAGACGGTGGAGTCGTGGACTAATTTTTATTACAGGTTTGCTATTCTGGCTCCACTGCTCCAGAGCCTTCAGGTTCATCTTCTTTAAAGAAATCGTATGTTAGTTCCTGATCGATTTCTTGCTGTCTGTTTTTCGCCTTTGTCCAATCATCAACACAAACCTGTATCTGAAGTGCTTTCGGTGTCAAGCACAAACGTCTTTCATCTAAGATATTCCCCCCGGCGCTGAACTCTTGTTCCACCGCCACAGTAGAAACAAGTGTTGAAAAAATATTTTTGGCTATCATAGCCATGATTGGATAGTACTCTGTAGCTTCATTCCAATATTTTAAAAGATCAAAAGCTTCTGTAAACTCACAAGAAGAAGCTAGATAAGATTCAAGCTCGGAATACGAACCGAAGCTTGATGAAGAACATCTTGATTTTTTGGTTTTTTTTAATAACATACTATACCTTAAATTCAAAAATCCAGAGGAGGGTGATGGAGGCTGAGATACAGTTTGTGTTCGTGTAACATCTATGTTCGGTGAGAATCCATATAATGTAACATATTCATCATATAAACTATACAATAATTTCTTAACTCTACCACAACACGCTTTAACATCATATTGCATATTTAAACCTTTTTTGCCATAATAACCATCTAGATAATAAGACAAAGATTGTAATTTACAACGTGGATCAAAAACCATAGCAATCAAATAAATATTTGGAAACTCCTCATAATAATTTAACCATTTTGCCTTCATAGCACTAACGGCTTCCGCTATTGCTCGGTCAAATTCACAATAAAAAAATGCACCAGCAATATTAATACTCTCAATAATAAATAAATGTGTTGTAGGAAAATAAATACTAGATAAATTATTTATAGCATTATGAAAAAATTTTAACAAATTGAAAACATTGTAACAAGCATCCCAATAAGTTTCAAAAAGTTCAATGGTAGGAACATGAAATTGAATAAAAGAAACTAATAAATCCCTATACTCATAACTTTGAGCAAGCATTTTATAAGTAGAATTCCAACGTGTTGGAACATCACGAGCAAATTTAACGACACGTCTACCATTTTGTTTACAATATCTTGCCCATGCTTTCATTGTAGAAGGCTGTCTCCATAAAAACATTAGGGCTTTTCTAATAGGTACAATAAATTCTCCAAGAGTCTCTAATCCTTTTTGAACACATATATTTAAAACATGGCATGCACACCTTTAATGAAAAAATGTACCACCAAGAAAGGGTTTGCATAAATCAATTAAAGATGGAATAGCATCGGTATTGGCAGAAGCATTATCAAAACCAATTGCAAAAATTTTATTTTCAATATTATACTCTGAAAAAATAATTCTAAGCTGTCTATAAATATTCTGAGCAGTGTGTGCATCATCAAGAACTCTAAATGCAAGAATTCTTTTTTGGATAGTCCATACATTATCCATATAATGGCAAGTAACACCCAAGTATGAATGCGATTGCCAATGGTCAGTCCATATGTCGGCACATACGCTAACACAACCATTATATTTTTCAAAATATTTTTCTAACTTTTTTTTCTCTCTCGAATAAATAAATAAATAAATAAATAAAAATTGTGTTAACCGGCGGTTCGAACCGGAACCGGAACCGGAACCGCCGGTTCCTCAAACCTTAGAACCGGAACCGGCCTCCTCCGGTTCCGGTTTTTTCGGTTCCGGTTCCGATTCCGGTTCGGTTCTCCGGTTCGAACCGGAACCGTACCAGGTCTATTTATAGCTCTTGAATATATTTTATATGGAAATCTAAAAACTTGTTGCTCTTGTAATGATTGGATTGTGTGTTTAATGAGTTATGATTTAATCATCTTTTTATATATTACTTTATTTGACGTATCTTGCTCTATTGGTTTCCTAGTTTGTAGAGACTTGCAGTATCCCTATAGGGTTTCATATGTCGCATTTTAAGGCTCTGTCTCCGTTTCCACTTCTCCGTATCAGTGTAACTAGCTCAAAGAATGCTTGGTATGACTGAATCAGAGAGGCCTTCGTCTATGCTTGGTATGAAAGATTCAGAGAGTGCTTGGTATGACTAATTCTTGAGAGACGAGCTCATCTTTTTTAGGGGAATGCTATCTACCTTTCCCATTTGTCTTTTCCATTTACCTTTCATACTCATTGTTTGACACGTGTACACTTTTTCATTTAATAAAAAGCTCTCACTTTTTGCTACAGAGCTTATTTACGTCTTTACCCTTGATGGTTGCTTTTATCATTTCATTAATAAAGGGTTAAGGGGTAAGGACGTAAACAAACTTTGTAGCAAAAAGTGAGAGCTTTTTATTAAATAAAAAAATGTACACGTGTCAAACAATGAGTGGGAAAAGTAAATGGGAAAGGTAGATATCATTCCCCTCTTTTTTATATCTTATTTGTATTAAATATTAATTAGTTGTTTATTTATTTTCCGTTCCCGGATTCTGACACTTTTCAACCTTATGGAACAGTTCCTCCCCGGAACAGAGAAAGATAAGATTTTCCCTGGTGTGAAGACGCCACAGGAACGAGCTGATCTCATTGCATATTTGAAGAAATCCACAGCTTCTTGGAGATTTGTTCCGCATAGGTCTTATGCCGATAAATTGGACCATTTCGGTCAAGCCATGCATGCTCTTTGTGCAATGAGAACATTGCTAGACATTTGCTTATGAATTGCTGGCTGTAATTGAATTTCATGAATTTTGGGTGAATCTTCAATGGCAAGTGATTTTCCTTAACAGTTTGATTGTTGATGTTAGATACGCAGTTGAATTGCTTACTTTTTTTAATTGCTTCATGAAATGGCCTTTTCAGAGAGATTTCTGCAACTCTCTTCAAACTTGAAGTTATTGAATACAGAAATTCTTGGTGCATTGCGCTAGGCGAGTTATGATTTATTGATCAATTTAAAAATCTCAGTTTCTCAATCCAGATCACAACATCATATATATATATATATAAACTAGCATTCAATGTATCGATCATTACAATTTACACCTACGATTCTCAACAAAAAGAACCCCAATTCCTATAAGCAGATATACCAAGTTTAATAACTAAAAAGACAAATCCTGGTCTAAAAAAACATAATCCAGAATACTCATTTAGATTTTTTTTTTTATTACCTAGTAATTGAAAACAAATCAGAATTTCACCAAGTCAGATAGTTCAAAAGCTCACGAATTTCCACAAAGTTTTTGTCAAGTTTCTGTCATGACGAAGAAGAAGGAGAGGAGAGAAGAAGAAGAGGGCAGACGATGAAGAAGAACTGACCAATGAAGGAAGAAAAACAAAATTGAGTTTTGTTTAAAAACAAAACACACAAAAAAAAACGAAAAACATGTTTTGCCTGTTTTCCAAATTTTTCAATTTTAACATGGTTTTGTTTTCCATTTTGTTTTTATTTTTTGAAAATAAAAATGAAAAGCGGTTACTAAATAGGGATTCAAAAAACAAAAACAAAAACCTCCTACTGGCTACAGAACAACCCCTTAAAAAAATAATAATTTCTTTATTAAAAAAAAAAAAGCCTAAACCTAGTTTGAGTAGTATATATATATATATAGAGTAATGCTAGAGGACCCAAAAAACCAACCCAAATTTTGGACCTAAACCCATGTGGCACACATCAAACACAACATGGCCCCACTTCACTCTTTCCAATACCACATGTGATGTGTGCCACATGGTTTGGGTCCAAAATTTGGGTTGGATTTTTGGGTCCTCTAGCATTACTCATATATATATATATATATATATATATATATAGTCTTTCTATTGTCAGTTCATCCTGATAATAAATATATCAGGACGAAGAATGTGGACCACAGATTATGAAGAAGTTTTGACAAGTGCATACACTTTGAGTCAAAAATATGTAAATCTAGTGATCCACATTCTTCGTCCTAATATATTTATTGTCAAGACGAACTGATAATAGAAAATCTGTATATATATACAACTATTAACAAGTATCAAAAGAGTTGATATTGAGGCTAAAGTGTTTGACAAATTAAACTTCTAAGAGAAAAACTTATAAGAAGAGAAATTTTAGAGAGAGAAATAGAATCTCCATTAATGGAGTTTTTCAAGCTTCAAGCTTTTTCATTTTGTGAATGATATCGAAGTTACAGTTGTTCTTACTAAATCTGGTTATATACCAGAATCTCTAATCACACTAAAAGCGTGAGCTTAATTATCATCAGAAAACCTTGACCAATTACAATCATCTATATGTCCACTGTTAGAGCATCTCCAATTGTAATGTGGCTTGCAATTGAAAAAATGATGATATGTCAATATTGTCAAGCTAATTGCTTCATATGTGGCATATAATTAAACTTGATAGACATCCAAATGAAAAAGTGGTCTACAATGCTTCACTTGTAAAATACATGTTTATAATGATATGTCAATTTATTAATAGTCTCCTTAAATATACTTTATAATTGTTGAATAAAATAAAGTAGAAGACAAAAGTGGTTGTTGACTGGGTTTTAATGACATGTCAATTTATTATTGGTCTCCTTAAATATACTTTAAAATTGTTGAATAAAACAAAGTAGAAGACAAGAGTGGTTACTGACTGAGCCAATAAGATGGTTGTCCAACAGACCCTCTGAAATCATAGAGTCATATTGACAGCCTCTAAAAAAAAGTTGTCACCTCAGCTTGAAGTTGTACTAGAGAGGTTGTATTGGAGATGAATTTTTTAATAAAGTGGATGTTCATCCTACGTGGCATCTAATTTTTTCACAACCCACATTACCATTGGAGATGCTCTTAGTAACTAATTACAAACTTAACAGCTAACTAACTTATTTAACAGTTGACATATTCATATTTCCTACAACGTATACTAATCATGTTAACGTTTGTTATCAGCACCATTCATAACAACATAATGCTATGTTTTGCACTTTTGTTGAGGCCTCAACTTCTTCTTAACTCAAGCCTCAATTGATACCCTAACCCCGTTGATCCAAAGGATGATGGGGTATGAGATACATTTTGAGTTTGTGGAACATCTATGTTCAGTGATGACCCATAAACTCTAAAATCTTCATCATATAACTCGTAAAATAATATCTTAATTCTAGAATAAGAACTAGTAACATAATTATCTATTTCTAAACAGTTATAATAGAGAGTTAAATATTCAAACAAATTTTCTAATTTACAACGTGGATCAAAACACATTGCAGTCAAATAAATAGTTGGAAACTCCTTATAATAGTCTAACCATTTTTTTTTTCATAGCATTAATGCAATCCAGTAATTGTATATCAAATGCACACTTAGAAAGTGGAAATGGTGGGAAATATCACCTTTTTAAAGTGGTTTTGTAAGAAAGTCACCACTTTAATAACTTAAGTTTAAAAGGCACCTATTATGGTGAATGGACAATAATGCCCTTATTTTACACACATTCTCTTACTTTGAAGTTTTTTTTATTTTTATTTTTTATTTTTTATTTTTTCATCTTCTTCATAGAGGTCTGTTTAACAAACCTCCAATGGAGGTTGAACATCATTGGATAATTAGTTTAATAGCGCTACGCAAACACATTCATGGGTATGGTTAGGGTTTTAATTTATGAAAATTTGTGTAGGAGACGATGAAGATCTGGGAATTTTGAACTGATTGAAAAGGCTCGGAGACAAATTGAAAAGGCTCGAAGACTATTTACAAAGTCTCGGAGATACAAAATTAACAAAAAAAAGCTGATGGTTAAAAAGGCTCGGAAAAGTCTTGGAGAGCATATGAAAAGTCATGGAAAACGTTTGAAAAGGCTCGGAAAAGGCTCGGAAAATGTAGTCTCGGAGATGCAAAATAGAAAGGATCGGAAATCGTTTTAAAAGTCACGGAAAAGGCACAAAAAAATCATGGAAAAAGTTTTAAAATTCACGGAAAAGTCACAAAAAAGTCACGGAAAACGTTAGAAAAGTTTCGAAGAGCATATGAAAAGTCACGGAAAACATTGGAAAAGGCTCAGAAAAGGCTTGGAAAATGTTATAAAAGTCTTGGAGATGCAAAATAGAAAGGATCAGAAATCGTTTTAAAAGTCATGGAAAAGGCACGGAAAACATTTTAAAAGTCACGGAAAAGTCACAGAAAACGTTAGAAAAGTCTCGGAGAGTATATGAAAAGTCATAGAAAACGTTTTAAAAGTCACGGAAAAGTCACGGAAAACGTTAGAAATGTCTCGGAGAGCATATGAAAGGTCACGGAAAATGTTTAAAAAGTCTTGGAGAGCATATTAAAAGTCTCGGAAAAGGCTCGGAAAACGTTTTAAAAGTCAGTACAGTAGGCTGTCACTGGTGAGTTCGCCGTCATATTTTGGTTGCCTTTTGGACTGTTGCGCCGTCAGGTTTTTTTTCTCTCAAAGGTTTTCTCTCAACTTTTCAAAAAGCACAAACTGACAAAAAATGTATTTTTGTCTGGTCACCTAAATAGGTGCCTTTTAAACTTAAATTAGTAATCTGGTGACTGTCTTACAAAAAGCGCCCCCAAATGGTGCTATTAAATTTTTGAACCCCACTCAGAAAATGCACCAACAATATTAACACTCTCAATAATAAATACATTAATAGTAGAATAATAAATACCAAATAAATTGTTAATAGCATTATTAAAGACTTTTAATAAACCACAAATTTTTGTACAAACATCCCAATGGTCTGTATAAAGAGTAATCTCGCTAACATTATATTGAATAAAAGTAACTAATAAATCCCTATAATCATAACTATCAGCAGGCAATCTATAAGTAGAATTACAACGTGTTGGAACATCATGAGGAAATCTAATGGCACACCTATCATGTTGTTTACAAAATTTTTCTCATGTTTTCATTACAGAAGAATGTTTCCACAAATAATAGAGGGCATTTTTAATAGTTTAATAAAAGCTTGAAGAACATAAATTTAAAACATGGCATGCACATCTTTGATGAAAAAAATTACCATCAAAATAAGGTTTACATAAATCAATTAAAGAAGGAACAATTGCGGCATTGTTGGAAGCATTATTAAAACCTATTGCAAAAATTTGGTTTTCAATTTCTAAAATAATTTTAAGCTATCTAAAAATATTAGCAGCAATATGTGAATCATCTAAAACTCTAAATGCATGAATTCTTTTTTAGATATTCTCATGCATTATTCATATAATGACAAGTGAATGCATTTGACAATGGTCACACTATGTCGGCACATACGGAAACACAACCATTAAAATTTTCAACAAAAAAAAAAAAAATTGCAACTTCTTTTATTCTTTTTTATAAATGTTATTAAGTGCAGTGTGAGAGTGGTTCTAGGAACATGACATGTAGTAAAATTTAATGCTTGTTGACAATAATTAACAAAACCAATATTTTCACCAAAACTAAATAGTAAGTGTTCTACTGCAATCATTCTAGCTAATTCTTCTCTATTTTTTTCATCACTATATTTAAATAATTGAAGGTTAGGGATAGCCTAATACTTGGAAATTTGGGCTTGTGAACTCGATCTGGTTTGTTCGTTTGGATGATTGTTCATTATATGCTTTCGAAATGTGTCATATCTTCCAGATTTGCTCCACTTAAATTCTTTTTTATAGTAATTGCAAATTGCTACAGTGCTTCCATCTGCTTTCGTAACTTTCTTCATATGGTGTACAAAGAAATCAGATTTTAGCTGCTTCTCTAACTTCTCTTCCATAGGTGGTACGAAATCTAGAGGGGAATCATACATATTTTCTAATTGGCTTGTTAAATGGGAGGTGGCATCGGGTTCGAAAATTATTAGAGAGAGATGAGGAGAGTTTAGAGTTTCAAGATAGGCTTATTGTTGTAGGAATTCATGATAGGCGGTGTCGTCATAACCGACATTGTCCATCATAACCCGCATAAGACCCTTACCTTTGTTGGAACCACTTCCACTTGCCATTGAAAAAATTTAATTATAAAAATTCTTGAAAAAAAAAAATGAAAAAATAGATGGAAATAAATTTTAATTGAGTAAAAATAAATGTAATTGCAAATAAAATAAATTTAAATTATTTAGTAATTGAGAGAGAATCGGAGAATTGGAATGAGGAAAAAAAAAAATTGGGAGGGTGGGGGGTATTTATAGAAAAAAAAAAAAAACCGGAGGCATTGGGCAACCAACGGTCAGGTCCAACCAAGCCAATTAAAAAAAAGAAAGAAAGAAAAAGAAAAAGAAATAAGTTGATTGAACCACCGATTCCAAACCGGAACTGAACCGCCGGTTTGGAACCGATGATTCAGGTCTGGTTTTGACAACCATAGAACCGAAACCGAAACTTCTCTAGTTCCGGTTCTTGGTTCGATTCCGAAACTGAAACCGAATTTTCGATTTTGATCCAATTCTAAAGCTTACGGTTACTATTCGGTTCCACCGTTAAAACCGAACTACGTTCATATTTACTAACAATGCGACGCAGTTCCAAGTTCACAATAATCTTTGGAACGGCGTCGCACATTACTGCATTAGAGGCCAACCTTACGATCAACCTTTTTGTCTTTAGTGACCTGACTCCACTTGTAACTGAACGCCCTCATAATTCCCATCTGACCCCCCCTGACTTTTTTTCAGAAATTCATCTTATGATGTAGCAAAATTATTATAAGAAAGAAAAAATATATACAAAATAGTGAAATACATACAAAAAATATTAAGAAGAACCAATATATACCAAAAAAAAAATTAAAAATTAAAATAAAATAAAAAGAGCCCTAGTTGGGATATCAACATAAAAAATATATCCGATATCTCAAAAATTGATATTTTCGATATTTATTTCCTTCATTTTGTCGGACTCGAAAACCAAAAGCTAATTAATTTATTCAAATTACCTATCTCAGAAGTAAAAGTTTATTGCAAACTTATGAGGGAAATGGATATATTGATCAAAGTATTTCCATGGACTCATTTTTACATCCACCTATACAATCTTGGACATTTTCCACAACTCAATTCCAATAACAAAGCGTAACATAAAGAAAACGATAGTTTCCTGATTGTGCGACAAGTACAATATCCTCATTATTCAATCCAACCATTTTGGGTAACATAAAGAAAAAGGATAGTTTTCTTGATAGTTCGACAAAGTAGTCACATTTTAGACTGCAACGTTGGTTTAGTGTCACTGCTTGCTCCTGCAGACTGTTGCTTATGCAGATGTTCTTTGATTTTGAAGAGGATTTTATGCACTTCATCGAAGTGAGGTCTGGTTGCAAGTTTTGTATCCTCAATCCATTGTTGAACCTTTTTGTGTGGGCCAAGTATTCGAATTCGATCCTTCTCATCCAAGACCTAAACATGGGAAATAAATTGTACCACAAAATTTGTAACATGATTGGCAACCATAAAATTAACTTCCAAATATTTGTCTTTAATTATAAACTACAATCATAGAATATGTATGAAGTAGATAATCTATTATCCATACCTCCAGTTGCATTATTTCACACACTAGGCTGAGATCTGCTATGGAAGGTTGATTGCTACCCAGCAAAAACCGTCCATTGCCCTTGAGCCAAAAGGACTCTATCTTTTGGAGGGACACAGACAAAAGTTTCTCAGCTTCAGCAGCTGCTTGTGGATTCAATGGAATGCCAAGCGCAGTCCCCAGTTTAGTATTTAGAACAAATTTGGCTGAAAAGAGAAACATCAAGTTAAAGAGTATCAGAAAGCTGAATGCATGCATCACACACAATAAAGGGAAAAAAGCACAATGTTATGTTTAGTGGTAATAGGGATGCCACAGCTGACGAGTGACCAAAATTACACAACAAATTCATATATGATATTATAAGAAAGGTAAATTGTGATGCTTTTCATATTAAAAGTCCTGCTGAGCTGTTTAGAAGTACCTGCACCAAAGCGTAAATTGGAGTGATGCCAATCCAACACCGAGTGAATCTTAGCTCTCTTGAAAAGATCATTGGGATACCTTGAAATATGAAAGGTTGTTAGAACTGAGGTGCAAATCATGTATATAGGAACTACATATGAACACAGCAAATCAATTTTGACACGGTGAATAGTTCTGAAAATTGAAGTACAAAAATTTCACATAACAATGTCCTAAGCTGCATAAAAACAAGTAGACATTGTGTTTAGCGTGGTTATGCTACATAAAACAACATAATTTAAAATACACATAACTCCTAGTGATCAATGGAAATGTCCACGCCTTTTGGTCCCACTTTTCAAGTATTAGGACTAACTTCAAAGCCCAAATCCTATAATATTGTCCTACAGTTCAAAAGTGAAATTGACTGTGAACTGATGAGAACTACTTACCAGTGATCTGCTACTCCCGGAAACGCACACGCAAGATAGATCAGAATCGCATGACTACAAATACATAAATAACTAAATCAGAGGGTAAAAATGTGAAATTTTAGTTATGCCCCATGCCCTCTATCACAAACATTAGAATTTGTGACGGACATCTGACAGCCAGAAACTACATTGATAAGCATTTCAGATTACACAACATCAAATTCTAATCACTCAGGAGTTGATCAAAAGTGACATCTTAAACCTGACATTTAGAAGAAAAACGAAACAAGTGGGGGATTCGGGAGCCAAATCGGATGACTTGCTCCGTCCTTCCTTCCCTCCCTCTCCTCCAAGAAACTGTTAAGTCATTTAAACCGAACATAGGAAGGGATATTCATAAATACCTCTCGAATAGCTTGAACTTTCCGTCTACAATAGCTGGCACCTTTCCCATAGCATTTACTTCTGAAATTTTAGCATTGAAATAAAAAATTCACATACTGTTGGCAACTTCTCTATATTAACTAGTAACTGTCTATTGAAATCGACACGCGAAATCATCACCACCGCAGTTCATTCTACTTCAACCCACAAAATCATATTTGTCTCTAGCTGGTTGAGCTGGTGGATTAAATGTTCTCAGCTCAACAGTTGATCAAACAACAAAACTTCGAATTACTACATTAAAATATTAATTTATAAAACACTGGGCCATTAAATCGTTGATCATGCTAACAAAAATAATCATAATCTACATCAAAATTGAACTTTGATACTCTTAAGACTAAGGGTCATCAAATAGTAGACTAATTTACATATAATCAATTCTATTTAAATAGCTAAAACTGGAACCGAACCTTTGAATTCAGGAGAAAACTGCTGACGCTTCAGTAATTCGATTTTAATCTCCTCAAAATCTATTCCATTTACCCTGTATAAAAAAAAAGACAAAAATGAAATTTAAAAAAAAATCCAAAAACAGAAAAAAAAAAAAAAAAAAAAATGTTGAAATTGACAGATGAAAATTGAGAATTACTTGCAGAAGATTAAAATAGCCCGAGATGGCTGTGACATCCTATCAGCGTATACTTTCAGCTTCATTTTTTTTTTTAATAATCTTCCCTCTCTCGTTCTCTCTGTTCGTTCGATGAAGAATAATACTTAGTTCCAGTGTTTCAAGCTCAAACTGTAACCTCTAAATTCTAACTTTATATCTGGAAACAAGGAGAGGACATTATTTGATGGAAATGGGCCGGGCAATTCAAGGCTCGTTGGCGCTGTGTAATAGGTAGAGATGCACATTTGGGGGAATGGGGATGGATATCGGTCCCCCCATCCCCATCCCCCACTTCCCATACTCTTCCCCCAATCACCCCCCCCCCCCCCCCCCCCCCCCCATTTAGGGAAAATAGGGATGGGGAATTTTGGGGGGACCTATATCCATCCCCATCCCCATCATCAATTCCCTATTTTTTCCGTTTTTTTCCCATTTCCCCGTTTTCCTCGTTCCCTCATTTCCCCATTTGACTATAAATTACAAATTAAACTAAAAAAATAAACATTCCATTACAAATACAAAATAAAATTGATTAGTGCATTTTATATAAATGTGTATATATACTTAGGGAGTTAGGGTTTTCAAAGAATAAACAAAAAAATTAAAAATATATATTATAATTATATTTATATATGTTTGGGGGAAAGGGGGAAATGGGGATGAGGGACCTCCCCCCCATCCCCATCCCCATCCCTATTTCAACATAATTGTGGGGGAAATGGGGATGGGGAGGGGTCCCGGACCCCTCCCCATTTCAATTTGGGGATGATTTTCATCCCCATCTTCCCCTATTTCCCCATTTTTTCCCAAAAAAAAAAAAAAAAATCCCCAAATGGGGATGGGGACGCGAGGAATTGGGGCCCCAAGGAAAAATGTGCATCTCTAGTAATAGGTCGAGGGTTGGCCAACAATGTGACGCCGTTCCAAGATTATTGTACAGCGTCTAAGGGTGGTAAAATGATCCACAGATACGGATATATGTATATATAGAACTTTAAAAGTAAGAGCGGGTTTATTGTTTTTCCCAAGATTAACATTTTATTGTTTTTATCATAATATCCAATTTTTGGACAAAATTGCCCTTCTTTATTAAAAAAAAAATTATCTGTTTTTTCCTTTCTTTTTTTTCTTCTTCTTCCCAAAAAAAAAAAAAAAAACCTTTTTTTCTCTATTTTCTTTTTCTTTTTCTTCTTCCCAGACCTCCATCTTCTTCTTCTTCTCAAATGTGTTTAATTGTGTTTTTTGGGGTGTTTAATTTGGTCTTGTCCTGGTGTGTTTAATTGATTTTCCATGGTGTATTTAATTGAGTTGTCCTGGTGTGTTTATTGGGTTGTCGTGGTGTGTTTAATTGGGTTGCTCTAGTGTATTTAATTGATTTACACCCGGTGTGTTTAATTAGTCTGCATTTTGCGTGTTTAATTGGTCTGCTCTGGTATGTTTAATTGGTTTACACCTTATGTATTTAATTGATATGTCATGGTGTACTTTAATTGGGTTGTCGTGGACTCGTGGTGTGTTAAATTGTTGGCCTAGTGTGTTTAAAGAAATTTGAAAAAAAAAAAAAAAAAAAATTTAATAGATTTGGAAAATTTTCACATTTCCTCATACCAAAAAAAAAAATTAAAATCTTTGAAATAATGGAAATTTTGTTTTAAAAAAACAAAATCTGAATTTGTTTTTTAAAAAATAAAATCTAAAAAATTTGTTTAACAAAACCCAAACACAACACTCACTATTCATAAAAACAACAACCACCCATCAAATTTGGAAATTTTGTTTGAAAAAAATGAAATCTGAATTTAAATATATATATATATATATATATATAATTGTTTAACAAAACTCAAACCCACACAGCTCCCACCATTCATAAACACAGTAACCACCCTCAAATCTGGAAATTTTGTTTGAAAAAAACGAAATCTGATTTATTTAAAAATAAAAAATAAATAAAAAATAAAAAATAAAAACTGAAAATTTTGTTTAACAAAACCCAAACCCAAACACAACTCCCACCATTCATAGAAACAACAACCACCCTCAAATCTGGAAATTTTGTTTGAAAAAAATGAAATCTGAATTTTGTTTTTACAAAAATAATATCTGAAAATTTTGTTTAACAAAACCCAAACCCAAACACAACTCCTACCATTCATAAAAACAACAATCACCCTCAAATCTGATTTTGGAGGGAAGACATGAGAGAGAAGAAAGGAGAGAAAGAGAGAAGACAGAGGTGAGAGAGAGGAGAGAAAGAGAGATAGAAAAAGAATCTGATGAGAGGAGAGAGTAGAGAGGAATTAAAAAATGGGGAAACAAGGGGCATTTAGGTTTTCACAGCCAATTAATGGTTAGAAACAATAAAAATACTAATATTGGGTAAAAACAATAATCCTTCTAATTTTTTAACTAAAAAGGAGTATTTCCTCTCTCTCTCTCTCTCTCTCACACACACACACACACACACACATATATATATATATATATATATACAGTTTTTCTATTATTAGTTCGAACTAACAAAAGTTATATCAGTTCCTTGTATGTGGGCCATTGGATTTAAATACTTTGACTGACAAGTGCATACAGCCAAGTCAAAGTATTTAAATCCAATGGCCCACATACAAGGAACTGATATAACTTTTGTGAGTTCGAACTGATAATAGAATTTCTGTATATATATATATATAACTATTAACAAATATCAAAAGAGTTGATATTGACGCTAAAGTATTTGACAAAACTTATAAGAAGAGAAATTTCAAAGAGAGAAATAGAATCTCCATTAATGGAGTTTTTCAAGCTTCAAAGCTTTTTTCATTTGAATGCATTTGTCAATGGTCACAATATATATCAACACGTATGGAAACACAAACATTGATTTTTTTTTAAAAAAATTTGCAACTTCCTTCTTTTTATTTTTATTTATTATTATTATTATTATAAATGTTATTAAGTGCACATGTGAATGGTTACAGGAACATGACATGCAACAAGATTTAATGCTTGTTGACGGTAATTAACAAAACCAACATTTTCACCAAAATTAAGTAGTAAGTTTTTTTTGTTTTTTTTTTTTTTTTTGTTTTTAATCTAGTAAGTGTTCTACTGTAATCATTCTAACTAGTTATTCTCTATTTTTTCATCACTATGTTTAAGTAATTGAAGGTTAGTGGTAGCGTACCTGGAAATTTGGGTTTGTGAACTCGATCTGGCCTATTCGTTTGGATGGTTGTTTGTTATATGCTTCTGAAATATATCATATCCTTCAGATTTGCTTCACCTAAATTCTTTTTTGCAGTAATTGCAAATCGCTACAGTGCTTCCATCTGCTTTCGTAACTTTCTTCATATGGAGTACAAATAAATCAGATTTGGGCTGCTTCTCTAACTTCTCTTCCGTAGGTGATATAGAATCTGAGGGGAATTAGGCATATTTTCTATTTGGCTTTGTTAAATGGGGGGTGGCATTGGGTTCAAAAATTATTAGAGGGGATGAGGAGAGTTTAGGGTTTCAAGATAGACTTGATGCTGCAGGAACTCATGATAGGCGGTGTCGTTATAACCAACATTGTACATCATAGCCTGCATAGGACCCTTACCTTTGTTAGATCCATTTCCACTTGCTAATGAAAAAATTTAATTGTAAAAATTCTTCAAAAAAAAAAAGTGAAAAAATGGATGGAGATAAATTTAAAAAAAAATTATTGGAAATAAATTTGAAAATATTATTGGATATGAATTTTAATTGAGTAAAAATAAATGTAATTGCAAATAAAATAAATTGAAATTATTTAGTAATTGAGAGAGAATTGGAGAATTGGAGTGAGGAAAAATGATTTTTTTTTTTTTTTTTAGTGGGGGGGGGGGGGGGGGGGGGGTGGTGAAAAAAAAAATGGCCGGAGCCGTTGGGCCTCAACGGCTCCAACCAACGGTCGGGTCCAACCAGGCCAATTAAAAATAAAATAAAATAAAATAAAATCAGTTGATGGAACCGACGATTCGAGGCTGGTTTTGACAACTACATAATCGGAACCTAAACTTCCCTAGTTCCAGTTCACGGTCCGATTTTGAAACCAAAACCGAATTTTAGATTTTGATCCGGTTCTGAAGCTTACAGTTACGGTTCGTTCCTCCGTTAAAACCGAACCACGTTCATGTCTACCAACATTGCGACACAGTTCCAAATTCACAATAATCTTGGAACGGCGTCGCATTATACGCCAACCTTACGATCATGCACCTTTTTGTCTTTAGTGACCTGACTCCACTTGTGGGTCCATGTGACTGAACGCCCTCATAATTCCCATCTGACCCCCCCTGACTTTTTTTTTCAGAAAATCATTCCACTGCTGCCCACCCACTGTTTTTTTTTTTACCATTATTATGAATTTATGATGTAGCAAAATTATTATAAGAAAGAAAAAATATATACAAAATACATACAAAAAATATTAAGAAGTAAGAACCAATATATACAAAAATAAACAGGAAAAAAAAAATAAAAAACCTAATGTGATTATGTGGGAGGTTGCACAAAAAATAATGTACAATGGTAGAGTAATGAAGCCCATGCTGTGTACATAAATGAAATTTATTATTGCAAACAACATATATAAACAAATTTAATAAAAGAATCCTCATGTGACAACATGTCTCATTAAATCAAGACCCCATTTAACTATAAAAATTTGAAAATAAATTAACATCCTTTTCAATAATATTAATTCACCCATTTATTAAGAAATCGAGAAAGCGTAGAGACGGAGGGAGAGAGAGAGAGAGAGAGCAAATCAGAGCTGATAAGGACGTGGTTTTCTTCATTATCAGAACACAGACAGAAACGGAACACGCCATTTTCTTATCTGCATAACTGCATTGTTATTTGTTAATTAGTTCTATCATTATTATTATTATTATTATTATTATTATTTATGTCCTCGTTCGTCGTGCCCACACTTTGCTTGCCATCTCTCTCTTCTCTTCTCTGTTAAATGCTCTTTTTTACTGTGTTGAGAAGGTCCTCATTCCTCAAAGCTCGTTCGCGTGGTCTTCCAAAAAAATGACTGGAATCTGAAGATTTTTTTTTCTTTAGCTCAAAACAGGTAACTTCTTGTTTTTTATTGTTTCTGAACATTGTTAGCTTTTGTTGAATTTTTTGTGATTTCAGTATCTGTAGTTCACTTTGATTTATATTTTTGATAAATTATGTTTGTTTTCAGTTTTCTATGTTTAAAATGTTCCTTCTGTTTTTTTTTTTTTTTTTTTTTACGTAGAATGTGGCCTCAGTGTTTTTAGCGAGCTCATTAGGTGAGATTCAAGTGAAATATATTACAGGCTTTTAGTCTTCAAATCTCTGATTTTTTTCTCAGTTCATTTATAATTATAATTTAGTTATCTATCTTTATCTCCGTTTTTTTTTTTTTTTGAATTATTATCTATATTTGCTTCAAAGCTTGCAATTGTGTGCTAATTTATGATATGATGTTGACAACTGAAGTTTTTCTCTTCATGTTTGTTAATCTTCTTTGATTTAGTTTTCTTCTTCTTTTTTCCGCTGTAAATGATAATTATAAACTACATTTGAGTTAATATTGGCTACGATTGCACAGCTGTTTGGTTGCTGAGAAAATTTACGATAATAGAATCCTAAACTGTTTTTATTTTTATTTTATTTTTCTTTCAATTTTTGATTCTCGTACCAGTTCCTCGGAAACCAAACGGATCATGGAAAGATTGTTTTTCATAGCTTTTTTTTATTTTTAAAAAATTGTGATACATAACTTTTTCGATTAGATGAAGACAAGGTTTAGATCTTAGCCTTTTGTAGCGTATATTCATTGTCGTCTTCAAAAGAAGCTCACGTGCTTCAAGCGTGCTTTAAGGATCTTTAACCTGAAGCATGGAAGAAGTATCATATGCTTATCAATTTTTTTTTTTATTGTTATTTTATATGTATTGTGTTTTAGATCTTTTGACGAGGGAGTACAGTAAATACAGCACATGCTTTTGATAACAAAAAGTGGTTGACTTGTTTACTTTCTCATCTAATTATTAATTAAAACATCTTTTTGACTAATCTAAGTTAGTAGTTTGCTTTTAGTTTTCTAATCTCAATGTTTTTAACTAATGAAGATGAAGTAAAGATAAAGATCCTTTTTGTAGTTGTATTATATTTTAGATGGTAGCTTCTAATATCACCATTTTTTTCGTCTTTATTTGTTGCAATGTTATTTCAATGATTGTATTGATGCTTCTATAATCTAGTTTTGCACGGGTGCGTGGCTAGTTTCAAATTGATTAATATTTTCATTATATGTGCTTTTAAAAATTATTCAAGAAGAAATTATGTCAATAATGCAGCATATTAGTAAATCAGTAAACAGAGTTATATCTGGTGAGTGTTGAGGAGTAATACTTTATCAGCTTGCTCTTGCTTTTCTGCAGATCATCTCTCTGTCAGTGATTTTCTTTTTTTGTTTCACACAAACAAGCTTAGTGTTCTGTAATCTTCTATGATAATGTGTTTTTTCTGAAATCCTTGTATCTGGAGTTATTTGAAGCATTGATTTACTATTGGCATTATGCTTACGTTAGATCAGATGCGTTGTTTCTTGTTCATTTGTGTTCTTCAAAAAAATTTGAACATATTATCAAAGAGAGCATTGTTCTTATCTTCAGTTTAGTGATAAATTATTACCAATTCAGTTTTAAACATTTCTTTTTTTTATACAAGCACTGTGAAATGATGCTTGAAAACACATTAGAATTCTTGGAATTGAATTAATAATGAATTCTCATTCAGCTAGGGAGTGCAATGAATTCATTGTTTAATTTATTTTCTTTCATCAGTAAAATGCTTCTTTTAATTTCACTTCAATCGAATGTATAACCCATTTCTCTGTCACAGTATTTTACAGTTGCATGTAAAAGTAATTGTTGTTTCCTTCACTGCTTTCAGGTACCTGTAATTATCTGCAATCTCTCAAAGGTTTCAAAACTCCTTGAACGAATTCACCTGTCTGCATATTAACATGAATAACCTTAAGCTAGGAGTAGATGTGGTCAGTGCTCACAATCTTTTACCTAAAGATGGACAAGGTTCATCCAGTGCCTTTGTGGAGCTCTATTTTGACGGTCAGAAGTTCCGTTCCACTATCAAAGAAAAGGATCTCAACCCTGTTTGGAATGAGAGCTTTTATTTCAACATCTCTGACCCTTCCAACCTCCACTATCTTACTCTTGAAGCTTGTATATATAACAATACCAGAGAGACCAACTCGAGATCATTCCTAGGTAAGGCTTGCCTCTCTGGGAATTCTTTTGTTCCCTACTCTGATGCTGTTGTCTTGCACTACCCTCTAGAAAAGCGTGGCCTCTTCTCGCATGTAAGAGGAGAACTTGGCTTAAAAGTTTATATCACCGATGATCCTTCTATAAAGTCCTCTACACCAATTCCAGCAGCTGAATCCTTGCATGCCAAGGATCAAAGTGTAACTCATACACATGGCCAAACAATTCAAAATTCAGCAACACGTGACAGAGTTGAGTCTAGACACACCTTCCATCATCTTCCGAACCCAAAGCACCAGCACAATGAACATCAACATCATCCTCCTGCTCCAACTCCAACTATTACTCATCATATGCCAAAGTATGAAGTTGATGAGATGAAATCTGAACCTCAGCCTGCAAAGCTAGTTCGCGTGTACTCAGAAGCATCATCACAACCTGTTGATTATGCACTTAAAGAGACAAGCCCTTACCTAGGTGGTGGAAGAGTTGTTGGAGGTCGCGTGATACATGGAGACAAGACTGCAAGCACTTATGATCTTGTTGAACGGATGTATTTTCTCTATGTAAGAGTTGTCAAGGCTCATGAACTTCCTGCTATGGATGTTACTGGGAGTCTTGATCCATTTGTTGAGGTGAAAATTGGAAACTACAAAGGAATCACTAAACATTTTGAGAAAAAGCAAAATCCAGAGTGGAATCAGGTGTTTGCATTTTCTAGAGATCGAATGCAAGCTTCGGTGCTAGAAGTTGTAATTAAGGACAAGGATCTAATCAAAGATGACTTCGTTGGCATTGTGAGGTTTGACATCAATGAGGTTCCATTGCGTGTCCCGCCAGATAGTCCTCTGGCTCCAGAGTGGTACCGACTTGAGAATAAGAAGGGAGAGAAAATAAAGGGAGAGCTGATGCTTGCAGTGTGGATTGGCACCCAAGCAGATGAAGCTTTTTCTGATGCTTGGCATTCTGATGCAGTTACACCTGTTGATAGCACACCGGCTGTCTCTGCAGTGTTACGTTCAAAGGTATATCATGCACCAAGATTGTGGTATGTGCGGGTTAATGTAGTTGAGGCACAAGACTTGGTCCCAACAGAGAAGAACCGTTTCCCAGATGTTTATGTTAAGGCTCATATAGGACACCAGGTACTGAAAACAAGGCCATGTCAGGCTCGAACACTGAATGCGATTTGGAATGAGGATCTCTTGTTTGTTGCTCCTGAACCCTTTGAAGATCATCTGGTTCTTACGGTTGAGGATCGTGTGGCTCCTGGCAAGGATGAAATAATTGGAAGGGTCATCATACCATTGAGTGCAGTAGAGAAGCGTGCTGATGATCGACTAATCCATTCCCGTTGGTTCAACTTGGAAAAGGCAGTTGCTGTGGATGTAGATCAGTTGAAGAAAGAGAAGTTCTCAAGCAGGATCCATCTCCGAGTCTGTCTCGATGGAGGTTATCACGTTCTTGATGAATCAACTCACTACAGCAGTGATCTCCGCCCAACTGCAAAACAACTCTGGAGGCCATCAATAGGGGTTTTAGAACTTGGCATTCTGAATGCCGTTGGGCTCCACCCCATGAAAACACGAGAAGGGAGGGGCACATCAGATACATACTGTGTAGCAAAATATGGCCGGAAATGGATCAGAACACGCACCCTTGTCGACAACCTGAGTCCAAAATATAATGAGCAGTACACATGGGAGGTCTTTGATCCAGCAACAGTTCTCACTGTTGGTGTTTTTGACAACAGCCAGCTTGTTGAGAAGAGTTCAAATAGTAGCAAGGACCTGAAGATTGGCAAAGTTCGGATTCGCATCTCCACACTTGAAACTGGCCGCATTTATACACACTCTTATCCATTGCTGGTTCTTCATCCTACTGGAGTTAAAAAGATGGGGGAATTGCATTTGGCGATACGATTTTCGTGCACATCTTTTGCAAACATGCTCTATTTATACTCGAAACCACTGTTGCCAAAAATGCACTATGTAAGGCCCTTTGCAGTGATGCAGCTAGACATGTTACGCCACCAAGCTGTTAACATAGTGGCAGCAAGATTGGGTCGAGCAGAGCCTCCACTTCGGAAGGAGGTGGTGGAGTACATGTCAGATGTGGACTCACACCTTTGGAGTATGCGCCGAAGCAAAGCAAATTTTTTCAGGATCATGACAGTTTTCTCTGGATTATTTGCTGTTGGGAAATGGTTTGGTGATATTTGCATGTGGAAAAATCCTATTACAACAGTGCTTGTTCATGTGCTCTTTCTTATGCTTGCATGCTTTCCCGAGTTGATTCTGCCAACAGTTTTTCTTTACATGTTTCTAATTGGGATATGGAACTTCCGGTATAGACCAAGGTATCCTCCCCACATGAACACAAAGATCTCACACGCTGAGGCAGTGCACCCTGATGAGCTTGATGAAGAGTTCGACACATTCCCCACCAGCCGAAGCCCTGATTTAGTCAGAATGAGGTATGATCGACTGAGGAGTGTGGCTGGTAGAATTCAGACTGTGGTTGGTGATGTGGCAACCCAGGGAGAAAGATTTCAAGCACTGTTAAGCTGGAGAGACCCGCGTGCTACTGCCATCTACGTTACATTCTGCCTTGTAGCAGCATTGGTGTTGTTTGTGACTCCATTTCAGGTGATAGCAGCTTTGGCGGGGTTCTGGGTGATGAGACATCCAAGATTTCGCCACAGGTTGCCATCAGTGCCCATTAACTTCTTTCGCCGGCTTCCTTCTCGTGCAGATAGCATGTTGTAAATTGGATTTTGGCGAATCAGAACTTGTAAGTGCTCCACCCAAGTTGTTGACTTTTTACCGTGTTTCATGCTCTTTATGATGTCTTTGTCTTCAAAGTAGTTGGTTGCTAGGATAGAACCTGAATAATTTGAATCTTTTGACTATCCGAAATTTCATAGATCATGTATGAATAGGGCTATAAGATGTTTTGTTCCATAGCAGGTTCCCTAAACAAATCGAATTTTGATTCTCTGATGGGTTTTGATAATTGATGTTCCTGAAATATGTTTTAATGATATCAATGTAATTGTAAACGTTTCGAGAGCTTTATTACTTTCACTGGGACCATGTCTTCTTTTGATATATACATGAATATCTACTGGCTATATCAGTTTGCTTGTATTTTACCGGCTACTCACCGCTCTCATAAGAGTCGATAACATTGAATTATTGAAACTCATTTTATAAGCTGACCTTTTGAAATAATTATACAGAAAAGAAAAAAAAAAAAAAAAGGTCATATTTTGGTGGTTGTCATGAATGTTTCCATGTCTGTTGACTCATTTGCTTTATATTTAACACAAACATACTGTTGGACTTTTTGTATTGTTTAACGATCTTCAACGTTGACGTGTACAACGTTTAGACAAGAAAGTAGTAGTTTGTCATACTTTAAACTTAATATAATCCACAGTTAATAATTTCTTTTCTTATTCTAATTACATTGAACATAGCTGCTCAGTGTACACACATGAACGTGCTCTCAAATTAGTGAGCCCTGCATAATTATAATACGTGCAAACATGTTTAGAGAATAATACCCAAAAAAAAAAAAAAAAAAAATAGGCAACAACTCCCCCTACTAGAAAACCAGAGGCATTTCCATGGACAAACACCACCATCACAAGAAAATGGCAATTTCCATATCTAGAAAGAAATCTAAGCCATCCAAAAAAGTAGAAACAAAAGAGTGTTTTTCCCGTGTGACCCTTTTGTTCCAAATTCTATATCGGATTCCGGCGGCGTTTTTACTGTTGTTCCTTGTCTTCCTATGGTCATCCTCTACCACCATCATCTCAGGCAACATTGTTCATGTTTGTGTATCCTCCCGGAAGCTCAACAATCTCTACTGCCTCTCTGCAGGCACCCAACCCAGTCTTGAACTACCAGTTCCAATCATCAATGACAATTCCACTAGTCCTCCCAGTCCCAGCGTCAATGCCGGTGTCAAAGAGCTTGTCGATGTTGTTGTTCAAGATCAAGACAAACCGGATCCAATTATTAGAACCACAGTTGGCAATGATAGCGATGCAGAGGTTGCAAATGCTAAGAAGATGGTTGAAGAGCTTATGCAAGTGCATCGATCGTGGAAGTCTGATATGACTCAAACTCTAGCAGCTTGTGATGGGAGGGGGATATACGTGTATAATTTGCCTACTAAGTTCAATAAGGACTTAGTAGGTCAATGTGGAGATATGATGCCATGGGAAAATAATTTCTGTAGGTTTTTCGTTAACGAGGCACTGGGTGAATCCATTCCAGAGCTCGGTGAAGGATGGTACCACACTAATCAGTATTCCCTGGAGCCAATCTTCCATTCCAGAGTCTTGAAGCATCATTGCAGAGTTTATAACGAAAATGAAGCCAAGCTATTCTATGTCCCGTATTACGGTGGCTTAGATATATTGAGATGGCATTTCAAAAATGTATCTAATGATGTCAAAGACACTCTATCCCTGGAATTGATCAAATGGCTCCAGTCCAGAAAGCCATGGATTCAGAATTCCGGAAAGGATCATGTGTTCGTCTTGGGGAAGATTTCATGGGATTTTAGAAGGACAGATAATTCATGGGGGACAAAATTGTTAGAGATTGATCAGATGCAAAACCCGATGAAGCTCTTGATCGAAAGGCAACCGTGGCATGTGAACGACATTGGGATTCCGCATCCTACCTACTTCCATCCTCGTTCAGATGACGATATCATCGCTTGGCAACTAAAGATTATCCGATCACAACGTAAGAGCCTAGTGAGTTTTGCAGGGGGAGCGCGGCCTGGAGACCCCATAAACATAAGGTCAATATTGATCAACCAATGCAGTTCTTCAGAGGATGGAAACTGCAGGTTCTTGAATTGCAGTTCAGGTGGGTGTAGTCAGCCAAACTCAGTCATTGAGCTGTTCGCGGAGTCTGAATTCTGCTTACAGCCTCCAGGGGATAGTGCTACAAGAAAATCCCTTTTCGATTCACTTGTTTCGGGTTGCATTCCCGTGCTGTTCGATCCATTCACAGCATATTATCAGTACGCGTGGCATTTACCGGAGGATTACGGTAAATATTCAGTGTTCATAGACAAAGAAGAAGTGAGGCAAATGAAGGTGAATGTGGTTGAAAAGCTAATGCAGATTCCGGTGAGGGAAAGAGAGAACATGAGGAGGTATATTGTATATGAACTGTTGCCTGGTTTGGTCTATGGTGATCCGAATTCTCAGCTACACAAGTTTCAGGACGCCTTTTCGATAACGATGAATAATCTGCTTGAGAGAGTGAACAGATTGGATTAAATTGCAATCTCCAGAGTTTACTTGTTCTTTTTTATTTCTTCATTTGTTCTTGTTACTATACACATTAAAGTACAAAGTACCAATCTTTGTCAACTTTTGTCCATCATAAATGTTCTAGAAACCAAAAGAAAATGTGAACCCTCTTGTCTCGTCTTCTTCAATCTTCACAACATGAAACAGGGAAATTTGTTATCTGAAACACAACTCTAGATAGATAAAGATGTTACGTATGAGCATTCTCTGACGCCAATAATTTGTCTAGACACGTTAACGTTTCTCCACGTGGAACATTAATGACCTTCCACGTGGAAGGACGTGTCTTCACAATCTATATACACAAACTGACACACGCACGAGCCTAGCCAACCGCACAACAAAGAGTGTTTGACTTTCGTGACCTGATCTGTATAAAATCTTAAATGCTTTGCTCAGCTTCTCCATCTGCAACTCGTCTTCTCTTCTTTAAACGAAATCTCAACTTCGGATTTGTATCTGCTTCTTTTTCTTTTCTTCTCACGGAACACTTATCAACTGGTTTTGAGAATACCCTTTTGGTCTCTTCGCTAAACAAGCCGCTTCCTTTGCTGTCTCGTCCGATCATCAAAACAAGGGTTTCGAGGCCTGTATTGTTGTTTTCTTCCAGAGCTGATCATACGATGGCAAGTAATTCCAAGACTGGATCAGTTTACGACTTTACTGTTAAGGTTAGTTTCTTGTATATGTTTGATTTTGTTATTGTGTATTTGATATTTTGAAGAGAAAAAAAAAACCCCTCTTTTTGGATGAAGAGAGATTGAAGGGAAACAATAGATGATGATGATTTTATTTTCTGTACCATAAAAAGTTTTCATTTTTTCAGCATCAAAACCCTAGAAAATTAATTGAGTACCAAGTTCTGGAAAACGAATCTTACTATAATACTTTGTACAACTGGGTCTGTTTTTATTGAATTGGGAATTTGATGTGTGTTTCTTTTTTGATTTGTATTCTGTTATTTGCAGGATGCTAGAGGAAATGATGTTGATCTTAGCATTTACAAGGGAAAGGTCCTCTTGATTGTCAATGTCGCATCACAATGGTATGGTGTTTGTAGCTCCTCTCTACTTTTTATTTTATTTTATTCTTTGATGATTCATTGCCTTTAACATCAAATGATAATGATTTTTAAGGGGATTTTGTTGAGGCTTAAACAAGATTTAAGCTGAGTTTATAAGTACTGATTGCTCCTTTTGCACACCATGTCTCATTCTAATATCTTTTTGTTTATTGCTTTGACTGTGAATGCAGTGGCTTGACCGATTCCAACTATACTGAGCTGAGTCAGTTGTATGAAAAATACAAGAATCAAGGGTTGGAGATTTTGGCTTTTCCATGTAATCAGTTTGGAGCTCAAGAGCCAGGAAACAATGAACAGATCTTGGAGTTTGCTTGCACTCGCTTCAAGGCTGAGTATCCCATATTTGATAAGGTATTTTTCTGCAATTTTACAAAATTATAGAAGAAGCTGCATACATTTTTTGGTTCCCATAAGTAGCTGAGATAGATTAGGTTTCCAAATATGCAGCTGAACAAGAGATAAAATAGAACTGTTGAAATTTATCTGTTTTTATTTAGTTTTCCCTTTCTGGCTGGTTATGCCATATCTATGCAATTGCTACATGAATTTCATACCCCCATGAAAAGAAAAGGTACCTCATTTGGTATAATTTAAGCCTGAATTGCTTTCATGGCTTCATGATGAATAATGAAATGAATCTAGAATGCATATTTATGTTTCCAGAATGCTTAAGTGAGGCTTAGATCAAGGAGAAAGGGAGGAGGAGGAACAGGAACGGACGGTAGGTGGGGTGGTGGTGGGTTTCATGTACAGTAACAGTGTACTGTGTAGTATAGATAAAATGCACTAGAATCCTGTGATCGTGCAAAAACTCATCTCAATGAGGGGTGTTAAGTTTCAATTCTTGAAGTGAACTTCTTAAATTTTGTCGTTGGATCAGAAAAAGATATATTTGGGTTACAAATGTTGTTTGCACTGTTGATACAGGTTGAAGTGAATGGTGATAACGCAGCTCCTTTATACAAGTACCTGAAGTCGAGCAAAGGTGGACTTTTCGGAGACAGTATCAAGTGGAACTTTTCCAAGTTCTTGGTTGACAAGAAGGGAAATGTTGTCGAACGTTATGCACCTACTACTACCCCTCTCAGCTTTGAGGTATAATTCCCACTTCCATCATCATCATCACCACTGCATTTTCCAAATTCATTTGGTTGGTAAACTTATTGAACCCCTGTGTTTGTTACCCTTTGCAGAAGGATGTGAAGAAATACTTGGAGGTTGCTTAAACTACTGCTGCAGGTTGCTACATCGGCTCACAGCAAACAAATAAGGACATTACTACGAATAAACATCATGTTTCCATGGAATCGGATCTATGAGCTTAATTTGTTTTCTTTACTACAGACATGTACCAAAGTTTTAGTCGGATAATAATGTAACAAGTGTTTGTTATAATGAAATTCTCCAGTTTTATTTATTCCAGGTTTGAGTTCTTGATTTTTATATTTATAAGATCTGAGAGGCCATCATATATCAACTCTGTTTTCTTTTCTGATTTCTCATTCATAAGCAAAACGTCTAGTTTTTGAATCCAGTCCAGTACATTGTTTGCTTTACACATGCGGAGTTCCAAATGCTTAAGGGCGCGTTTGTTAACGTTTTCAAAAACTGTTTTTTGTTTTCTGAGTCACAAAAACAGGAAAAACCCGTTTGGTAGATGATTTCAAAAAACTGTTTTATAAAACATTGAGAACAGTTTTCAGTTTTAATGAACAAAAAATTGAGAACTCTGAGAACAACAATTTGTTGTTTTTAGTATTCTTGAAAACTTTTTTTTAGCAATAAAATTTATTCAAACCAAATCCATCTTTTGGATCTTCAAGGATCTATATAAAAAAATGATGATGATTTCGATAGGTTTGATGATGAAAATTAAATTTATTTATTATTTAATTTTAATTTTTTTTAGTTTTAATGTTTAATTATTTTAATATCACTTTTTCATTATTTATAATATTAATCTTGTAAAAATGATTTTAAAAATATTATACTAAACACGTTTTTTATGTTTTGATTTTCCGAATATCGTTTTTAACTATTGCTACCAAACGCGTTTTCGAATTCAAAAAATCCAAAAATCAGTTTTTCAAAAACTTCAGATTACAAGAAAACAAAAACCGAAAAACAAAAACGTTACCAAACGGCCCCTAAATGTTTTGATTTCCTTGCTGCTTGTTCTGAGAAGAAATGGATTAGTTTTTTAGCAAGTTAAAAATCATGTTTTGAATCAGCCGATTATCTGTTAAATTTCATTTGAACAAAATCTGAGCCAAGAGACATCATCACAAGCAGACATGCAAACCCATTTGAACAGACTTTCATAGTTTGATATGTTTTGAGTACTAAAAGCACTTTTAAATAGTTCAAACTTAAAAGCCACAAAAACATTTTTCATTATCAATAAAAAAGACAAATAAAAGCCTTCAAAAGCACTTGTAAGATTTTTAAAACGTGTAATCATGCACCTATTCATCCAAAAAAGCACCTGTTGAATTGCCAAGTGCTTTTCCAAGAAGAACTTAAACGATGATACATAAAATGGAGAGTGATTCTGTCTGGGCCGATAGTGGAATTTGATAAGGTTGAGAGTGAGAGTAGAAATGGTGTTCACTCATATAGATCCCACTATTTACACTCTCACCCTCGACTTTATCAAATTTAACAACACCAATATAGTGAAAACATCCTATAATCATGTATCCACTTTAAGAAAAAAAGAAAAAAAAAAAAGCTTTATTAATTGAAGTGAAATGTAGGTCGTAAACCAGGCCCCCAAATCAGAGAGTATCATCAGGGGCAGACATGCAGACCCAATTGATTTCTGTGCTCACTACCATGCTTCCTTCATATTTTTTATATATCCAGAGCATCGGCTTATTGGGCACAGATCATTCTTCCTAATAAACATAAAAACAAAAACTTTGAAGAACAAAGAGAAACCCAGATGATAAAAAAATCTCGAAACAAAAACTGAAACTTAAAAAAGAAAAACTTTAACAATCTGATAAGAACATCAATGCAGATCTGCAGCTGTTGAGAATGAGAATACCTTAGCTTGTATATTTATAGGAGGAAGAGAGAAGGGTCTTCTAGGGTTTGTGTGAAAAGACCAACAAACCATGGACTTTTGTTCTCTCATTTGTCTTGGGTTGATATGGGCCCTTAAAAATCCCAGCCCAGTTTAATTAGTTACACGTGCAATGAGCCCACACGTGTAGAAAGATGTTGACTTCCAGAAAAAAATGCATGCTTCATGATTCTCTCTGTTTTCCCTCTACTGTTGTCTCTGCACACAGCACACTCTTCTGTTGAATCTCTTCTCAATCTCTCTCAGCTAAGGATGGCAGACCAACTTACAAAGAACCCAGAATCAGTCTATGATTTCACTGTCAAGGTTTTTTTTTTTTTTTTTTAATCTCATTTTGTGCTTGCTCTTTGAGTTCTTGCATTTTGTTCTTTCTTACAAATTCACTAAAGATCAAATTTTGTTGGGTACTTAGTAATATCATGGACTTGAATTGAAATAACTCATATGTTTGACATGCTACCATTTGATATTTTTATGAATTATATATTTAGGTTGTGAATTGGAGTTCTCTTTGAATTGAAAGCTGAAGTTCCTATCTTCAATTGTTTTCTGCTGTTTCTTGTTGTTTTTTTTTTTTTTTTTTTTTTTTTTTTTCAATTTTCATCTGGGTATTTATTGGAGCTCTCTTAAGTTAAGCTCTCTTTGTGGTTCTATTTGGGTGTCTGTTAAACTCTATTGGGAAACATATATTGTGTTGAATGGATATGGAAGTTTACCATGTATTCGATTTTCGGATAACAAATATTTCTCCTACCACTTGCAGGATGCCAAAGATGATGATGTGGATCTTAGCACATACAAAGGAAAAGTGCTACTAATAGTTAATGTTGCTTCAAAATGGTAATTTACATGCTTTTTTGTGATTAAGGAGATTATGCATGTGCTTTTTGGCAATTTAGACATTCATTTGTTTCTTGCAAATCATACATGTTTTCGTTCTTAATTTAACTTTTTTCGCGAAAGTTACTAGTTTTGTTTGGTTAATTATGCCAGTGGAATGACCAACTCGAATTATGATGAATTGAATCAATTGCATGGAAAGTACAAAGATCAAGGTCAGGACTTTGAACTTGTAGTACTCTTTGATGTGTTTATTTTTTATTTTTTTTTAATCTCATAAGTTCTCATCAGGTACATGTGCATGTTTGTGTCTGCTCATGTATGTCTTCGTTGAAAATTACATTCCTCCTTGCTGTTTGCGATTGCTAGATGACCTGGCTGTTGGTGTAACAATAATATATTTGTTTCCTGTTAAAAGATAGTGTTATCAGTTAGCAATTCATCATCGGTATTATGTCTTTGCAAGATAAGTAGGGACTTGGTTGTTCTTTTGTCTTGTTACAGGCTTTGAGATTCTTGCATTTCCATGCAATCAATTTGGTGAGGAGGAACCGGGAAGCAATGATCAGATTATAGATTTCGTCTGCACTCGATTTAAATCAGAATTTCCAATCTTTGGCAAGGTAGTTAAGGGAAATCTGCTTACTTTAATGCTTCTTAAGTGCTTGGTGTTACAAGAGTTATCACAACTATGATTAATTTTGTAGAAGGAAATAAATGTATCAAATACTTTGTAGAACATGTCAGCTTTAATATTTTGCTTTTTGTCACTTACCGCCATACCAGTGCTGGATACTGTCATATGTTTTTGTGTGCTAGTGTATAACCTTCTATCTTGCTGGTCTTGAATCAGATTGACGTAAATGGTGAGCGTGCTTTTCCGCTCTACAAGTTCTTAAAGTCAGGCAAATGGGGTATCTTTGGAGATGATATTCAATGGAACTTTGCTAAGTTCCTGGTAGACAAGAACGGACAAGTTGTAGATCGTTATTACCCGACAACTTCTCCTCTTAGCCTTGAGGTAAAATCTTCTCTTGCAGTTGTGTCTGATTCATATAGTTAATTTAGATTTCGCTTGCTTTCTGTTGTTTGATAGCAAGTAATCACCATTCTTAGTGTCATCTAATCCTCTTAAACTTTACCAATGTTGTAGCATGACATCAAGAAGCTGTTGAGCATTTCATGAGTGGCTTGATGAGGCTCACTGGAGCTGAAGATTCAAGAATCTGATAATTTTCCCACCTCTTGTACATAGTGTGGAAAGTCCTATTGCAGAATACTATCCATTTCGAACTTGTCGAGTTTGGGTTGTGTAACTTATGTTTTGGCTGTAGCTGTTGTGAAAAGTGATGAAGAACCTATGTACTTTTACAATATGATGCAATTTTCAATGTTGAACCTACAGGAGATTGAAATCTTTTACATTCTTTTGTTTTTTTTTTTTTTTCATTTAATTAGTGTTCATCTCATAACCCTGTTCAAAGTACAAACCTTGATATGACAGAACTGGCAAGTTGGTGAAAATGATGTCAAAAATAGAAACTGAAAAGAAAAAATACCTGTGACCATCTATTCCAGCTACAAACTTTCTACATTTCCATCTCTTAGAACGCATCAAACACTACTGAGATTGACATTCCTGTAAGCACGCATTTATGGATAAAATGGTGTTTCTGTGGTGGTAGGCAGCAGTATTGCCAGTTACTTCAATAAGATAAAAATAAGAAATGGATTACAATAAAAATGTGAAGGCCTAAATCATTTTCCTTAGCTGTTAAAGTTAAAAGACAACACACTCTTCTCCCTAAACATGTTTCCACTCCCAACAGAAATTTTTTTTAAACATTTTTCCTCCACTGTTACTGAGGTCCTCAAGATGATGACTTTGTTACAGACTATGTTAGCACAAGCCCCATGCCATGGCCCCTAATGGGCAAACAGGGTATGGTAGATTTCAGATGTTCATAGTTTCGACAATCGACAGATTCAGTACATTTACAACAACAAATATGTACAATCACTATCTGTTTGTTGCAGCGCATTATCATCATCATCATCCACGCGTTAAGTCAATCTCAGTGTGGGGATTTCTTTGATCTAATATCCGCGGACCAGGCCACCCACTCATCGCAGAAGGGGTAAAATTTAGAGAGGGTGGTGCGCAAGTAGTGCTAGCTGATTTATTACCGGGTTGGGGTGAAGAATTCATATCACTTTCACAGATTGCCAGTTGTTTGTTCTTGGTCTTATTAGATCCACCATATACGAAGCTGCATACCACCACCTGCAGCAAGCAATACTAGTATGCATTAGACACTTGAGATACATCGGATTCCATACATAAATATACACATGTACAACCTTCGTAACCACCCATATAATGTGATAAACCACATAAAGCTACATAGCATGAGCATAAATGCATTCTCATGGTAAATTATTATATCCAACTGGTCTACTTGATTTAATTGCTTCAAATTGATTGTTCTCATTGAAAGCAGAATCATTTCACCGAGACCAAAAGATTAAAAGAGTTTCTACATTGATAAGAGCGAAAAGACATGGATTTTAACTTCAATACTGAAGATGGTAAGGAGGAATATTATTTTGATATGAGATAGAAACGGAGAATGGAGTGTGGAGTACAATAAAGAGCAGTCGAAAGTACCTGAACAGGGCTGGCTGCGGTAAGCATTGCAACTCCACCACCAAACACCTGGCCATCGGGACTAGAAAGCGAAGCGCTTATACCACCTGTGCGACTGCGAGGGCCACCATCTTCAGCAACCAAGTAAGAACCTGACAGGCATAATATCTCGAAACGGCCCTACACGAGCTAAATAAGTCAAATTAGTACCTCTATGATGTTCAAAATAATGTAACCGAAGGAAAAAGAGGACGAAATAACATGCAGAGAAAGGATAGAAAGAAATGCATTTCAGCTAATAACCAATTTTTAGTTGTAACCTTCCTTTAAGAACATAAAATTTCCACTGTTATGACAGCAAAAGAGAGGTACATGCTATTTGATACATGCACCTCATATCCCGGGGTTTTAATGCAACCTTATGATTTTAACACATGAATATACCAAAAAAGAAATAACAATATTATAGAATGCTTCAACCTCATATGTCACAGTGGGCACAGAAGTTGCAGGCTGACGTAGTGTTACTGAAGAAACTGAACCACTTCCTGACAAGATGCATAAGGCCCTTGGTCTCTGTTGTGCGAACGACAACATTCTTGCTACTATGTCCTATTAAAGAAGATAAAACAAGTTAGCTCCAAAAGGCCAAACATTTCAAATTAACCAGCTGTGAAGCGATAAGTACATTTTTACTTTATGGGTTTTTCACCATTACACAAACCAAGTTCACCAAATGATTTTTTCTTAATCGATTACAGATGATATATATTAAAGAAGAACAAAAAGATATACAAGATATATCATTACCATTGAGTGAACAAGCTGACTACAGAAGTAGAGAAAAACACAAAACTTATAAGTGGACAGCCTCCAAAATATGAATAATCAGAAAAAGCCAAAAACCTATCCTCCAAAAAAAACCCAACCTTCTCTAATTATTATCACCACCGCTTCCCAATTGTTGAGATTAAAGAACTAGAAATATTAAATTTTGAAGCCCAATGGGAATCGCAAAATCTGACTTTATCTCATAACTACATTTTCTCCCTTGAAATATAGTGATAAGTTCTATTTGGGGTCATTGTCACAACAAAGATCTATAAACAAACAGTGGATTCACATCATCACATGTATGTGTATTGTGTAGCAGGGAAATTATCTCCATCTATCTCTCAATGATGCATATTATCTCTATAATGTGCATGGGTATAAGAGAACAACATGTACAATCCTGCCCCTAAGAACTGGATAAAGAACAAACTAACATCCAATGTTTTAAAATGCGTGAGGCAGTTCTGTCCTCGAAAGGCGAGTCAATTCAAAAATGATAAAAAATGCAACAACAAAATAAAAAATAATAATACTAAAATAGAAAATCATCCATAACATTTAATAACTTAGGGTTTGATGATGGTCTTGGTTCTTGGAATCTTGGATAGGTGAAAGTGAGTTAGAGGCAGAAAGTACGACTTTCTGTTCTAAAAAGATAAGTTAGGGTTTTTTGTGTTAAATAGTCTTTTTTTTTTTCTTTTTTTTTTAAATAAACATCTACGCAGGTCAGGCCTCGTACCTCCTCAACCACCTCAAAGCCAAAATCACATTGAGGCGGCCACCTCATGCCATTGAGGCTGGTCCAAGCAAGATTGAGGTAGAGGTGGCCAACTCAAGGTGCTTTTGGCCGTGAGGCACTGCCTCAGTTCAAATTTTAAAACAATGCTAACACCATATAATGTAAACTTAGAGTACAAGAGAACCTCATCAACCCAACAGCTCCTTATACAAATACCACTGAACGACAGATATCTACTATATTCTAGAGATTAACCATTTTATGTCCCAGAAAGCATGTTCTGTGAATTAAAAAGGAAAAAAAATTGAGTTCAAGGAATCATTCAAAGCAACCAAGTCACATACAATACGCATGTCAATATAATTATGCCACCTTGAACGCAAACCACAAACCAATGAACAAAAACTGCAATGCCATTAATATTTTAATTGTATCATAAATTGGAAGGAATGCAGTATACCTCTCCAACTTCAACGGAGATCACATGTGGTGCAAAAGCCATTCCAGCTGAACTGTTCATCCATTCACCTAGCATAAAATCAAAAAATTGGAATCAAATAAACATCACCAAGCCCCGAGCTACATGTATAGTAACAAAATGCAAATGGAAACATCTAAAATTATTAAATGACAAACACATGGCACATTCAACCAAAATAAACTGTTTATCCATTCACCTAACAAACAAACAATGAATTGAAATTAAATAAACTTCAACAACCCTAAGGTACATGTATAATAATAACAAACAGAAAACAAGAAAATCTACTAGTCTTAAACGACATAAGCACATGACCCCAACATAACATTTAAAGCTGTGTACCATTTTCTTATGGTTTTAACATAACATACACAAAACAAAGACCACTTCAAAAACTTAAGAGGAGCAAACATAAGGTAGGGTAACTATATAATTTGAGGCTTCTATGTTCCAACAAAATCACCTAAAATTAATACAATTAGGAAACAAAGACCACTTCAAAAACTCAGAGAAGCAAACATATCACATATGGTAGGGTAACTATTTAATTTGCGGCTTCTATGTTCCAACAAAATCACCTAAAATTAATACAATTAGAATATAAATGTGCTACTTAGTGGCTGTTTGACAATGATGGCAACGAAATCACTTAATAGCATCTAATGATATACGTAGGTGATCGTCAGGAAGGAAAAGAAAATGACCTGAATAAATGGGTGATGGATTAACATATACTAATAGTGCATGCAATTCCCATTAAAGACATGAATACAAACAGATAGCAACAATGAATTTAAACATCTGTGAAAACAATCAAAAATTGTTGCCACCTAAATTAATCACTAAACAATGCTACATTGCAAGAAAGAACATCCAATGTCATTGACCACCACCTATATATGAGTACATTATAGTTAACACATCAAACTCAAATGAAAGACTAACCGAGATTTGCTAATTGCTGCTTCCTCCCAGTCCCAGGAGGACGTCCTCTTGCCCGTTTCAAAGCCTGCGAATCTGATGCCGAAGAAGGCTTAGGTTTAGCTGGCAAAGGCGACAGCCCTAAAGAAACCTGCCCATCAGGGGCATATTTCCGGGGTCTACCTCTCTTCTTCTTCACTGGCTCACTCATAGTCATTGGCACCCCAGAGGACACACCCATGTTGTGGCCAAAATTGGCAGAATGTTTGGGCTCAATTGCAAATGTTGATCCCACATTTAGTTGAGATGGTACGTTAATGCTAGAAAAGGGTCTGAGCCCATGTGGGGATTGCAATGCACCAGTTTGTGGGGTGGACTGCGACCCACCAACCAGTCCTCTATGTTGTAAGTAATAGGGAGCTGAGCTACCAGATACAGCCATGACATCTCTTCCATCCATGCATTTACTAAGTAAATTATTTAAAGAATACACAAAGTTTGTATTTTTCTGACTAAAAAATGAGTCTTTAAACCTCTTAAGCAAAAATTTCGAACAAAACAAAAGAAACTAATATCATCACACAAAGTACAGACTCAAAAGCAGATTCTGAACAAAGGTTTTTACAAGGACTATTCTCTGGACTGGGATCTTACCAACTACACCACTTACAGATATCTAACATAAAACAACAGGAAGCCCTTTTTAAACCTAAATCATGAAAACTCAACACTGTAATTTCACACACAAAGCAAGGGTTTTGCAGGGGTTTTTCTTACAAATGAAGACAATCTAATAAATCAACAAAGTTTTGAACTCAACCCACAAAAAACCAGAAACAAAATATAAAAAAACCCTCAAAGATTGTACATTCTCTTACAAAGCCCTAAAACTCATTGAAAACAAAAGATGGAAGAGCTAATAAGAAAATCTCAACAACAAATCAGTTACCAGCACAAAAACTTCAGCTCATCAAAGAAAGAAAGAAAAAAAAGCCAAGAAAGAAAACAAAACCCTAGATTTGGAATCTAGGGTTTTGAAAAGAAATGCAGGAGCAGGGAAAAGAAAAAGAGAGAAAGAAAAGACAAAGAGAGGAGGAGGGGGAAGCAAAGAAAGCAAAAAAATAAATATAAGAATTGAAAAATGAGAAAGCTTTTGAATTAAAGTGGGTGTGAAGTTGAAGAGAGTGAAGACCTCTTTTTTGTTTCTTTATTGTTAAGTTGTCACTAGTACTACTTGACTGAGTAAGAGAGAGAATTTATTATTATTTTTTATTTTCTGACTAAATATTTTGAGAGAGAGAAATATTGGTATTGGGAGGGAGACAAGACTCCACGACTGGGGTCCACAAAAGTGACCTAAAAAAAACCTATAACAGTACAAAATACAAATACTTGTCCTTATCAGTTTTGCCAGTCAGTTCTTGGTGGCAGAAAGAGAAGAGTTTCTTTTCTCTATAACTTTGTTCGTGCTACTTTTTTTTTTTTTTTTTTTTTTTTGCAGTTTGCTGGTTTTGGTTCCACTACCAACTGTTCTTTTGTCACCAATGTAAAGTAGACAACCACCGAAACCATCAAACCAGACAGTGTTTTAAAGAGATACAACACAAGGCCTGGGGCTTGAGTAACTTGTGTGCTGTGTTGAAGATTGATTTCGGAACAATGGGTTCAAGTTCAATCAGCGGTTGGGTTTTTGAGGCTTGTACAGGTTTTGGGCTGTGTCAAAGTTGGACTAGGTACGTTTTGTGGTGAGGTTTTGCATATATGATTTTGTTTTGTGATTGCTAGAGGTTCAAATACAAGGGTAATCGCAACATTAGACATCCCGACATATATCTAATTTGTATTCCAACTTATGAAGTATTTATTGATTAACGATACACATCTATAATGATTTATTTCGTTTAACGTGTGATTATACCTCAGAGAGTCACAGGTGACAGGTTGGAATACAACTAGTAATGTAACATTACTCATCTTGTAAACATTCATTTTTCCAAAATTAATTATGCTTCCATCCATTATAGCACACTGCAGATTACCAAGTCTTGATTTCTCACCAAGAGATCTCTAAATCATTGAATCCTGCTTAATCAATAACGGATTAACAGCAACTCAACCTGGATACTCACTACATCTTCTACGTAACCTTTTTCCGTGAATAGAATGATTGATAATCAAGCCAGAAAATGAAAATGAAATTTTTCATTAAAAAAAATGGAGATATTGGGTTAATACAACTGAGCTAAAAAATTGAATGATAGATCACTATCTATAATCGTGTTTACTATTGCCTATGAATAAACGGAGAAAGGTTTTCTAGAACAGTTCTTTTTCTAGCTGCTCTCCTGAAAGGTTTCCGATTTCGCCACCACAAGCCATCGATCCCACTAGAATAGTTAAATATCCTACTGCTGTTTGTAAATGCTAGCATCTTTTGTGTTAGACTTGGCACCACCTTTTTCTCTTTCTTCCTCAATTTTGTATGCGTAGGTGAAGGTGTCTTTGGCTCCACAGATTTAGGGCTTAATCTGCCGAATCATAAGGAAAATGCAGTTACGAAAAGATGTCCTTCACAGATCACATTAAAAACATTCCCAAACACCACTTGAGAAATAGCATCAAAAGAACATGTTAACGCCATGATTTCCATGTATGAACATTAATTCACTTACCTCTCATCATCCACCATTGTACAAGTAGACAACAATTCTTCTGCTTCAGGCTTGCATGCGGCACAGATGAAGATTTTTGGAGAATAACGTAATCTAATGCAATCCATGTGATACCACTCATCGCATTGATCACAAGCAATCATTGCTCTCCCATCATAAGGCTTTCGACATATGCAATAAAGCATACTTCGAGCTCTTAACAACTGCACTCACCATGCAAACATTGATTAATGAGACACAGAGGCATTCAGCTATTTAACAATAAAATTAGTTACCTTAAGTTCCTTCTCCATGTAAACAGGCAAACTTTCTCCCTCTGTAATAAGTTCAAAGACTATATCTAAGCTTGAAGCCCCAGAATCTGTTGCAACCTGTGAAAAGGGAAAACAAAAATGTCAAATCAATAAGACAACAAAACTAATACAAGAGACAGAGAGAGAGTGAGAGATTTATAAGCAAATGTCTCTGCACCTTCTTCGCCTGATCAATCCACTGCAAGCCAGTCTGATTCAGCTCCTTAAGTTTCTGCCTAAAATAATCTTCAGGTGATATGTTCATATCCAGTCCCTGCCAATTGAACTGAATTTAGCACCTTTGAACAAGCTAAAAAAAAAAAGTCAGCATTGCTCATAATTATATTCAAGTGTGCACGATGCCAAACCGACCCAAAAAAGTTGTTGGCCTATAGAAGCCATAAATACAAGGTCAGGATGTTTTCACAGGATACTTGTTCACCAACATAAAACAGAGAATGCAGCAAAAAAAAACGTTTTTTTTTGCAGGAAATAAAGAATTTTATTTCCCAAAAATAATATACAAAAAACAGAGAACGCAGAAAAACGCCCCTATACAATAGTGAACAAGCAGTCCACCTATGCTAACAAATTATCCACAAAAAGTTATCCCACTTTTACAAACAAAACTCTTATTAGAAAGTACACGAGGATTGTACTGCAAATATTCACCTAGATAAGTGTTGGAGTTTGTTAACAGAAATGTTTTCTATCTTGTTAGGTAGTTTGGAATAAAAGAGATAAATAGTTGTTACTTATCTCTAGAGTAGGTTCTGTTATCTATTAGTTTGAATTTGCTTAGGCTCCTAGTTTCAAGGTGAGCTGGCTCTCACTACTTTTGTATATATTACTGCATCTGATTTCAGTGCAGAAGTAAGTGAAATAAAAACTAAGGGCGCGTTTGGTATCGTTTTTAAAATGGTGTTTTTGAAAACTATTTTTAAAAATGGAAATCATGTTTTAAAAATGATGTTTTTAAAAATGTAATATGTTTGGTAGTGTTTTTTAAAAGTAGTTTTTTGAAACGGAAAACGATGTAAAAGTGTTTGGTTGTTGTTTTTAAAATGAGTGAAATAATTGTTTGGAGGGAAAAGTTATGGTTTATTTTGAAAACCTGTTTTGAAAACAATAGAAAACAATAAAAAATTGTTTTTAACTTTTTAGTTATAACTTTTAAAAAGTTGTTTTTTGTTTTCAAAAACAGTTTTGTAAAATGTTTAACCAAACAACATTCAAGTTGTTTTTATTTTTAAAAACAGAAAACAGTTTTTAAAAACATAACCAAACACCACCTAAGTTTCTCTTCATGGTATCAGAGCACTCTCTGAAACCTAATTCCCTCATATGACAAAGTACGGAATGGCCAATCCTACCTATTCCGTTACTTCTTCCCCAGAACCATCCTCTTCTACTAATTTCGGAGGTTCTGGTAACAATAATAATCTTCATCATTTGCCCATCACTGGTCACAAACTCCATGGAAAAGCGGCAGATTGGAAACCACGATTCTCAAATGACAGAGAAAGTCGAGGCAATATGGTGGCTGGAGATGACAGTAGTTCAACCGAATCCAATCTGTTTAGCAAAGAGCAGATGGACCTTCTACAAAAGTTGTTCAATAACACATCTTCAAGTTATGTTATTGGATCAGGAACCTTAGCCCAAAAAGGTACTTTTCTAATTGCCCTTACTGTGAAAAAGGAGAATAGTTCATGGATAGTGGACTCAGGTGCCACCAATCACATGACAGGAAATGCTAAATTATTTGACCACTGTGAGTTGTGTTCCAGTAATCTTAATGTAAGGGTTGCAGATGGATCTCTTTCAAAGTAGCAAGGATTGGTTCGGTGACTATCTCCGATACTATTACCTTACATTCGGTTCTTTTGGTCCCTAATCTAGACTGTAATTTATTGTCTATCAGTAAACTCACACAGGACTTGAAATGTGTTACTAAATTTTCCCCTTATCATTGTGTTTTTCAGGACTTGGATTCGGGGAGGATGATTGGCAGTGCTAAATTAATTTCTGGGCTCTATATTCTCCAAGTTGAAGTTTGACATGTTAAACATTTACAACCCAGCTTGAGGGGGGGTGTTGGAGTTTGTTAACAGAAATGTTTTCTATCTTGTTAGGTAGTTTGGAATAAAAGAGATAAATAGTTGTTACTTATCTCTAGAGTAGGTTCTGTTATCTATTAGTTTGAATTTGCTTAGGCTCCTAGTTTCAAGGTGAGCTGGCTCTCACTACTTTTGTATATATTACTGCATCTGATTTCAGTGCAGAAGTAAGTGAAATAAAAACTAAGTTTCTCTTCAATAAGTATAATTCTTTATGAAGCCAAAGCAAACATACCTCTTTCAAGTAATGTTGTATCTGTTGAATTGTGGGTTTTGTTGAGCCCTCTAGTAATTTATTAACTTTGACTCTCCATGAGTGTCTTGCCAATGCCAGGTCAAGTGCCTTTTTACTTTGATGATCATAAACTCCGGCAACTTCTATTGCCTGTGCCAAGAAACCACCTCTAATGAGTAAAATCATGCCTACTTGTTCTATGAAATAAATTTTAATGCTTGTTAAAACCACCAGAGGCCAGTTGCATATTGAGAGGAAGAAAGAGATGGTAAATCACCTATAACAAGGAAAATGAAATTGAAAGCCATCTGTACAATGAGTAAATGATTACAAAGATTAAAAATAAGTACCTTCAAAGCAGTAGTTAGTTTATTACAGATGACGCTGAGATCTTTATCCACATAAGAAAAGGCAAACTCCACTGTATCAGTCAAGAAGGTCTTGCAAGCAAGAGCTTCATCTACAACTGATTGCAACATAACTCTTTCTTCAATCCTGAAAAAATCAGCAGCATGTATCCCCATTAAATCATAAATTTAACATTCATAAAAAGAATTATCAAATGGATACCGAAGAATAACATCATAGTCTTGAAAGAGGACAGTTAATACATATGCAGACACATGGAAAATATTATGAAGGGACCAAAAACTTCAATAAATGAAAACAATTAACCACATGCTTTTATGTTGAAATGGTTGTCATTCTCATTTTCTTCAAAAACTCAAGTTAAAAAACAAGATACTCACCACTCAATAATAATTTTACCAAATATGGATCATACCTGTGTTCCCGACCAACACTTTTGAGGGACAGGAGAGTAAAATGCATCATATTTGCTAACTGTCATTAGAAAGTTTCTACCTTATTCAAGATTTCTGGAATGTGGTCAAGTTTCATTTAATCAAGAAAAATAAATAAAACAGTGTGATCCAAGATTACTATATTTCTTCAAAAATTTGCATACTTAAACCAAGAACCAAATCCCAAGGATAATTCATGTATTTTTAAAAATGATTGCACATGGACAAAACCACAAGAATCTAAGGGCAGAGAAAGAGTATGTAAATTCAAAGATAAGCAGTACATTTGATACTCTTCCATTATAAAATGCATCAACAGAGAAGCTTACCCTACAAAGAAATTTTCAGAATCTGATAAAAGTTCAATCAACTTTCTCAAGTCAGAGCACTTCCCTCCAAATCTCTGTAAAAGCAAAGGAAAATATAAGCAGGCAAACTTAAACTGTAACTGCTAGAAAGAAAGTGTGGTGAAGGATGGGGTAGGAAGATTGTCACACCAGAGGGCTGCCTCCATTCTGAGATAGTGATCCACCCTTCAAAAGTTGGCAATAAGGGCATATATAAACTTCTGAAAGATTTGTATAAACTGTTGTTGATCCAAGACACCGCGAATGGTAGCTGCTCATATGAAGGATACCAAAACATTTGTAAGCCGGATCACGTAACATTAAAGAAAACACTGCAACAATTATCAAAACATGCAATGACTAGGTATTGACTAGAAAATAATGCAGTGGTTATGTGGAAACCAATAACTAACGTCTAGAAAGATCAATAGACAATAGCAGATACTTCCTATAATGAATTACATATTAGGTAATGGGTTTTGTTACTCTCAGTTCTTCACAATAAGCTTAAATGACAACACACCAAAGGTGAGAAAAAAAATATTGGCCCACTAAGGAGAGTGAAAATCAGTAAATCATAGAAAGAAATACTTTACCAGTCATTGCACATTGAACAAGTCAACAACTCCTGTTCCTCAGAACCACTAGCACAGCAGACACATAAATTTATTGGTGACAAGCCCCTTGACTTGTCATATAAGAACAAAGATCTGTCCAGGGATTGTTTGAGCTGCACAATATTAAGAAAGCTTCTCAGTTCTCAGTCTATATGCATATATTAAAAGATGATATTCTGCAATAATCTGATACAAACCTTCTTCAGAGCACCAAGCAATGGATATACATCTCCATCGGATGTCCCTACACTTTCTATGCAGCGCTGCTTCCAGTTCTCAACTTTATCAACTTCAGATACAACCATCTCTAGCTCTGAACAATGAAAAGCAGTAGTGTTCCCATGTTCCTGATTGTCATCAAATCATTAACCGAGTACACAAATTAAGTATACCACTGACAATAGCATAAAACAAGCATACTTGCAAAACTTTACAAATGGTTCACCTCAAATCTCCTGTTCAACAAAGAAAATCTGAGATTTCTTTAACTCATAATAGAAAACTAAAGATTCAGCCATGTAATCAAATAAATTAACCAAGAAAAGGAAGTTTAGAAATTGAATTTTCATTCCAAATAGAATATTTCACTCCACTAGTTAACAAGCGCAGAAAACAGCCTAAAATATGTCATTAGCATGAACCCACAATCAAGATTACTACTCAGTACTCATCCACTGACATGGCAACAGATTATTACGACAACCCTAGAGATGCACATTTTTCCCCGGGGCCCCAATTCCCCGCGTCCCCATCCCCATTTGGGGATTTTTTTTTGGGGAAAAATGGGGAAATGGGGGGGGATGGGGATGAAAATCATCCCCAAATTGAAATGGGGATTGGGATGGGGGGACCCCTCCCCATCCCCATTTCCCCATTTCCCCCACAATTATGTTGAAATGGGGATGGGGCTCCCCATTTCCCCATTTCCCCCAAACATATATAAATATAATTATAATATATATTTTTAATTTTTTTGTTTATTCTTTGAAAACCCTAACTCCCTAAGTATATATACACATTTTATATAAAATGCACTAATGAATTTTATTTTGTATTTGTAATGGAATGTTTATTTTTTTAGTTTAATTTGTAATTTTCAGTCAAATGGAGAAATGGGAGAACGGGAAAAACGGGGAAATGGGAAAAAACGGGAAAAAACGGGGAAAATGGGGAATTGGGGATGGGGATGGATATAGGTCCCCCCAAAATTCCCCATCCCCATTTTCCCCAAATGGGGAAATGGGGGGGGGGGGGGGGGGGGGGGGGGGGGGATGGGGGAAGGGTATGGGAAGTGGGGATGGGGATGGGGGGACCTATATCCATCCCCATTCCCCAAACGTGCATCTCTAGACAACCCCCTAAAGATGCTAGACAGGCAACAGTACATGGATACTTCATAGGCATCTAGTCTAATAAAATACCTAGGACATATGAGGAAAATATGGATGTGAATAGCATGAGAACTTCCTGCCTCTAGAACTACAGAAAAAAAATGCAGTTCTAAATCATCTCATGCAGCATGAAAAACATTAAACATGGATGTGAAGTCATCATATTCAGCCCTTGAATTCGGTGAAAAGACACCATTTTCTAAGGAAAAAAAAAAACCTGGTACAAACTTCTACATATGTTATAAAGATGAAGAAGTAACAAGCACTAGCCAGAATATAGTGAAAATATGCGTCTCTAGTCCTCACTTAATATCTCTTTGCTAGTCAGAGGGGAGGGAACTAAGCATAAGAACCCACGGTGTAACACCTTACAACATTTTAAACCACAAATCAATAGTATAACAGCTGAATTTTTATAGTTACTGCATCGAGATAAAGAACTATATAATATTTGTAAAGTTAACAAGGAAAACTGTTAGATGAATTTTGAAGAAGACTTAACCAGCATACCTTGAGCTGTAACATGAGAGACCAAGATCGCTGCTCACACTTGAGATTAAAAAACTGATGCACTTGTTCTTGCCACAGCCTACATTAACAGTTACAAAAATATTAATATATATGAGAGTCCAAAACAAATGATGCTGAAAGAAAAAGGCAAAATATGGTGTACTAAACAAGAAATCCAGCACTACATGAGTACTGTAACATATTCTCCTAATCAAATTAATTCAAACAAGAGCTCCCTAATATGAATACAAGACAGAATCCCTACACAAACAATTAAAACATAATAAGCAATTAATAATAGTAAAGTCTAAAATCAAGCGAAAGACACCAAATTGCTAGAATTTAGCTGCACACTCCATATTTTTGAGAGTATGGCACACTAATATAAACTGCTCAACTTTCAACATTTTTGTTGATTCATAAGCGGGAGTGGCACACATCAAGCACCAAGAAACTTGAAAAAATTGTTTATCAAGTCTCACAAGTTGTGTAAAATAATTTGAAATAAAATACAATAAAAAGATGGTAGATAACATTAAAAAGGGGGGAAACCTAAGACAACAACAGCAATGAAAATCTACAATGGGAACTTCATAGTAACAGTAAAGGATTGAAGGGAGGAGGGGTTGAGAGGCTAATTCTACAAAATGAATTTTCCAATGCTCAACCCATTGCCTTTCAATCTGTCCATGTGGATACCTTGTACCATTAATCCATTATCTAAAATATGGATATCTTCCTGGGCAAAGAGAATCAAGTTGCATGATTGGGTGGCCATTAATTAGAATAGTAATATGGACAAGCATGTTCTGTGGCAAATAACTCTGTCATTATGTAAAAGAAAAGAGAATCAAGTGCAACTACAGATAATGAATCTTATTATACTGCTAAGATGGATTTTTTAAAAAGGACTAAATACAAATAAAGCTTATCATACTTATAAGAAAACATGGACAGAATTTGAGTTAAAAAATGACTTCCTTTTCTTATAGCACAGTTTCTACCTGCAACTAAAAAATCAGCTATGTATATGGTTTTATTAGTTTTCAAAATTTTCTGCACTAAGGTGTTTATTTACTATTAATGCATATTGGAACATGGGCCATGGTTATATTAAAAATACACTTTAAATGAAGAGTGAGGTAGAAATATCTTTTGTTACACATCCAAGTGATAAATTTTAGCTCAGAAGGGTAGAATTATATCAGAACAAGACTCACTTATGTTTCTGAACAGCACTGGTTAGTTCATCCACCATTGCTGGGAAGGAGACACTAATATCCTGCAAGCAGAAAACCTTGGGCGTAAGTCCTGCAGAGCAGTTTAATTGCTCTGACAAATTGAATAATATATCTTCAGTGTCTATTTTGCATATTCCAAAGGATATGAAGAGGCAAAGCATAAGCATATATAATTTAAATACCTGAGATCCAGCAAGAACTTCTTCAACATCACTCAACTTACATATTTTGAACTTGCTTGGGGCAGAAATTACTTCTGAGGCTCTGCAAAGCCATCTGACCCCGGAAAACAAGGAGTTCAGCAAAATGTCGGAGGCACGACTGATAGAAAGGCTTTCTGCAACCTCCATCAAGCTCTCCACATCCTATAAATAGAGTAGACCAAACCCATTATTATACAGGCCAAAGGGAAATAGAGTAAGCATTTCAAAGCAATTGGAAAAACTATTAGCAGCAAGCATTAAAATATCACAAAAAGGAAAAAAAAAAAAAAAAAAATTGTGCATTTCATCATCACAAAAGAGGGCTTCTTGCAAGAAAGCAGATGGTTGAGGCATAATTATGGCAAAAAACAGAATCCTGGTAAAATCAAAAGTCATCTTCACATCATCATTTGCCACTTGTTACTTCATGAGAGAAAAAAATAGGAAAAAAACCCCACCACCAGCCAGAAAATAAAATCAATAATCAGAAAAGCTTTTGTACAGAAGCACATGCTTTACTGTTTAGATTACAGGCTAAAGACAAAAACAAAAACAAGAAACTCGAGAAAAAAAAAACCTCTGAAATTCAAAAAAGAAAACAGTCACCTGGAAAGAAGGAGCAAAAGAGCGGAAAGAAAGAGCCTTGTTGCACCATCGCAGGGTAGAAGAAGCTTTTTGGAGTTCAGGAATCTCATGAAAGTCAAAACCAATAGACAAACCAGCTTTTGTAACTGATTCCATTGAGGTAACCAGATGCTCAATTTTTGACATAAGACCATTGCTCAATACATCAGCAACACTAGTTGTATCAAGTAGGCACCCAACATCTTGCAGTAGAGAAGAGGCATTTAGTTGCCATTGTTCACAATTCTGTAGAAGTTTTACAAGAATTCCTTTTTCTTCCAATGATATGTTAAGAAACTTTGATCGACAAACTAACTCCTGCAAAATATAAAACAATTTGTCATGCTTGTACTCCATCAAATTCAAGCAAATAAGCAACATGTAGGAGACAACATGAACCTTCAGAGGCTCAAGATTCAGCAAAGAACAAGAGACAGGTGCCAAAGAAAATGCCGAAGATAAAAATGGTTGAGAATCCTTTAACCAGGATTTAGCAACTGATACTGCATCTTGGACATCAACTAGCGAAGGTAAAACCACAGGTATGTCTTGTGAAGTCCTAAAAATTCAAACTCAATCATTATAACCAGGAACAAAAACTATAAACGACAAGTTCAAAAAGAAATAAAAGTAAACTATTTAAAGACAAAGCACAGTCAAAACCTAATAACATCCTCAAATTCAGACATCTGAGCCTTACGAACAAGAATATCTCTTGCTCTTTCTTCCCAACACAGAGCGGTATTAAGTACCCCAGACACATCAAGAAACAATTTCTCCCCGTCAATCTGTAATCTGGTATAAGAAAATGGTGTGAAAAACTTAAGCTAGTCAAAATAGAAGATAAAACCTTCAGTAATCTCAATTTATGAGAGCATCAAGGCAAGAAAACATACACAACAGCATCTGCCATCAGTTGCTGAATGAAATCCACTGGCATTTTAGTATCACCTGCCTGCAACAGTGTCACACACACACATTTTATAATTTAAACACTAAGTACTCATATGACGTGCAAGTGCCGAAGCAAATTAGCCATTGTTTTGGCATCTGAAACCATCAAAATGAATAATGATCAGGAAGCCAAAGCACTGAAAGAGATGACTAATACCTATACTGTAACAAACTTAACCACCAAATAGAAGCTTCAGGGGGAAGTACAATGATGAATTACCTTAAAAGCATTTGCTCTGCAATGAGCCTTCTTCAATTCAACATCAACAACAGGCAACTCATCAACTGTAACAAGGAAAATAACCAGGATTAAGGAAATTTTAAATAGAAACAAAAACAGTAACTAAGATAAGAATTTCTAACAACTGCTTTGACAAAATCACTGTAAAAATGCATATTCCATGGAAGACACCTTGAACTCTCAATGATCCTCCATCTTTCAAAATGCAGTCTAGCTCATCAACTACATTATGTTGATCTTTCCGCTCATGAATGTTCACCATAATATTACTAAAGCGGGAAATCCATGAAACAGCATCACTATGATATTGCTTTAGAAGCATTAATTCAGGCACATTGACAGTACAACCATCCAATTCTTGAAGAACTGCTTCAGCATTCTGCAAGAGTAAAAAGTCAGAGGAAAGCCTTATCCAATTGTCCAAATGAATTCGGAGAAAACATTAAGAAGAAGAGACAAATGAAAGAAAGATCAAGGAGGCTAACCTTGAGACTAATGGAACCATTCAATATTTGACTACACTTAGCACGACACAATTCCGCTTGCCTAATCAAATCCAAAAGAAATTCTGCTTCTGGAAGTTGTACTTGGAGATCCGATATCTATTCGACATGTTAAAAACTATTACAACCAAGGCTCCACAAAATGACAACAAAAAAAACATTAACCGTATAAAAAAATTTAAAAAAAAAAAAACTACCTCTGACTTTAACTTGTAAAGTATTTCAATCTCGATTGCTGCAGGACGTTTATCTGAGATGCATTTCCTCACACTCTCTATCCAAACCTAAAAGATCTCAATAAAACCAGAATGACTAAACCAACACCACTGGGAGTCTATTGAGTTGGAAAATAATGAATTCATGCCTCCAAATAGATCCACTTAAAATCACTCTTGCATTGCACTTTATTGGACAATAATGAAAACGAGGAAAGTGACTATAATTAAGTAAACATAATATATACTTTTCTGTTTCTTATGAAAAATGACCATAAAGATATCATCGTAGTAGCATAACGATTGTACAACATTCTTAACCAAAATTGTATCACAAGATGAAACAAGTTATGAGATACTTCTCATAAATTATGTACAAAGAGCTTTAAAGAATTCATTGGATTCACACCAAATATTTTAGTTTTAATTGATCTTTCCCTGGTAAACCAAAATCATGATTAAAGATTATATTGATAAATAAGTAGCCAGCTCAAAAATTTTAAGAAGCTCCTGAGAAGTTCTAGGAGTATTTTCTTAGCTTTCAAGTCAGTCTTATAAGATCAATGGAGGTACTTTCGAATTAGATTTTGAAGTCCTATGACTATTAGTATAAGGAAGAAACCTAAACCCATTACACAATCTTTAAAGTTTTTTGGAGCTGAACCAACAAAATTCAGCGTATAGTTACAAGCGTTAGTGTGCTCCAAGTTCAAAAGAATGGTTTAGTCTATTCTTCTATTTCTTGATTTGTCTTTCCATTCTTTAACAGATTAACTTTACAATTCTGCAGTGCTCTTTAACTCTCACCTAAAAATCCAAGCACTTACCAATGTCACCGTCACTCCAAACAAAATTCTTTTTACAAGAAACAAGGAAACTTATCAATGATGAAAGGCAGATATAAAATATCAAGTCAACCGTCTGCTGAATAAAAATGATGCAGGAGATTGTATCCATTAAATTTTTTCTTGAAAAGTAAATAAAATTGTAATGTCGTTCTACAAAACCAAATCAAAGGATTTATATCATGAATGAGAAAAAAAATAAAACATAAACGAAAAGAAACCCCACAAGATAACAGAGCAAGTATATAATTGAATAGATACCTTTGCACAAGAGATTCTTTGTGATAGCTTGTCACTTTCTTCAACATAGATTGGTAAGCCACTAGCTCTAGAATACAGCAACTCCAACTCAGAGATCTAGAGTACCAATAACAATGAAAAGCAACATCCAAACCGAATCAAAAGTCAAAAGTATTAATTGCCAAGCAGGAAAATAGCTTTTCCAACATAAACATATAAGTTATATGCAATATAAATTATTTGAGTAAGTTGTAAGAGTTTATATATAAATACCTCTGAACACTTTGACAGACCAGCATCAATTTCCTTAATCAACAAGCTAGCCTCTTCTGCATAATTCTGTACAAAATAAATGAAAGAGTTTAGCTGGGCAGATAAAGGGCAAATGATGCAGGAGGAATTCCAAAAAGAATTAAGAAAAAGGTTCCAGTCAATGATCATTATAACCAAAATCAATTATAGGTTTTTTTTTTTTTTTTTTTTTTGGGTGCTAAAACTCCTGACCCTGCATCAGAAAGGCAATAGCCGCAACTACAGTCATTCACTAAAGTTTAATAACCTTCAACTTAAGATGCCCAGGCTCACTACAGGGCACAGGATCAGAACTCAGTAACTCCTTAAGATATCCCCAGCGCACTTTCTCAGTGTCACAACCACGATGATATGACCAGTTCTCTACTTTAGAAAGACAATCTCTTATGCCTTCTGCCCATCTCTGAGCTTCAGCCAAATTCCTAACCATTAGCCTGACCTATGTTCAAAAAAAGAAACAAACTTTTGGTTGGCACATCATATCAAAAGCAGCAAATCCAAGAAAGAATAAACAGATGAGGGCTCAAAGCTCACTGGATCCATCTCAGAACCGGCCCAGAGGAATTGTTCAGCTTCCCTCAATAGAGTGGCACATGCATCACTACAGAATGGATTCTGAAAAATCTTACGCGAACGCAACAGCCACCCTTCTGCAAGTTGAGAGAGAGTCACGCGGCCACCCTTGACCTACATCCATTACAAATTTTTTCTTAGACAATAAGTCTTCAAAACTCCAGCTGATATGCAACATTTTAGGCAGATAACTTAATCAAAAACATATGATTTATATCAAGAAACAGCTGATATGTACTCATTCTAAAATATTATTAAAAACACAGCTATAACATGTATAAATAAAACTCCTAAAAATTTCAGTAACTATGAGTCTCTCCCAAGCCTTATATGTAGAATGTCATATTTCACAAACTTCCAATTTATTTTGTAGGCAATCGAATGAATTCCAAGTTTCTAACTAATATTTATAAAATTAAATCTTTTGAACAGAATAGAAATTGAACGAAAGTCCAGTTGACCACCACATGCAATCGTTTTTCATATGGTAGTAAAATTACTATAAGTAATCAAATCATCTGTCTGATCCACCTCACAATGCCCATGTGGGACCTAATGACTCTAATAGTCCAACTTAGAAGGTGAAGCAAAATTGTCAAATTACTTATTCATCAAGTATCATCCAACTTGTTTGACAGAAAATTAGGATCAAGGACCATTGTATCAAGAACCAAGCAAAAGCTTCCATAGTACACTACTCAGATTAAACCAACTCAATAATACAAACAGAGGTTGAGGCTTGACCAACTCCCAACAAAAGGGTATGGCAAGGAAAATATCATGAACCAAGCTTCTTTAAATTCTGTGTCCTTTCATATTGATCTATTCCATTTTAAATCGATTCACGTAAAGCAAAAATGAAGATAAAACTCCAACTTACTTACATATATCAATCAACAGCTATGAAAAAGAAGAAAACATCAAATCCTAAGCCCGACCATAACAAGGGTTAAGTAAAACAGGGATACAGCGAACTTGCACAAATCAAAGAAACAACTAAAAACCATAGAAATTGAAGTTCATAAACATCTAATACTCAGCAACAAGAAGCATGAGTAAACCTTTTTAGTCAAAGCACTCGGCCGATCGGAACATGGGAGTTGCCTCCTTAAATTATTACTTTGAGATGTCTCCTCAGAACTATATTTATCAATTGTAAGCAACATAACACGCAACTCTCCCAAGGTATGACGGTAAAGAAGACGAAGTTTTCTGGATTTGCATTCACAAAGGTGTTGCCAGTGCTGCATCAGAGGCACATATAATTAGTGATTGCAAGCAGAGTATTTCAACAGCTGAACCAAAAATATACAGTAAAGCAGACGAACCTAAAATATACAGTAAAGCAGACGAACCTAAAAGCTCACTTACCTCCAAACATACAGAAGCAGATGGCCTACAACGGCAAACAACAGCACTAAGATAAAGATACTGACGGCATATAATACATGTTGGATCCTACAAATGTCATCAGAATATATTCATCAAAACCAAGTATAGATGCGTTGTGTAAAGCCAAAACCCACACTTTGTAAAATATAACTATATACTTACCTCTTCAGTACCCACATACTCTGGACATTTACGAGGGCACATGGGAGTTGATTTAATGATGCCTTTTCTCCAGAGCCTCTCTCTCCACATTTTTTCTTTAGTATATTCTATGCAATTCTTTCTTCAAATAAGGCGATGCTCTGCTATCACAACCACTCTTCAAGAAACAAAACAATAGTCAAGCAGATGCTCACAAACATTACAATGAAGTAAACAAGATTTAACTTAAAAAGCAGAAAACATCTTTTGATCTTTGTCAGCTTGCAACTGGAATCATTTACCATGATCACAGGGGGGAAGGAACGAAGTAGATGCTCTAATAATTAGGTAGAAGTACCCCATGAACACATTTAGATGACACAATTAAAGTTTCATTCATATTTTTTTTTATCAGAAAAAGAAATTATATTAGAAAGAATAAAAAATACAAAGAGAAGAAACTGTCCACAAAGAGTGAACAAGCTAACGGCCAAAAAGAGACCATCACAAAGTTTCACGACTGTTGTTTTATAATAACCTAATACTGCAGTTCGCGGGGTGGCACACATTCTGCCAATTATAGTCCACGTATTTTGGGGGACCTAGGATTCTTTAAGGATTTCTCTCTTTGCACAAACAAGAAAATGTTAAGTGTCCTCTTCTTCTTCAATTGTATTTTCCAATTAAAGCACATATGACAAGTCAGAAAACTTACAACTTTGGCAACCACACAAAGGAGCTCCTCATGAGATAAAACAGCAGCTTTGTGATACTGCTGATACAGTTCAGAGCCAAAACCCCCATGAGGTAGCCAATCAGCAGGAGCGAAGTTGACTGCCTCTGCACAATTCAAACCTGAGAAGAAGAAGGAGCCAAAAGTGTTATCAGCTGCAAATTATACCTAATATATTTATGAGACAAAATTCCCCTCAACCCCACCCCCCTCTCCCTCCCCAAAAATGATCTCCATTGACCGAAAAAACAGTATGCCATACCAAAATTAAATCCTGCATGGTAAGATCTGGGGAATGTGATAACAAAGTTTCCAGGCTCCTGCCAAAAGCAAGCACAAAAAGCATCACATCAAATGTATCCAACAAATTACAAAGACAAACATGGCAGCAATTGCCACTAAAATATGCAATTTTAAAAGTTAGACGATGTTCAGTTGACAGTGAAGCATTAAAAGAACTTCAGCACGAACTTAGGCTGAAAGGTTGACAATATGTACACATAGCATTCTTACCAATACCCAAAAACCTGAACCCTCTTCCCACAAATTATAACCACATATGAACCAGATGAGTTTACTTTGTTATTTCAATAAGTAACATTCTGGGAAAATATTTATTGTCTATTTTCATTAGACCCCTGACATATGATCTCTAATTTATCAGTTTGGGGAAGACAAAACTCGACTCATGACCATAACTATAAGAGTTCATGCCCTTGCATATCAAACCTGTAGCACAGTGTAGACTGGAACGCCATTTTCTTGCAATACTGAAGGATTCAACATTGTGACAAGCTGAAAGAGCAAATCTGGTTGTGCATCAAAAAGATCAGGAAGGCTATTCCGCATCACCTGATAAAAATGGGTAAATGTCTTCATGACCATGTTTACTTGATAAGATAAACTTGTTACTCAATATTGTAAAACACTGTGTATAACAATGAAAGTATCAATTTGATGTGCTCTTATGATGAATGCATTGAAAAATCATCATGGAAGTGGGAGAATGAATTGAGGAATCAAAAGTACATAAGCTCAAATAAGAGTATAACACAGAAAAGTTTCTTCACTAATTTCAATTTAGAATAAAAAATAGTAATAAAAAGTGAGAAAGAGATATGGAAAGAAAGAAGAAAAAAACCAATTAGAAAAATTGTCAATAAACCAACAAATGGTGGATTTGACATAAATCCAAACAATGCATAATAAAATTGAAAAAGCCTGAGGAGCTACCTTCTCAAAAGCACCGGCTTCACTACCAGGGACACTGTACCAACATTTTGGCTCTCCCCTAAGAATGCAAGAGAAGTAGTGAGTATCAACTGTTTTTATAAACTTGATTATAATTTATCGAAGAGTATCTCAGGAAGTATGGACAACAACCAGAACTAGAAGAAAAAGAAAATTAGAGTTTAATTATTTTGCAGGAAAACTATTTCTGGATGTCTATTCTGAACTTAATAAAAAACATCTCAAATATTATAGTGAGCAAACTTTAACACTGAAATGTTAAATTGTCAAAAGACCGATGCAAGGTTGAAGCTTAACAAATCAAGGTCAAAATTTGAAGTTGATGAATTGCTATCTACTAGATAGTAAACAACAAAAAAGTTAATAATTAAAGTGAGAGGGGATGACCTCTCTTTTTCAGTTCCTCCACCGACAATGCAATTTAAGTTTAATTGCTCGTGTAATAAAGTAAATGGGTTCACAATGGAAATTTGAAGAGATAGGTCGTTGAGTGCAGAGCAATTTGACAGGGGAGGTGAAGAAACTTTTCTCTAATTCATTGAATTTCACTGATAAATTGCGAGGCTATAACTATACATATTCAAAGAAAACTACCAAATAGAGAACATGCAAACTAGACAAAATGGAATCAAGAAAATCATGCTGAAATCAAACAATTGAATTATTGGTTTTTGTTCCTTGGGTTAATTGGAACTGAATTAAGCACTTGGCAATATTTTGAATAAGAATACAGATAACTTTTGCAAAGCACAAGATATGAACTGGATAAAGGATTTTAGTGGCTGAATTGTTGAGTTTTACATTTAGCTCAACACCAAAACATATAGGTTGAATGATTAGATACACAAAACTCAACAACAGTATACATACCAGTGGTGATAATTCATTGAGTAAAAACAGTGATCTTCAAAATGCCAGCAAAAAGCCGAAAATAACATCCCAACATAAAGCCAGGGCACCATAACGCCGGTAATGTTATGATGAACAGTTTGCAGCATTGATCCTTTCAACTTTGGCAAGTTATTGAGATTCCATGGACTAGCACAATACTCATCCCATACATTGGCAGCAATGGATTCTGGTCTCTGGTTATTTACTCGTGGAAAACCACTCCCATAAACTGAAGTATCCAAGTCACTGCCATACATAACTTCAACCCTGCCGGCAGATCCCTCCACAATTTCCCAAAACTTTTTCTCCAAATGAACCCGCGAAGCAGATCCTGACCCAAACCACTTCTTTTTGGCCCGATCAGCCACACGCCTGAAAGCTTCCAATGAAAACTGTTTACCCGGCACAAAACCAAAACTATCCTCATCAGAGTTCAAGCAGTCTAAACAATACCAATTTCCTGGAGGAACCTGCTTCAATGGTGGTGACAAACAATAGATGTGCCATCCCTTATTACACCTGTCGCACAAAAGCATGACTTCCCCATGCAATCCGCTTCTGCACTGTTCACATATCTGATCATGCTCCTCCTCCTTAACAACGTTATCACAAACCTGAACTCTCTCACAATCACTATTATTCCTTCGCCTCCTTTTTAAGCTCGAAAACTCAACCTTATCTTCACTCTTTGCTTCCTCACTCAACCCCCTCTTGCAACCTTTTGCTGCCTCTTTATTCAACTTATTATAATATTTTTCATAATCGTACAAATGATTCCGATACAATTGACATAATACGTGCTTAGCGCACTCTGAAATCTTCTTATTGGACCTCACAAACCTAAAAGCCTCCCCCCACTTCTTATCCTTCAAAACCTTATCATACCCTCCAAACCTCTTAACCGCATTAAACAATTTACACAAATCCAACTCCTCCCCTTCAAACAATACCTTCTTCTTCTTCAACTTCTTCCCACTATGTTCCTCCAAGAACCTACTATACTCCAACTCAAAAGTCTTGGAATCGCAAGCAGCAGGCCGTGCCTGCAACTGATGAATGGCCTGCGTTTTCGTAGGAAACGTAAAGGAATCTATATCCAAAACAAATGGGGGTGTCCAACCCTTGGGTGGAACAATCTTGCAAATCCCATAAGGTTCAGCCTCAGGCCTGATCTTGTAAACATACTCTAAAGGGTCCTTAAATTCTTCCTCAGTAGGATAATACACAGGTGCAGATGGTATATTCAACAACCCAGATTTCGTAGTTGATAAAACACCCAAATTCTTCCCAGACACAGCCCTAGTTCTTCCCTTCCCCATCAACACCACCACTGCATACACATGAAACCTATCTATCTATCTATATTGCATGAACATGTGCCAATAAATCTAAATATATCTATATAAATCTTCTGCCCAATGAATTTTTTATAAATCAAAAGAATTTAAATTCTAGGGTTTTAGGCGTACCTTCTGTTGTTGTTGTGTAGAGAGTAGTTTTTGTTTTTCTAGTGAATAGTGAGTGAGTCCAGTCCGTGAGAGTTTGTTATATTGAAGAAAAGTATAGAAAACTGGTGCTTTTTTGTTGTTTGGTATATATATAAATATTGATTGTTGGATATTCGGGTCTGGAATTGGAAACAAATTACGAAAATGGTAAAAAAAAAACCCTCTTATTTTGGTTTTTTGATGGATCGTGTGAATTGCGATAGAAGAACAATTGAACGAACGTATCTTTCGTTTTTTAAGTTGTGTTACGTTTTCGCGGTGTGTATTAGACCAGCGAAATCAAGGGGATCTCACGCGGGTGTGTGGTTTCACGCGCTTTATGTGCGGATGGATGGGGGTTTTGAAAGTGAAATGGACGGTTACGGTATCACGCGCTAAAGGGAGCATGTGGGTGTGAATACTACAATTGCATAGGTGCGGTGTAGACGTGGCAGCCATAGAGAAAATATCGTAGGTGGCAAAGGACGATGGTTGACTTAAATGGATGGATCGGGAACGTTCGTTTTTACATGTCTTTCTTTTCGGGATACTATCAAAAACCAGCCCTCTAGTTTGGGTTTTTGGTCAAAAACCACTCTCTAGTTTCGTTTTTGGGTAAAAACCACCCTCCAGAATTTAATTGCCAAAAAAACCCTGTTTTTTTAATTTATTAGTCAAAAACTACCCTACCATTAACATTTCTAACCAAAAATACCATTTTACCCCTATATTCAAACAATATTAAATAATATAAATTTAAGTAAAACATTTATTTGATAACGAACTAATATTAAATAAAAAAAATCAAGTACATTATTTTATCCACAATATATTAATTAAAAAATAAAAATAAATCCTCTCTCTCTCTCTCTCTCTCCATGGATCTCTCACTCTCAATCCATGGATCCCTCGCTCTCTGTCTCCCTCAACACTGTTTCTCTCCAAACAAAGATTGAAGGTGGTTGGGTTTTTATGGTGCTTTGCCAAATCTATGACTACCCTATATTCAACTTCCACGTTGTTTATATATAAAGTAAAGATTCTCAAATGGTAGAATTGTATATAATTGTATTGTTTGAATTACGGTTATGTTTGGATGTGTATGGGACCAGAAAAAAAAAATGTTTTGTGGGTTTTTCACTCTCATCATACTGTAGTTTGTACTAAGTACAACCAAAATTAATCATTACTCTGTAACTTTATATCATGATATCGATTAAAAAAAAGTGCTTTAATTAGCAGTATATACACAATTTTAAGAGATTAATTGGATCTCATTCAAAATTTATTGGATTTGACAATGGATTTTCATATGAAAATCCGCCAAAGTTTATAAGGCCAATGTATTTATTTCTATATCTTTAATTCATGGACCGAAGCCTAATTATGTTATTAACAATTTAATCCCAAAATATATCTTAGGTATAATATAATTGTCACATTCATTTAGTCATATTCTTAATTATATCAAAATTTTCTATAAATGATAAGTATTGTTTCAAAGTTTTTACTAGACAAGTAATGAGTATTGTCACGTTCTTTACAAACAATAAAGAATTATTTACAAACAACTAACATCTAAAAGAGAGACATGTTTATATACATAGTTAGAGCTTTGTTTTTTAGCTCTAACTGAATCTTTGATTTTAAGGAGAGTGAGCTCTGATGTGGCTCATCTAACAGACCATATCAGAGCTGACATCATTTGACCTTAATTGGATCATTTGTTGGAGAGAGCTGGTAAAATTCAATTCCCAAATTGAGTGAACTGACCGGTGTGCATATTAAACAAAAATGCCTAGGCTTTGGCATAGGGTGGGCTAAAGTGAGCCTACCCTAACCAAAGCTTAGGTCCGTATGTGCTTTAAATCCCTCAAATCTCAGTTGATCATCTCTTCTTTAGAGACCTGAGAGACCTGTTTATATACATAGTTAGAGCTCTGTTTTATGTAATCGCACATATGCTTGTTTAAAGTCTTATTTTAATAGTTATTGGCCATCTCTTCTTCAGTTGTGTGTTATGCTTGTGTTTCTACTTCTATGCCAATGGAGAAGTACATATGCAAGAATTATCCTAGGTTTTTTCTCTACTGGAAGAGCTCTGGGTGGTCACATGAGAGCTCACCGGGAACCTCTTTCTCTTCAATAGCAGCAGCAAATCGTCGGTGATGAACTGGAAAAAGAAATAGCTATGTGTCTCATGATGCTCTCAAGAGATGCGAGAAACAAAGACAATGAAGACAAAAAAAAATCACCTATTTATAGTTCTAAAGCAAATCTTATTAAATTTGGGAAAATTTCCATAGATCTTAATCTTCCTGCTCCATTGGAAGAAGATGACTTGGTTCCATGATACATTATCCTTCTTAGTACATGATACAAGATAGTTTTTCAGGCATTAATGCTTAACAAGGATACACTAGTTGATAAAATTTTCTCTCCTTGAATCTATGGTAATGTTTTAGGCAGTCATTGATGTTAGCGACATTTGATACCATCTCATATGCTTGTCATTGACATGAACTGTAAATCTGTAATGGCACACATGCTTGTTTAAAGTCTCATTTTAATGGTTATTTGCCCCTTGGTTTGTTGATGTATTTGAGTGTAAGGTTGAAAGCTGGTGGCTTTTATTTATATTTTGTTGCTTTTACTAAATTATGTCCTCGAAGATTAGTTAATTTTGATGTATAATTGCTGAGAACTACCGAACAGCAGATTGTCGGTAACTAATTTAGAGACAGCGGGCACAATTATTATCATTTCTTCAAATTTTCCTTTTTTTCTTCCTGATGAAGTTTATAAAGCCAATAAATTTATTTTTATATCTTGAATACATGGACTGGAGCCTAATTATGTTATTAACAATTTAATCCCAAAATATAACTTAGGTATAATATAATTGTCATGAATTTGTTGACCTGGAAAATGTTGGGCCAAAATTTGTAAAACTTAAATCAACTAAACATAAATATCTTAAAAAATTAGTCTAAAAACCATCCCAAATTATGGCAAAGTGCATTGCAAAGTGAATCGTTGTACAATTTATTGTTCATTTGAGTTTTATTGTGTTATTAACTTTTTTTTAATATTAAATTATTTTGGGACATGGTGGGCATGATTCAAACTCACAACCGCAATAAAAGTAGATGCAATGAACTAACCGCTTAGACAATTAAACTATGAATAATTTTTACAATCCAGCCCAACCCAAATTAAAATCTAACATTTTACTGCCCAAAATAGCATTGGTCAAATTGAAGAATGTTCATACCGAACATTCCTAGGATATTCCTGGAAAATTCCCGTGTTATTCACGTTTATCCCTTCAAAAATTGATTTTAAAACAAAATAAAATCTAAGACAATAGTCAAGATAATAACAATAATAAAACTGTTATGCATGAGTACGGGCAAAAGAATGGCGAAAGTCCAAGACGGCAAAGGAGCTCTGGATCAAGCAACAGTCTATAATTCCGATCTTGCTCCGATACGGAAAATAATGTGTTAACTCGATCAGCTTAGTGGTCACGGAGCACAGTAATAGATGAATTTGACACTGCAGGAATACAATAGTCGGTAAACAAATAAAATAAACTTATACGTGTAAAGACGCGTACGATGAACATGTGTGCACATAAAGAACGAAGATTAGACCTGGAATCCCAAAATGAGTGGGCACCGATCTTACGACTCCGTCCTCACGCAGCTCCCCACCCCAACTTCCCGAAATAAGAAACCATTTTTGTTTCCAATTTTTGTTATTATCAGGAAGGTCTAGTATAAACTTGGACACATTGGGTCGGGGATGGAAATAATACCATCTCGAACAGACACTGGCTTTTAGACAGTTCAAGTATTGAAATTCAGCTAAGGAATGATCATCGTTGTACATTGACCTAAATAAAGTTAAAGTACCAACCAAAATCCTCCAGCCATTAGGACACAACTGGGAGGGGGCGAGCTTATAATGGCAAAGTACACGATTAATGAACGAATGGAGAGGGAGTCGGACACCAAACCTAAAAAAGTCAGAACAAAAAGTTACTTTGTCTTCCGGGGGAAAACTTGGCAAGTCATTATCCTGAGATAAATGAAGAAAAACGTTATTGGGTATGGAAAAAGTCTTTTTCAAAATTTTGAGCATATTTGCAGACACAGTAGATTGGACATTGTCTATTTCATAGCCCGAGTCAGGAAGAGAAAGACGAGTGCGAAGCCTATGACTCCTGGCAGAAGGAAGTGTCGTTACAATTGTAATAACTTGAGGAGACTCATCATGACCGACATCATCCTCCTCCACCTCCTCATAACTCTCGGATTCAAACTCATGATTATCCATCTATACATGCGTAAAATGATAAATACATAAAGCGGTGAATAAGCGAAACATTCAACGAAACAGAAAAAAAAAAAAAAAAAAATGAAAACATACCTCTAAGTGAGAAATTGATGGTAAGAGCAAGTTGGCGATTCTACAAAGTAATACTTATATGAAAATCAGTCCACAAAAATCCAAAGAAAGGGAAGTGACTTGACTCTCTGAGAAAAATTAGAGAATCACAAAAAATACAAAAGTCTATGAAACAAAAATAACTTGACTCTACAAAAAATTTAGAACGCCACAAAAATCCAAAGAAAGGGAAGTGACCTGACTCTGAGAAGAATTAGAGAATCACAAAAAAATACAAAAGAGTAAAAGTGGTTCAACTTGACTCTGTAAAGAATCACAGAATCACAAAAGATCCAAAAGAGTAAAAGTAGTTCAACTTGACTCTGTAAAGAATCACAGAATCATTCGACTTGACTCTACAAAGAAACAAAGAATCAGAGAATCACACAAAATTCAAAAGATGAGGAGGGAAAAAAAAAAAAGGACGAGGATGACGTCATCCTCGGCCCAGAAAAGGGCGAGGGTGACGTCACCCACCAAAAAAAAAAAAAAAAAAACGAGGATGACGTCGTCCTCGGCCCAGAAAAGGGCGAGGGTGACGTCACCCACCCAAAAAAAAAAAAAAAAAAAGTGGGATATTCAATTAGAATGGTCAAGTGAGAGTATACTCGGCCGAAAACATACTCGACTAAAGATTGACCAATAAATATATATATATATATACCTTCCAAGCGTACAACTAATATTTGACCCTTAAAAGCTAGGGGGCTGGTGTTGTGCCATAAAATTAACCACGTAAAAGCTTCTAAGTTAATAGAAGGAAATCATGACTTTAGCATGTAAATAAGTAAATGTATACGTATATTTGTATATCGCACAAGTATACATAGAAACATTAATAAATTTGACCGAATAAGGAAATAAGGGGTGTGCAAAGAAAATCGTCAAAGGATTATTTGAGTACAAGTCTGAAGGAATCTGTTACATGCCCGAGATCAAGGTCATGCACCAAGGGATACGACTTGAGGATGACTACCAAAAGTCGCCCGAGCATAGTCTTAGACAAGAGGGAGGAGCTTGTCCTATGACCAAGATCATTCCAAGTGGGGAATCTATGCTAAGTCCGAGTTTGTCCAAGGATTATCCGAGTCCGAGTTCAATGTCAAAGAAGATAAAGTTGCCGAGTCCGAATTCAATGTCAAAGAAGACAAAGGTGCCCGAGTCCGAGTTCAATCTCACGGAGATTTTGTCCTAAGTTCGAGCTCAATACCCGTGGAGAGTTTGTCTTAAGTCCGAGCTCAATCATCAGGTGACATGAAGCACAAATCCAAACACGTGTCCTAAGGACCCCACAAAGAAGTATTATAAAAGGTGAAGCTCACCAAGAAGAGTGGACATGGACAAAAAAAGAAAGAGAGAAGAAAAAAAAGAAAAGAAAAGTGTATCAATACATAAATTGTAATCTCTCAATTTTAAAGTTCAATAAGAGAAGTCATTTAATTCAATTTGTTGTTGGTCAATTTTCATGCATCAACAATACACATGATATGATTTGAGTCGGTTTAGTATATATTTAAAGTGTATTGAAGCATTGCACATCACCTCTTAGCAGAGCTGGTAGTGCATCTCCCTTTCGCATATGTGGTGGAGGGTTTAAATCCCACAATACATATTTTACAAGCATGTGTGAGGAGTTTTCTTCCCGGGTTGTGAGAGTAGTTATCTCCCGTTATGGAAGTAGATATCCGGGCTACATATGTATTGTTTGATCTCGGCAGGTCATGGCTGTCATATTGTAATAGTTCTTGTAATATTTAAAAAAAAAAAAAAATGTATTGAAGCATTTCTCGCACCAGAGAACAACTTTATTGCACCTAGGCTATGTTTAGTGATATTTTGTATTAGAGTGTATTAAGTTATACCATGTTTGTAAATGATTTTTGTTTCCAAAGATTTTGTTAACTAATAAAAGTAATACATTTTTAGAATAAAAAAAATAATATTATAAAGTATATATTTGTTGCACTGTATCTTTAAAATGATATTTGACATTCTTGTTATAAAATTGAATTTTAAAAAATCGAAAAATTCTATTATAAAATTAAAAAAATTAATGAATAAAAATTATTGAAATTAATCTTTCTAAATATTTTTAATATGTATGAATTAAATAATTATTTATATTTCATGATACAACAAAACTTGTTATATTTATCTAATTTTAACATTATTTATGATTTAATATTTAATATTTGATTTGGAATTTATAATAATAATAATAATTATTATTATTATTATTGTTTTATTTTATTCTACAGTAAAGTGGAGGTAATGACACGTGCGCTATGTGGTTTTCGGGATGGGTTTCAGGCACCTCCACGGTAAAGCCTTGCGACGCATAGACCGAATCAATGGTGAAGGAACGACGACAACGATAGTGATTCTCGGGATGCCTTGGATTGGATGGGATTCAAGATGGATGAGATTTGGATTGGTTAGGGCATGATAAACAAAATTTTTGGGTTTTGTTATTAATGACATTAATGTCATTTTGGGGCATTTTTGCCACTTTTTGCATTTGAGGGTACAGTTGCAAATTCACCCCTAAAGAATGGTTTTTTTAATTTTATTTATTTATTTATTTATAAAATCCCTATACATGTCATGAAATGTATTATAAAACCATATTTAAGGGTAATTTATACATGAAGTAAATAGCAATATAGCATGATATGAATAAATAGGTATGAACTAGGAAATTATATTTTACCCTTATAGTTTTAAATTAATTAATTTAAAGGGTAAAACAAACTTATTTTTATCTAAATTTAAAATAAATAAATAAAAGACGTAATCATTCGTCTTATATTGTGCCCAAAACTTTGGCTCAACCTAATCCATATCTCAGTTATATCGACATCCTTTACTATAAGGTTCTCATTTTTTATGAAGAAAACGAAATCGATAATCACATTTACACCACAATAGATGGAAAGGACGACGAGATTGACGATCATCATTATTGAAAATGATTTCCTTCTTGCAACCAATTACATCAACATCTTTCGCCACGTGAGCAAGATTCTTAATTTCTAAAGTAAACGAAATCAAATTAAAAGTGACAACTGATTAAAAGAAGACGAAGTTGATTAACATTACTAGTTACATCAACATCCTCCAAGTTATAATAATTGTTTTTCTATTTAAGGTTTTTTTTTTTGTTTTGTTTTTTTTTTTTTTTTCCAACAATAAATACTAATATAAATAGAGACCCTTAAGGGCCGTTTGGTATGGGGGATCTTGGCATGGGAATGAGAATCTGATAGGATTCCCGTGTTTGTTACTATGTTTGGGTTTTGAGATTCCTGGGAAAGTGAATCCAATGGGGATAATGTGATTCCCACCGCAACAGGTGGGTTTCAGATGCCCATCTATCTGATTCCCATCGTGGGACCCACCTCATTAAAAAAAAAAAAAAACTTCTCTTTTTTGTTCTTCACTGATGCTTTGACATTAAAAAACCCCAATTTCATTTCATTGATTACAATACCCTATATCAAAATTAACACCAAAAATCTTCCAAAAAATCTTCCAAACCCCCAAATTTTGAAAATGAACATCAAATCCCCCAATCGATCAATTTCTTCCAAAAAATATTCTCTGGCCGTTTGGAAGAAATGGAGGCAAGGACGACGAAGATCAAGAACTTGGCTGGAGGCGACGACGACGATGACGTGGAGGCAAGGAGGAGGAGGACGACGACGACGTGGAGGCAAGGATGACAACGACGACGTCGTGGAGGTAAGGACGACGAGAAGATGAAGACAACGGCGACGAGAAGATGAAGATGACGACGAGAAGAAAAAGATGAACACGACGACGACGAGAAGATGAAGATGAAGACAAGTGATCCAGTTTTTTCCTTTTTCTTTTCTTGAACTGGTTTTGTTTTGAAATGAAGATGACGATGAGTGTGAGGTTATTTATTTATTTATAATTTTTTAATTTTAACATGTTTTTATATATAAAGACTAAAACATTCCCATACGAACCAAACACAATTATCTAACATTCATAGGAATCAAACATAATATTCCCAAACACATGTATACAACTTCCCCAGGAGTCACATTCCTGGGTTTCACATTCCCACGAATCACATTATTTTGATTACTTTATACCAAACGGCCCCTTAATTTAATGTTAGACTATTTTTTATTTATTTATTTTTTTTAAGTATTACAATAATTCGAGGTTTTTTTTGGGAGGGAGGAGGCTCGAACCCACAACCTTGTGGTATAGGTGTTAGATCATTAGAAAAACAAATGGTTAAAATGATGGATTATAAGGGTCCTACTCCTACGCACATTAAGTTAGTATAATTTTGCATACAATTAAACCTTTTTTTCTACCATCGAAAAATCGAAATCGTATAGCACTATGTAATGTAATATTGTATAGTGTTTTGTTAATGACCTTTATAGAACACGTTAACATGAAATACTTTTTGCATACAAATAAAACTTTTTTCTAGCGTCAAAAAATCCTTTAAATTACCAATAGAGACGTAATTCAGCTAGTAGATGAACGAGTTTAAGGCTTAAATAAATGACTCTAAATCAGCAGTTCGAATCCTACCAATGGCGAAAACTTATAAAATAAAAAAAAAAAAACCTGATCCCGAATGATAGCATATTGTTTTGTTAATGGTTTTTTATATTTTATTTTATCTTATAGCACTATGTGGTGTTTTGTTAATTGCCTTTATAGAACACGTTAACATGGAATACAATTGGTTGTAGACAATCAATACGTACACGCAAAAATATAAATATTCTTGTTGTCCCTTCAATTATGATGTTTCATGATCAATTATTTTGCTATAAAAAGGTTAATTAAACAGTTGAAAAGTGGTTTTAATAGTTGCTCTATTTAGCCGTACAAAAAGCAATTTTCCAATTCCAGCAAATCACATTCACACTTGATTAGAATATAATAAACTAATCAATTATAAACTTTAAATAATTATGAATATTTTATATAGACATTATTTTATTTTAATTTTTTTTGAAACTAAATATATAATATCAGTGATGGAATATGAAATAAATTTTAACAATTTAAAATAAAAATTTTTTATAAGAAAAGTCGTTGAACCATAAATGAAAATAGTGGAAAAAATGTGAAAAAATTAAAAATGAAAAGCAATGTCGGTGGAAAACAAGAAATACAAAGACAAAAAAAAAAAAAAAAACCAAACACAGACACACATGCGCAAACTAGATTACTAGATAGTACTATCGAGATAGAGAAATCTCTAACTCATATTTATTATTTTAATTTTTTCTTTCAAATTTTATTATAATAAATTAAACCAAATATTATTTTAATTCCAAATCTGAAACTCTATCTTCTAAAAAAAAAAAACAAAAACAAAAACAATAAAACAATTTCTCACTTCCCAAAATCATCCTAGTCTTTGCTCAAGCTCAGATTCACTGCTCTAAAAATCATTTTGTAAAAACACTTGCCCATCATTTCAAAATCACACAACATAGAAAAAGAAAAAAGAAAAAAAGAACCCTCACTTTGTTTTTAGCTTTTTTTTTGACCGAATCGACAACGAGGAATCGGTTTGGTTCATTCCAGGTTCTATTTTTTTTTTTTTTTTTTGAACTTATTTATTCTCTCTGTATATACTTAAATATTGTTTTGCTTTTTTTTTTTTTTTTGGTAGTTCAATTAGTTTGATTAAGTTGAAGTAATTACTTGAAGTTGTAGTTGATAGAGAGAGAGAGAGAAGCTTTAGTTGTGATCAGATTGTGAGTTGACTTGAGAGTTGTTTCGTTTATGAGTTTACATGTTTTGTTTGTTTGGCTGTTGAGAAAGCTGTAGAGAAGAGAAGTTAGAGTTTGATTCGTTGTTTTGTGTTCTTATGAAATGGAACTGAAATGAAGTGGTTTTGTTTTTGTATTGATTAAGTTTAGTTGATTCTGGGTTATCGATATCTTCTTTTGTAGTTTTGTTTTAGCTCGGAAATGAAATTTGAATCGATTTTTATGTTCACAGGTCAATTGGGTTTGCTTTAAATGGCATTTGGCAACTGGGTTTGCAAATCTGTTTACAATTACCGAATTGTTAATTAAGTTTTTGACTTTGGTGCCATGGATTCATACACATTATAGAACTTGAGAACAGGAGTGTTATTTGAAGTCTTGAGGGTTATCAGTGTTTGCTGTTGAATTTTGGTGTTGGGATGGGCTGTGGGTGTTCGAAGCTCTCTGCCTGTTGTTGGGGTTCTGAGTATGGTGGGGCAGTGCCCGAGGTTCAAAGTGTTGGTAAGTGAAGTGTGATTTTGGTGTAAATGCTTTTGCCTTATAGGCGATGATTGTGATGCTTGAGTTTGTTGGTGGTTTGCAGAAAATGAGGAGAAGGATGAAGTTGATAACGTGCCTGTGTTCACTGAGTACTCTGTTGAGACACTTAAGATGGCCACGTCTGGATTTGCTGTTGAGAATATAGTATCTGAACATGGAGAAAAGGCTCCAAATGTGGTTTACAAGGGGAAGTTGGAGAATCAAAGACGGATTGCTGTCAAGCGATTTAATAGGTCAGCTTGGCCTGATGCTCGGCAGTTTTTGGTAAGTATATGTTTGGTTGTCTGTCATTTTGACAGTACATTTACTTCGTTTTTTCTCATTATCCGCTGCTTAGTGCTAGTCTACATTGCAACTGCTGATTGATCAAGTTTTAGTAATTGCTGTAATCCCCAACATTTTCTTTTTACAGCATTATGAACCTTAATAGCATTTTAACTTTGACTTTACGTTACTTTAGGAAGAAGCAAGAGCTGTTGGTCTGCTTCGGAACCATAGGTTGGTCAATTTGCTTGGTTGTTGTTGCGAAGGTGATGAAAGATTACTTGTTGCAGAATATATGCCCAATGATACACTAGCAAAGCACCTATTTCATTGTAAGTTTGCTTTCAGTATTCTTCCACGGGCAGGAGTATTTTTGTTGGCACTTGGTTTTTGGTTTGAGATATGTCTTATTTTATTTAGCTGTAGTCAAAACTAATCATACTGGTTAAATTGACTTTCATTCTAACAGGCAACTAACTCTGATATTTTTTACTTTTCTTGATAACTTTTATTTCTGTTATGCAAGAAGATGAAGGATTGACTCTTCATCGAATCTCCTTTTTTTTTTTTTTTCCTAAGCGTGGGATAATTATAGAGGTCCTCCTATAATAAGTCTGATATAAGTACAGGAAAGCTAAGGCCAGGGAATGACATTCCCTTTATTAACTCAGAGCTGTATGATGAAATCTGATTAAGCTTTCTATATCAGCAGCTATTTATTTAATTTTGATCATCATTGTAGACACATTGTTTGATATTTACCACCATTATTGTATTCATGTTTTCAGGGGAAACACAACCAATGAAGTGGGCTATGCGATTAAGGGTGGCTTTATATCTCGCACAAGCTCTAGAATATTGTACCAATAAAGGGCGTGCCTTGTATCATGATCTTAATGCTTATAGGATTGTTTTTGATGATGTAAGTATGTTATTATCATCTAAATTGTTATTCATGTTTTTAATAAGGATTTAGCATATGTCATATTATATCTCAGGACGGCAACCCTAGACTGTCATGCTTTGGTCTGATGAAGAACAGTCGAGATGGCAGAAGCTACAGCACAAACTTGGCTTTTACTCCTCCTGAGTATCTGCGAACTGGTGAGCTTAAAGTATTCACTGATCTTTGTTCAAATTTGGACTTTTGTTGAATACTAGCTCTTTAATATGCTAATCAAGTCATTAAATATGCGTTTTTCCCAAGACATATTTTTGGCCACTTTGGGCATTGTTGTGGTTGATATTAATATATAAATGAATAAAATCTATGAAATTACTTGTGTAATATTTCCAAATAAATATATATTATAAATTTTTTAACGCGTTTTCTTGGATTTGGGCCAAATTTAAACAAAGGTCATCAAGACATCGATAGTTTTCGTTTGAGCTGGTGAATTTTCTTCCAACAGCATTCATTCATGACTAAGCTGAACCAGAGTGTTAATATGCATCTCTATAGTCTATATAAAAAAACGATGATATAACATATTTATGCATTTAACTTTACTCACTGAAATTCTACTGAACCATTTCTTAATTGCTGTAATGATGGATTTATTTCCAATTACTTCCCTAGTTCCCTTGTGTTTATTTGACGAAATTCATATTTTGATTACATAGTTATTTGGGACAGAAGACATAGTGCATATAGCAATGTTGAAATTTCCATACAAATGATGGGAATTTACATACATTGCCTTCTATTTTACTGCAGGTGAAAATGGTTTGAAGGGAATTTATCTCTCTTTCTCTCCATCTGAAAGTTCTTGCATTTCTATTTGAACCTTGATGCTGATAGAGTGAAAGTTTTTGTTGCTATTGCAGCAGATTGTTGTAACTGTAGTTGCTTAAACACCTTTGGCAGAACATAAACCTTTTTATTTGTTAATACCTATTTAATTCTTAAACGGACTTCATATACTATATGCTAATTGATACAACGTTGATATTATTACGATTTGCATTACTTATGGGGTTCCCATCTGGTATGTACATTAGATGTTTAATTGTTTTAGTGTTGTTGATCCTCATGTTTAATATATTCAATTTGTCCGATGACGTGTGCATATTCAATCTTGCTTCTTCTTCTTCTGTTTTTTTAATTTTTTTTTTAATTTTTTTTAAAAATAATAATATATATTTTTGTGCCTAAATACCCCTACATTTCATTTTATCTAGGAAGAGTAACAGCAGAAAGTGTAATGTACAGTTTTGGTACCCTTTTGCTTGACCTTCTGAGTGGGAAGCATATTCCTCCCAGCCATGTAAGTTCTCTCCTTGACAAGACATCCTTAATGCTATCTTCTTTATTTTCTGTTTTTGTTTATATATATATATACACTTTTTAGTGCCATTCAAATGTTGTTTACTTTTTATGTTGCATTTTCTGTATCATGATTTAAGTTTGGATCTCAAGATGATTTTTTTTATTATTGGATTTGTGCTTTCTTTCTCCTTGTAGACTACTGACTAAATCATCTTCCAATCTTTGCACTTGGTATAAATATAAAATATTACCTTATATAGATATTTTACTGCAAAACAACTAATTTCAGATTCATTAAAGAATTACTCTCAGAACTTTCTAAACTGAGTGCATGTGTATGCCTAAATAAATACACACACCGATTTCATTTCTGGCTGGGGATGAAGCAAAGTTTACCTTTAGAAAGGAGTAAGTGAGATGCCTGTTGAAAGATTATTATGTCTATCTGACATCATCTGTACTAAGATATTACCTTGGTATGCAAGCATACTTGGGGATATTTGTCAAGATTTAAGGCAGTACTTAAGATATCAATCGAAATGTCTCTTGAAATTGCTTTGAATGTAATACGAATACAATTTTTTATCTGATGGTCCTCTTTTAGATCACTGACCAAGAACCACTTAAGTCCAAAACATGAATTCCATGGCCATATTGTTGCTTGGCTTCCTATCTGAGCAGAAAGGACTACAGACAATTTCACATAACTATCATCTGCTTTATTTCTTTCAGGCATTGGACCTAATACGGGACAGGAATATTCAGACGCTGACAGATTCTTGTTTGGAAGGCCAATTTTCTATTGATGATGGGACAGAGTTGGTACGTTTAGCCTCACGATGTTTACAGTATGAGCCCCGAGAAAGGCCAAATCCAAAGTCACTAGTTACTGCTTTGGTTCCTCTTCAGAAGGATACTGAGGTTAGTTCTTCTTTTGTTTGTTGAGAATTATTGCATATAATCTTTTCAGGAATTCACATCTCAATTCTACCAAATGCATTGACCTACCAAGTTTTTTTTTTTTTTCTTCAATTTTTTTTGGAGTACCCGGAAGACCTACTAAGAAGCTTTAAGTTGTCTTAAGCCATTCTACCAATTGCTCTGCAGGTTCCTTCTCATGTATTGATGGGTATAGCGCATGGTGGTGCAGCTTTACCTGTATCACCACTTTCTGAAGCTTGCTTAAGAATGGATTTGACTGCCATTCATGAGATCTTGGAAAAGATTGGGTATAAAGATGATGAGGGTGCTGCTACAGAGGTTTGTTTCTGATATTAGAGTTATAAATGTTAGATAATGACTAAATGCTCCTAAATCTTAATATATATTTGACCTCTGAGGACTTATTACAAAATTTGGCATTCAATTAGTCATATTAATCATGGGCCGTGCGTTAATTTTACTTGAAATCTCAAGTGTAAGATTTTAATACATTATTCTGGTTTGGACATTTTGTTGTTTTTTTTGGGCATTTTGTTGTTGTACTTCCATCTAATGTTATAAATTGCCCCTTCACTTTGGTGGGGCAATTTTGTTAGGGTGTTTGTTGTTTTGTTTTGATTTTGTTCTTCTTCTTTCATGGGGAAATGTGTTGAGATTGCCTTCATGTCTAATTCTTGAGCAACATAGAGTTGGCTCAAGAGCTTTTTATTTAGCCTCTAAATCTTTACTCTCGCTTCTGCTCTGATATGTGGATGTAACTGAATTCTCATATGGTTTTGATATCTCATGAGTAGATTCATTCTCGAGCTTCATATGTCACTGCTTTCTGGTACCATGCTAACTTCTTTCTGCTTGTGTTGTGTGTTTACTATTTGTTTCCTCTTGCAGCTTTCTTTCCAGATGTGGACCAACCAAATGCAGGAAACATTGAATTCCAAGAAAAAGGGAGATGTTGCTTTCAGGCATAAAGATTTCAGAGCTGCCATTGAATGCTATACCCTGGTTAGATTCATCTAGCATGTTTTTTGCTATTTTGCCTAGAAAAGCTTATTAGAATGCCAATATTAACTGACAGATTGTTTATGCGCAGTTCATTGATGGTGGAACAATGGTTTCCCCAACGGTCTATGCACGTCGAAGTCTGAGTTATCTCATGAGTGACATGCCGCAGGAAGCCCACAATGATGCATTGCAAGCCCAAGTAATATCTCCTGTATGGCACATCGCAGCCTACTTACAAGCTGCGGCTCTTTTTGCACTGGGGAACGAGAACGAGGCACAAGCAGCTCTGAGAGAGGGTTCTATCCATGAAAATAAGAGGAATGCAAATGCTTCACAATGAAATAATGAAAGTCAAAATAAATCTCTCGCAATTGCTTATTTCTTGAAGGCAACATGCATGCCTTTCGATTTCAAAGCAGAGACCAAAGATCTCCTGTACCTGAAGAAAACCATGGGGTTGAATGTGCACAAGCGGTCCTCTGATGTGTATCGTGTGCATGACTGGTCCGTGGGTTGTAAACTCGAAGCATTCTTTTGCAACATTCATTGGATGGGTGGGTTTTGGTTAAGTTTGTCAAGATAATTGGGAAACTGCCGCTTGTTTTCATTTTACTGACCATTTCAAATTATACAACAATCGGGGAATAATTATAAAAGACGTTTCTGTTTCTGGAACAGATTATATTGCTTGTAGAGGGGGGTTTCGAGTTTCTTTTTAAAGTTGCATTTGAAGGGGTGAATAGAAGATGATGTGCCTGTAATTCGTGTACAGCGCTATTGCTTACTATGATTGGGATGAAAAAATTGTCTGTTTTTGTATGTGATTCCTTCTCTATTAATAAATTTTTATGTTTCTCATGAGTTGGAGGAAGTCATGTATAGTCTCAGTTTGATTGAAAAACCTATTCTGCATCTCACCTTTTTTGTTGTCCTCACCACTCAATGTATATGATTTATAAATTAGAAGATTGTGTTATATTACCAAATTGAAGATTGGAAAAATAAAAATAAAAATAAAAAATTAAACAAATTGAAGATTGGAAATAAAAAAAATAAAGGGCCCAACCGGGTTCGAACCGGTGACCTCTTGATCTGCAGTCAAATGCTCTACCACTGAGCTATGGACCCCTTGATGGTTGTTAGATAAATATAATATAAACTATATTTGCGTCTGATTTCTATGCCCAACAATGGGCTATTTAATCAGTGTGGGCTAGACTGGGTTGGGCTGAATTTTTCTAGCCCAAGTTTGAGTCATTACAAATAATTGGAATTTTGACTAAAAAGAGACGACCTCAATAATATATGTGTGCGAGACATACTATATACCAACCTTATGTCATCACTTTATTATACGGTTGCAAGGTGACATGATTAGCAAAGTATAAATAGAAAATCTACCCCAAGCTTTATGAGATTTTATATTTGTATTTGGTCCCTTGATGTTTCATATTTTAAAGGTTTAGGAAATGAAATTAACCGAGAGTGGCACTAGGGGCGGAGATAGGCGAGGGCCGATAGGGGCCATGGCCCCCCAATCAAAATATTTTCAACAATTTTTTCATATATAAAATTGTCATAATATTTTATATAGGCAATGATATCTCAGGCCCATTCCATTATTTTTTTTTTAATTATAAACATAATTATTAGCCTTTAAAGTTTGGCCCAACCAAAAGGAGATTACAAACCATGATCACAAATCTACTCTATCAAGTTCTACAACAAAAATCTCAAGACATTTAAATGTCATGCATATGGTTTCATCCACTGAAAGACTTATATAATAACAATTAAGAGACACCAAATGTGATAGATTATTTACTAACGTAAGTTCATTTTGTGAGACATGCAACATAGACGTTCCAAATATGAATGGTTGTTACATTGCAATACGAAGTCGAACTTACTATCAACAAGATAATTATACAATTAAGCAGTATTAGTGTATTACTAGGTAGATATATTTTATGTTGCAATTGATTCTCAATTACAATAAATAGATATGAGTATAGGTTCGATTATAGATGATTTTTTAGATTTTAAAAAGCGGCGAGTTCCATTTTGATTCATAAAACTTGTGTTTATTTTATTTATTAATTTACGAGACTAAACGGTATTACATTTGTTTTTTTTTTTGAAGAACATTTGGTTTTTTTTTTAATAATTTAGTTTTTAAATATTAATACATTTGTCTTGCATAAACTTTATTTTTTTTAGTTTCTACCCTTTCAAAGCCAAAATCCCGACCTCGCCCCCAAGAGAGGCCCTTTTGACTCAAATACATTGTAAGAGTAATTGTGAATTGCTTTCAAAACAACTTTACATCTATATAATAAACATTTTGATCTTATAAGAATGATAATTTCATTTTTTTTAATCAAAGTTATTTTATATGATTTTTTATATTGTTTCAATGCAAAGTTTTGCATACATTGTTATAGTATATTTAGTACATATAAAAGTTGCATTGATATGCTAAAGAATTTTTAGTTATTCAATGCTATAAAAAAAAAATATGGATTTAGGTTGCACATCGACTTTCATGTTAATGGTAGGGGTTCGAGTCCCACTATACTCATTTTATGCGAATAGATATCCATGTAATGGGTAAAAAAAACAAGACTCATTATGAGAGTATATATCCGGATCCGAACCCCTAATTGATCCGGTGTACAAAATGTATTGTACCAAATAAAGTAAATATCTACATAGAAAGTCAGCTAAAGTTAAAGCCAAAACACAAAACTAGGAAAAACAGTTACAATTTTGGTGCTGTATCATAAAACACTTGGGTGACAAAACCTATCATCTCTGTATGTCCATTGAATTGAAACTCTATTATTGGAAGTTAGAACACTATAATCTCTGCAACTTCCAAAAGATATGGAGCTTTGATCACGTGTCCTCACACACACCATGCAATTCACCATCTCCAAAACTTGATCCATTTCCAACCTTCAATGATATAGAGGACAGAATTGTGAGTGGTTTCTATTGAACCTCCTCATATGTATAAGATATAGAGGGCACAATTTCACCAGATCTCTCATTTCACTTCATATCTGTGAAGATATATGAGATTATAAAGAGAGACATATATAGAGAGAGATCAGAATATTTGTTGTGAATAAAACTCAAAAGAAAATAAAAAAAATGGGGTTCAGTGGTACTCAAGAGAAATGCAAGGCTTGTGACAAGACTGTCCATTTCATTGATATGTTGACTGCTGATGGGGTTTCATATCATAAGACTTGCTTCAAATGCAGTCACTGCAATGGTGTTCTTGTGGTACAAACAAGTTCTCAACTTTTTTCGTTTTTTCGTTTCGTTTTTTTTTTTTTTGTTAATGTTCTAAAGGAAAATAAAAATTGTGTTACAGATGAGCAGCTATTCATCAATGGATGGTGTCCTATATTGCAAGCCACACTTTGAGCAACTTTTCAGGGAGTCAAAGACATTCCAAGGTGACATTTTTGTTTCTGGTGTCTTATTAATTACCAATAATTTTCCAATTCTGGGCTGATTGATATGTTTGATTGATTTATTCAGCTGGAAGCCATAAGCAAGGTGGAAGTGGACTGGTAAAACAAATCTGCCCACTTAGCTCTCTATAGACATTATGTGTTGGAGACTATATATATATGTAGTGTTTGACATTGATTGATTAATGTTGTTCTGATTTTTCAATTTTGCAGACAAAGGTTCCTAGCAAGGTTTCCTCCATGTTCTGTGGCACTCAAGAGAAGTGTTCATCATGTAAAAAAACTGTATACCCTCTTGAAAAGGTTTGTGAATTGTCATCTTAATAATTCTTTGAATAACATATCTTCGAATTATCGAAAAATATAAAAAAAATCGGATACATGTAATCGGATACAGGTGACTGTGGAGGGAGAATTTTACCACAAGTGCTGCTTCAGGTGTGCTCATGGTGGTTGTTCTATATCACCATCAAACTATGCTGCATTGGATGGTATCCTTTACTGCAAGCACCATTTCGCGCAATTGTTCAAGGAGAAGGGCTCCTACAACCATCTCAACAAGACTGTTTCAATGAAGAAAAATGGGGCAGCTGTCCCTGCAGAGGAAAATCCTGAAGCAGAATCAGCAGCAGCAGAAGAGAAGCCGAAACAGGAGGTGGAATCAGAAGAGAAGGCTGGTGAAGCCCTCACACAATAGCAATCTATCTGATTAACAAAACAAAACAAAATTGAATGTTTTAAAAGCTTTTTTGATAGTGATTTCAGAGTTTGTTTGTATAAATGCATCTCAGGCCTTCAATGTAATGATATATGCAAAGGTGGTCTGTTGTGTCATTTTATTATGAAATGCAAAGTGCAACAATTAATGTTAAAAGTTTGAGTCTTCATTCTGTCACATGTATTGTAGAATGTAGACATTTTTTTTTATTATAAATATATATTTCATGTGGGTAAAATTGAAAAACACCAATGTCTCAATCAAATCGATTCATTTTCATTGCTTAATAAAATCATGAAAAGTAGAGTATGCAATTGTGTGTTCGACTCGTATCCCTTCTCTTGAATCCCGACTTTAAAAAACAATTTATATTATTAAAAAAATTGAACCATATAAAGATTGTATTTGTGAGATGTCTAAATGCTCACACAAGGTATCAAATTAATTTACAAACAGTTAAATTATTTTGTTTTTATTGTGGCCTTGTGGGTTTTCACCAAAAATAACAAAATATTTTTTTTTTGTGATTTTGCTAAAAAATTCATTTAAAAATAAATAAATAAATAAATAATAATTTATTTCTATAAATGGAAATAAAAGACAGGATTTATCATTATATTTATTTTCTTATTATAATAAATACTGCTTTTTATGTCTTTTTATAGAAATAAAACAGTTGATAAGGGCACAGGTTAACACTGTCCGTAATAATAACCAAAGGAAAATTTCAATTAAAAGAACATCTAGACAAGCCCACCCATCTAAAAAATGGACCCAAGTTAGTTGGGCCGATTCGGACCACAAAAAAGTCGACCCAAAACATAAACTAATCTGAGCCGTTGAAAACAAAAGCGTCACAGCTGTTAGATCTAGGTTATCAGGTTTTAACTAGGTAGTCTTGAGTCAAATCAAAAACCCTCTCTGTTTGTGTGGCGTCTCAACAAGCGAAAGAAAAAGAAGAAGAAGAAGATGGTTCAACGTCTCACTTACAGGAAGAGGCATAGCTATGCCACCAAGTCCAATCAGCACCGGATCGTCAAAACCCCCGGTATACATACAACAACTACTACTACTAATTCACTGTCTTTATCTTCTACGTATACGTACATTTTATTTGAATTTTTGTTTATAATCTTCTCTATAACATTAGATCTTTGTCGTGGTGTCTGGTTTAGCTTCAGATTCTTAGAGATGCTTGTTTATTGATGTTTGATTGTTGATTGTGTTGTACATATGAATCGTTGAAGTACGAAAGAATTCGGAACTTGAAAATTTAAACTTTAACATGTTTGTTTTATTTTATGACATTTTAAGACTGTTTTTGTGTATATTTTTATTTACTTAGTTTATGCAAATGCAAATTTCGATGTTTACAAGGATGCATTCTCGAATGTGTTTCCTGTGTCGTCTGTGTGTTTGCTAAATGTTGATGGGTGATGCTTAATATTTGAAAACTTATTGAATTTCAGGTGGGAAGCTTGTGTACCAGGGCACCAAGAAGAGAGCGAGTGGGCCAAAGTGTCCCGTGACTGGAAAGAGGATCCAAGGGGTATGTTTTATTGTTCTCAAGTTTTCTGATTTGCCGGTGTCTTTGTTCGGGTCTGGTGTGGAAGTTCATCAACCTTTTTGAGTTCCCCAAGCAAATCATATTTGTGTTCAATTTAATTAAATGAATCCTTGTGTCTCCAATCTAATATTTGTCTAATTGTATATATTTTTTGAGTTTTTCTGTTACTAGAAGTATTATTTAGGTGATGATCTTAATCATTTTCTGGATTCTTACATGTGCTTGGTTAAAGTTGTTTGATTTACCATTTTCAGCAGATTTTAATGATTCAAAATACATAGACTGCTATTGTCATAGTCTTTACGTGATATTATTTTTGGTTTAAATACAAAATTATTTTGGAAGTGATTGTTGTATTAAGTTAATAAGTTTCACTCCTAAAGCTAGGTATTTCTCAATGTGAACTAAAATTCCCTATCCTTCTTTTACAACTAATGCAAGGTTTGGTTTAAATTTGATTCTTCAATTATAGAGTTCATATGTATGCTTTTCTCTGAAGAAGTGTCGATTAGTCTTATGTAATTGTTGCAGTACTTGTGTTTTCTGGTTTAAGAAAGATGCCTCACTTTGGTCAAAGTTATGGTGATGCTATTATTTTGGAAGTGATTGTTGTATTATGTTTCACTCCAAAAGTTATGTATTTCTCAACGTGAACTAAAATTCCCTGTCCTTTTACTCCTAATGCTAGGTTTGGTTTAAATTTGGTTCTTCAATTATAGTTATTTCTAGAATGCCTCTTATATTACTCAGAAGTCCACATTATTGTGTATGTGCTGCTTTCATTGAGATTTAGGTTGATCGTGAAACTGCTTGCATTTCCTTTGCAAACATTGTTGATTGAACAGATAGTTCAAAACTTACATCAATTTGTGCAGTCATTCTTATTGAATTGTGGCCATGTCTGCAGATTCCCCACTTAAGGCCTACTGAATACAAGAGGTCTAGACTTCCAAGGAATAGGAGGACAGTTAACCGTGCCTATGGAGGTGTATTATCCGGAGGTGCAGTCAGGGAGAGGTTTGTTCTTTTACTCAGCGCCACACTCTTGTTAATCAGATGTTCTGTTTACATTGAATATGAAGTAGAATTTAATTATGTACACTGTTTATTCGGTTAACTTACTGATGCAAGTATTTTTCGGGTACACCATAATGGTTGTGTAGGATTGTCCGGGCTTTTTTGGTGGAAGAGCAGAAGATTGTGAAGAAGGTGCTGAAGATTCAAAAGATCAAAGAAAAGAAGGAATCAAAATGAGAGAAACAGCTTTTGTTTTTTCAGCTTTAATTTTTCATTATGAAATTTTGACTGGAATGAATTATGTAGAATGTTATTTTTGAGTTTGTTTTCTGAACATGAATGAGATTTTGGTTTTGCTTGGCATTTTGTTTACACATTTGAAGCTCCACTTTCCTATCTCTTCAATTCTTTTTTCTCTATTGTCATGACCTTGATATCTGTTGACAATTTAATATGAGATTGATATACATTTTAATTATAGCTGTGGTAATGTCAACCTAAATCTGAACAAATATGATCAATATATATATATATATATATATATACATATATATACACTTAATTGTGTTCATTACATCATTCAACACCTCGAAACCGGAAATTACATCACGAACCAAATTGAAAGTTTCCGATTTCAACAATTGATAAGAACATGAAACACAAAACAATGTTAATTAATTGCAAACTTAAATCAATGAATCATGCTGGAGATGGTGCTGCAGAATTGTTAGCACAAGAGGCATTCAAGTAATGCTGAAAAAAAGGGATTGTTGAAGCACCTGAACACGGTGGAAGAGCAATCCTTGTCGAGTTTCTGAACAGCGCTGCAGCATTCAGGTTTCAGGTTCGAAGCAGCATTGTGATTCCAGAAGGACTTGTAGATGTCGCGCATGCAAGTATGGACACTTGGTAAATCCGACAGACATTTTTTCACCTTAGGATCCGAAAAGAGCGGGGATTTAGGTGCTTGAAGTGGTGGATGTGCACCTCTACCATACCAATACCATGCTGGTTCAACATCAGCAGCACTAGTAGCTTGAATTGATGAGCTTGAGCAAATAATGAAAAATATCAAAACTGTTACTACCCCCTTCATCATCATTTTTTACACTAAATTTCAGTGATAGATAGATGATGATTTCATGACTTGAGTGTGTGGTATGATTATTATATAGAGGTTAAGAGATAATTTCATTTTATTTCGATATTATAAGGATTTATCACATGATTAACAGGTAAAAATATTCATATATATGTTTCAAGTGATGAGCTTCATCCAAATGGATAATTTTTTATGATTTAATCAATAGTTTTGAATTAAATGAGTTCTAATCATAAATTAGAATTTTCTTAAAAAATTCTTAATGGGGAATGTGTGATTACGATTTGCGAACGAAAAGGGTGTACATATAGATTTAGTGGGGTGTAAATATTCGACCTGCTTGAAGGAGCAAACAAGCAAGCACACTGCTGCAAACCACACATGCACAAAACTGACCTCCAGGTTTTGGCCATCAATTCTTGGACATCCATCTGGAAAAAATTCCCTCATTCCTTTCTCTAATGCCTCCAGTTTCTCATAGACTTCCTCGATTGTTTTTTCTTGTTCTTCCTCTTTGCTTGTGACCACTTTCAGCACATCCTCAAACAACTGCATCCTTAAAATTATTAGTGCCGAAACAATTTCTAGGTGCGGACATACAGACTGTTTTAAGTAAATGCAGGTAATCTTACTGTTTTATTACCTGTTGGATGAAACTAGCCCAAAATCGAGTTTGAGCTCTTCGGTAGGGATCTTCAGGCAGGAGTTGAGGAGCGTTTTTCCAGGTCTCATCGATGTACTCCAGGATGATCATTGACTCTGCTGAAGGTTTTCAATTGTGAACAAGTACTGGGATCTTCTTATGAATAGGATTGTATTGAAGAAGCAAAGGGCTCTTGTTGCTCAAATCTTCTTCTATGTAACTCATAAGGTATGCCCTTGATTCTCAGAGCCAATTCAACCCTCTTAGAGTAACTAACTACTAACCCACACCCCATGTAACTTGACTTGGTTTTCTCCTTCCCTTTCGCTCTATACTTGTTTAGTTTTTACTTGATTTCTGAGCTCTTGCTTGCCAAAACCTGCATACCTGACAAGATAGCTTGCAATGCTGTACAAGCGAAAGCACACTCCCATATGTGAACTCACTGGGTTCAAAACCCAAAGAAACCATCCTATGAAAGAACCTCCAAGAATCCTCGAATAAACACATATTATTGTAACCAGAAACCATAATATTCCAAGAAAGAACATTTGGGTCAGGAATTGTAACAAACAACTTGAGTGCACTCTCCATAGAAGAAGTTTTACAGTACCAATCGAGCAAAGTATTCGCGTAAAAGATGTCGGATCCTAGTAAATCCAATTTGAGCAAATGGGTGTGTATAATTTTTGAGTTTTTGATGGTGTAGTGTATTGTTTTAGTCAATAGTGTTATTATTGAAGAAATGAAGAGGGTCAAAAGCATTGACATTTTCTACAGGTTTGACGAGATGTTGGGTTAGATTTTTTTGCTTGATGAGATAATTCATCTGGGTTTCAACTTTCATGTGAAAAGTGAAAATTTTTTACATCGAATTGTCTTCTTTATGAGTTTATGGCGCGGGAACAAGTTTAGTCAACGTTGGACGGTTTGGAAGACGAACCAGTTGGGTTTCGTGTAACCCGATTTTGCTGACGTGTGTGAGCACGTCATCGTATCTAGCCGACATGGCATATCACATCAGCTACCACCACTGGCGTTACATACCACATCATAAGAATATGGTGACGTGCCCACATGTCAGTATAACTTTACGGATCTCGCTGACGTGGTAAGTCACGCCAGCAAATTACGCTGAGGTGACTGGGCAGGTCAGCCAAATCTGATGACGTGTTCAATCACGTCATTTTCAAACGGAATTCATGATAAGTTATTTATGGTTTTACCTTATGCCTCTTGGGCCCAAAATTAGAAAAATACAATGCTGTAGTTTTATGGCCCTAAACAAAACCCTATTGGTTCCATTTTTTACTCATTTGGAATTTCATTTTTATTTTTATTTTTTTTATCAAGTCTTTGAATAAATAAATTAAAATCATTATAAAATAATAATTAAAACCTTAAAAACAGTTTTATTAAATTTTATTTTTATTTTTGCATCACAAGATTATGTTATTTTTCTTCATCATAATATAAGCACACGAATGAAATATATAATTTTTTCTTTAAATGATTTAATTAAAAGAAAAAGACATGATTACAACAACAATGAACTAAAATTAGATGTGGGGAAATGTTTAATTCAAATAAATAAAAATAATTCTTTACTTTGACCATAATGTTAAAGATGATATATATGTTAATTATCTTTGAAAAAGAATTCATGAATATTTAATAGTACAATGTCTACTTTAACCACCATTCTATTTTAACATTTTTGATATTATTTCTTGATCAACAAACAAAAAATGACAAAATGTGGGACAACTTTATTCGATGTTTTTTCACAAAGCAGAAATTCAGAAAACACCAAATGAAAACTCATGGAGGAAAAACACATCTGCTTGAAGAGAGCAAACAATATACACAAGTCATTCCAAAAAAAAAAAAAAAAAAAAAAAACTGATTAAGAGGAAGGTTTGAGAGCATTGTTTCTGAGAAATTGAAGTAAAGCAAGGAGCTTATCATGAGGAGGGAACACCTGTTTCATTAGAGGCAGCTCATTCAACTGGTGAACCCATGAAAACATCAAAGGAAACCTCTCTGGATCCACAATCTTTACACCTTGCACTTGTTCATTGGCTTTTTGGGTACCCAGTACTGCACTCACCATAATGTCTAGAAGTCCCAGATTCTGCCCATCAATTTTTGGAGCTCCATCTGGGAAAAACTCTTTGATTCCTTTCTCTAGTATCTCCATTTTCTCATAGGCTTCCTCAATTGCTTTCTCTTGTGCTTCTCCTTCAGTTGTTAGCACTTAGCCACAACCTCAAACAACTGAAATATCGTTAAATTTGTTAATGTCCATCCATTGAAGACTATATAATATAAGACAATATATATAGAATGGACGTCTATATTAGGGAGATTTGTGTTACGAGATATGTAAACCCAAAGCAATAAATCAAACACACACGAAAGCAAGAAAAACAATAAAGAAACGTGGTTCGGCAATCGATATGATCCCTACATCCCTAGAATGTACCAACACTCAATTTCCGCTATCAAACTGTTGTTTACAATGGTGAAGCAAAAACACTCGGTTTCGGTTCCTTGTATTCTATTCCCTCAATCACACATAAACCCTAAGAATACAAGAACTCAATCCACGTGTTGTGTCTACGTAGCGCAACGTTAGTGATTTTGACTTCACAACACAACAATCTCCCACCCAAATGAAGATAAAGTACGGATTTCTATACTAGAGAAGGATTGTATTATGTATGGCCATATAAACAATCAAAAAGACAAAATTATAGCAGCAACAAATATGACATGATTTTACCTGTTGGTAGATGAAACATTTATTTATTTATTGCTGCAGAATTAAACAATCACATTAAAGTCAAGCAACTCATAGGTATACAATCTTGATTATTGTAGAATTAGAGATTCAATTAGCAACTCAGAAACTAATTACAGAGAGCATGATTAATTAACACATTAATTGTAGACAGAACCTACCTTAAAATCTGAAGAGGAAATACAGAATCTTCACAGCAAGCAACAAAATTCAAATCATCTAATTTTTTTTAAAAGATTATATTTTCATTTTTCTAATAGGATAAAAAAGAAGTGATTATCAATTAATTTTCTGCTTTCTTTTCTTTTTCATCAATTTTCTTAGTAACCAAACAGAAAAGTTCTAGACAACCATCAAAGCAGCGTTTGGAAGTCAGAAATTGACGAAACAAAGCATATTTGAACTACCGTACGTCTGTACCTGCCCTACGATTGAAATTTACAAATCTGAGATTAGAAGGCCAATTTTGGCAAATATGTGGTGGATTTTGCTCAAACCCGCACTTTTCTTTTCTCGTCATCTTTTTTTTTTATAAATAATATGAAGATTTCGATTCTATTCCGTTTAAGTGGGCACGTCATCCCATTTGGTTGACGTGTAACGTGTCTAGTAATGTCAGCAGCGTAACTTACTGATTATGATGATATGGTAGATCATGATTAGAAGGAATTCGCTAATGTATGTATCCAGACACGTCAGCCAAATCTGATGACGTGCAGTCACGTCTGTAATAAAATACTGACCACGTTGACGTGATTTGTCACGTCGGCAAATTGTGCTGACGTGCCCACACATACCGGTAGAATCGAGTAACCCGAAACCCAATTGGTTTGTCTTCCAAACCGACCAACGTTAACTAACAAGTTCCCGCGAACACATATTCGATGTAAAAAAAATTGTCTTTTCACATGAAACCCAGATGAATTATCTCATCAAGCAAAACAATCTAACCAACATTTTGTTTTCCTTTGGCAGACTAATATCTTCACTAGCTATCACTGGAAACCCATCAGTTGTTAGTGTCAAAAATGTAGAAAATGCCGATGTTTTTGACCCTCTTCATTTCTTCAATGATAGCACCAAAACAATACACTACACCGTCAAAAACTCAAAAGTTTTACACGCTCATTTGCTCAAATCGGATTTACTACGATCCGAAATCTTTTACGCGAATACTTTGCTCGATTGGTACTGTAAATCTTCTTCTATGGAGAACGCACTCAAGTTGTTTGTTACAATTCCTGAGCCAAATGTTATTTCTTGGAATATTATGGTTTCTGGTTACAATAATAGGTGTTTATTCGATGATTCTTGGAGGTTCTTTCATAGGATGGTTTCTTTGGGTTTTGAACCCAATGAGTTCACATATGGGAGTGTGCTTTCCGCTTGTACAGCATTGCAAGCTACCATGTCGAGTATGCAGGTTTATGCGTTCGTGATGAAAAATGGATTCTTTTCAAATGGTTATGTTCGGGCTGGTATGATTGATTTCTTTACGAAGAATTGTGGGTTTGATGAGGCTTTGAGGGTGTTTTGGGATGTTTCATGTGAGAATGTGGTTTGTTGGAATACTATAATAAGTGGTGCAGTAAGGAATGAAGAGTATTGGGTTGCTTTGGATCTTTTTTGTCAAATGTGTCGTAGGTTTTTGGTACCAAATAGTTTTACATTTTCGAGCGTTTTGTCTGCTTGTGCCGCACTTGGGGAACTAGAGATGGGAAAAGGAGTTCAAGCGCGGGTGATCAAGTCTGGTGCAAAAGATGTCTTTCTGGGGACTGCTATTGTTGATTTATATGCTAAATGTGGAGAACTAGATGAGGCTGAGAAGGAGTTTACTCGGATGCCAATCCGTAATGTGGTTTCTTGGACTGCCATCATCTCTGGTTTTGTTCAGAAGGGTGATTCTTTCTCTGCCCTTAAGTTTTTCAAAGAAATGATATATGCCAGGGTTGAAATTAACAGCTATACTCTGACTAGTGTAATTACTGCTTGTGCTAAACCATATATGATCAAAGAGGCAATGGAAATGCATTCTTGGATTCTAAAAACAAGGTTTTATTTGGATCCGGTGGTTGGGGCTGCTTTGATCAATATGTATGCAAAAATAGGAGCAATTGATTTATCTGAGAAGGTGTTTAGAGGGATGGAAAATTTTAAAACCTCAGGTATATGGACTGTTATGGTATCCTCTTTTGCTCAGAATGAGAGTTCTCTCAAGGCTGTTGGATTGTTACAGAGAATGTTGTCGGAGGGTTTGAGACCAGATACGTATTGTATTTCTAGTGTCTTAAGTGTTACAGACTCTTTAGATTTGGGGAGACAAATCCACTGCTATGTTCTTAAAGCTGGACTTATATTTTATCTTCCTGTTAGTAGTTCTCTTCTCACTTTGTACTCCAAGTGTGGCAGTTTAGGAGAGTCCCATAAAGTGTTTGACCAGATGTCTATCAGGGATAATGTTTCATGGGCCTCAATGATTGTTGGATTTGCAGAACATGGCTTTGCATATTTTGCTTTTCAACTATTTAGAGAGATGATTTTAGAAGGAACAAGATCTGATCAAATAACTCTGGCTGCAATTCTTAAAGCATGTTCTGCTCCTCTTTTTTTGAAAAAAGGAAAGGAAATCCATGGTTATGCTCTTCGTGCTGGAATCGGTGATGAAACAGTTGTTGGTGGTGCACTTGTAACCATGTACTCAAAATGCTGTGCACTAAAATTGGCCAGGAGAGTATTTGACATGCTACCTCTTAGAGATCAGGTTTCATGCGCTTTCTTAATTTCAAGTTATGCCCAAAATGGGTTGATTGAAGAGGCAATCTTCTTGTTCCATGAATTATTGAAGTCTGATATGGCTATAGATTCCTTCATACTTTCATCTGTTCTTAGAGCTATTTCTCTTTTAAGCAGACCGGGGATTGGGACTCAACTGCATTCCCGCATCACTAAAATGGGTTTGGAGTCGGATGCTTCTGTTGGCAGTTCGCTTGTTGTAACGTACTCAAAGTGTGGGAGTATTGAAGATTGCTGTAAAGCATTTGAACAGATTGATAAACCTGATTTTATATCATGGACAGCTTTGATCACGAGCTATGCGCAACATGGAAAAGGTGCGGAGGCTTTGAAAGCTTACGAGCTTATGAGGAAAGAAGGAAACAGGCCCGATTCAGTGACTTTTGTCGGGGTTTTATCTGCATGTAGCCATAATGGTTTAGTTGAGGATGGATATTTCCATTTTAATTCAATGGCCAAAGACTATGGAATTGAGCCTAATAACCGTCATTATGCCTGTATGGTTGATCTTCTTGGTCGCGCAGGGAGATTAAAAGAGGCTGAGAAATTCATAAAAAGCATGCCCATTGAACCTGATGCTTTGGTATGGGGAACTTTGCTAGCTGCTTGTAAAGTACATGGGAATATTGAGCTTGGTAGGCTTGCAGCTGGAAAAGTTACGGAGTTGGAGCCAAGTGATGCTGGAGCTTATGTCTCCTTGTCAAACATCTACGCAGATTTTGGCCACTGGGAAGAAGCCCAAGAGGTAAGAAGTCAGATGCGGGGAATTGGAGTGAAAAAGGAACCTGGTTGGAGTTTCATGTGAAATTCATCTGTGCAATGATAGGTAAATCTCAATAAATCTTTCAATTTCATGTCCATAAAAGATTCTCAACCTCTAATTGGAGGTGCCTGGTGACTATTTAGTCTCACCCTTATTCGAATATTCAAATTTCACACAGCTTATTTTTTTTTTTTCTTCGAACATTGCATTGCTTTACTAGAGTGCCATATGCTTGCAAAATAACTCACTATAAACAGGGTCAAGTTATGCATTAATTCGTGCAGAATTGCGCACAGATGATCAGATAGCCAACAGATCGAGTGTTCTATCATTTACTGATTGCTGTGCAAAGAGAATCCAAATTTGTGCCGCGAAAAACATGGTGAATGTTGGTGACTCTCAGAAGCAGCTGTGGTTGGTAATTAACTAAATTCTCACTCTCATCTTCTATTTGTTTGTTTAGTCTTCATATATAAGTCCGCAATATGCGACTTTTGATCTATAAGATTACCTGGACATAGGAATATGGTAAGTGCATGCACCCAATCATAGATTGTCCCTCCATTGATTTAAATGCAAGTGATTTTGAATGTTTGATTAGTTGTCGTTCGGATTTTCAATTTGTACGACCTAAGAATGTGGTGAGTACAGTAAAATTAATTGTCTTTGGATTTTAACTAGTCTGTGATCTTCTTTGCCAGGTCTCCTTGTTCTCACTGTCTAGTATAGCAAGGTCAGAGTTTCCTGGAAAAATGAGCTCAATCCGGATTGGAGTTTGAAAATAGTTGACAAACATGAATATAATTATGCCAACAGATTTCATCCGGACATGATGGATCTGCTATGCCAGACGTTAACAGCATCACCTTTTTGGATTCATGAGAAAATTACATCAAGATAGATAGAAAGAAGAAGATAGAGAATCGAAATTCGGCATCATTTTATTTAAGAAGATCACTGAATTATACATATGTAAGCCTTTCCTTTAAACAACTATGAAGCCTATAATTCATGACAATGTAATACAAAATCCATTGTTATTTGACATGGATCGAATATTATTCTGTGATTACAACAATCTCCATGCTTATTTTGACTGTCACGAATAGATTACGCCTGATTTTAGTGGCATGTTGAGAGGAAATCTCATGCTTATCAAACAGCACTGAGCCAAGCCTCAGACTATTGTTGATCTGTGAAGCATTGTAGACACAATTTGAAATCTTCAACCTGAAAAAACATGAGGCAACCGGCTAAACATCATCGGTTCATCCATAGGTTTTGCACACAAGTATCGGTCTGAACAATTAACGAGTGTTAAAAATATAACATCAAGATTTAATTTTGTGATGAAACGTGCCTGCCACTCAAAAGATAACAATACCTTGATGCAAGCCAAAGACCAACAGCCAACAGTTCTACTTTCTGTGCCGACCCTGCTTAGCCCCGAGAATTCCTGGAATGGATAATTAACTTTTCAGTGAGAAAAATTATAAGAGCAAACTAGAGATAAGACTTGAAATGGTAGGCTGAAACTACCATCCATTCTGCAGTATCTTCCTTTCAAATGCCACTCACTGCAGTCCATGCACCAGAAACTTCTGAAATCTGAGACCTTCCAATCAAGACACCAATTCATCAGCATAGTATGAGCTGTTTCTACAATATTCAGAATGCCTACCTGGAAGACTTTTTCTTTTGTTGCTTTTTATCTCTAATGCCATCGAATAGAAGTTCATAGGCATAATAAGTTATATTACTTTTCTTCAACAAGTCTTCCAAAACAATCTTAGGTGCAGCTACCTCCTTTTTATCAGCCTCAAAAATTGTGTTCACAACCTCAGGGACAATGCCCTTGCGCACCATTAGGTGGATTATGCCTACTGCTTCATGAACTCTGTGATCCATGCAGAGACAGTTTACGACTCGACCAGTTGTCATCAGTGAAGGAACGAACCCTTTCTCAAAATTTTCCAGGAGAAAATTATAACCAGAATCAATGCTTCCTGTTTTGCAGAAGCCATCAATCATGACACGGTAAGTGTAATTGTCTGGGAAACAGCCATTGTCGCTCATCCTATGAAATAGCTTTTCTGCCATATTCATGTTTAGCTTTTCAGAAAATGCATTGATCATAATATTGTAGGTTGCTGTAATATGGGAAACCTTGTATTGTTGTTCCATTCTTCTAAATAGCTGGTAGGCACCATACAAGTCCCCATTATTGCAAAAACCACTCATCATTGTGCCAAAACTGACAATATCTGGAGTCAAACCCTTGTTTTTCATTTGCTCAAGCAAATCCGAAGCTTCTGTAACTTTACGAGCTTTGCACAGGCTCTCTATAAGTATATTGTAGGTTATTATGTTAGGAACACAGCCCTTCTCCATCATCGTTTTAAAAGTTTCCATCACATCATCAGATTTTGCAGCCTTGCAGAGGCCATTCAACAAAGAATTATATGTGATCACATCAGGAGTAACACCATGGTTCCACATTGTATTTACAATCTCAATTGCGCTCTCCATTTTCAGCTGCTTGCAGTAACCATCAATCAAAGTATTGAAGGTAAATATATCAGGAACGTAGCCTTTGGCAATCGCATCGTTCACAAGGTTATTAGCATCAGAGACGCAGCCCATCTTACATAATCCATTTATAATGATATTGTAAGTCCATATATTCGGGCTGCAACCACTATCCGACATCTCATTCATCAACTGCAAGGCCTGTAGAATAAGTCCTTGCTGAGACAACCCTTTCACTAGTGTGTTATATAGGAAAATATTAGGCTTTAAACCTTTCGCCAAAGCTTTTTTAAATACAGCCATAGCTCGGTTTATATCACCATCCTGGCATGACCCATTAATTAGGGAACAATACGTAAACTCATCAGGCACAAACCCTTTGAAGATTGCATCGTTGAGAATCTTATCCGCATCTTGAATCATACCGAGTTTGCAATATCCATTGATGATAGAATTATAAGTAAATCCATCAGGCTCCAACCCTTGATTAACCATTTTATGCAAATAGCACTCAGCTTCAACAACCTTAGCATTCTTACACAGTCCACAGATTACCGTGTTATAGGTGACAATATCGAGGGTTAACTTTTCCTTTGCCAGTTTATCCAACAAACTGACGGCCTGACTGAGTGAACCTTGTCTACAAAGCCCTTGGATAAAGATATTGTATGTAAACAAATTCGGAGACACTCCCCTCTTCAGAACCTTATTGAGCAGTTTTTCACTTTCTCGAACATTCCCTTGCTTGCAAAGAATATGAATAAGCTTATTAAATGTAGTAGTGACAGGACAAATCCCCAACCTAAGCATCTCCTCAAACAATTCAAATGCCTCAACATGATAATTCTCCGCATAAAACCCACCTATCACCGTACAATATGCAACTTCATTGAGTTCATACCCTTGAGATGGCATGTTCTTCAGAAGCCTCAAAGCAGCATGAGGCCTCCTTGTTTTACAAAAGGACTTTATCCGAATCGTGAACGTGTACACGTCAGGAACAATCCCTTTATCCCTCATTCTCATATACACCTTCTGCACTTGACTGGAATACCCATACTCAACCAATACATTCATGATTGCATTGTAAGATAAAACAGTATGCTGACAATTATAAAAATCCATCCTCTCAAACACATCAACGGCTTCTTGAACCTTCCCTTTACGACCATAATTCCTCATGACCCCGACGTACACTCCCTCCAGCAAACTATTATCAAAATTCATTCTCATTTCCGATAGCAAATCCCCCATTTCCTCGAATTTACCATGAAAACCAAGCTTATCAATCATGCATTTATAAGTTAATAATGTGTGCTTGAATCCATCTTCTTTCTTCACTGAATTGAATATCTCAAGAGCCCTTAAAGGGCTCTTCTGGTGCTTTACGACTTCAGCTACATGTTTAGGAAGTAACGAGGAACTCATTACCAAAAAATTAAAGCTGATAGCTAAAAACTACACCAAACCCCATTTCAAGCTGATTAACACTTCTTTTCACTTGCTTCAATCTTCCAAAAAGTATAACCTAAAAAGCACTACTCATTCAATTCAACAACTTCAACAAAACTACATGAAAAAAATTGATTTTTCTCAGCAACCAAACAGAGCATGAACAAAAAAGAAGTAAACTTTAAGGGAAGAATTACCTTAGAAAAAAATTATAAATAGTTACTGAATCCGCCGAAATGCGTCACTGAAACGGCGTCGCTGCATAGACGGAGGTCGGTTCTCTAGGAGTCTAGGGTTTTCACCGGAGGAAGTGAAATGGATTCTCTGTAGTCGAGTGTAGTCTAATTGCCAACTCATAAGTTTCCACGTCAGTAAAAACGAATAAAAAAAATAAAAATAAAAATCGGCTCCTTTATAAATTACAAAACCTCTGTTTTGTTTCTTTGCTTTTCGATCGAGAGAAAAAAAATGGAGACAGCAGGAGAGTGGCTAGAGAAAGCGTTGGTGGATCTTTGCAAGAGAATAGAAACGGGTCTGGATTTGGATAGAGAGATAATATCGGGTTTGGTCTCGTATTGTGAGCTCGCTCAACCACTTGACGCCAAAGAGTACCTCGACGTAATTATATTTGTTTTTACATATTTTTTCACTTTTACTTTGATTTTCTGATTCTTGATTTAGATTTTCATGTGTTTTTTAGTGATCTTAATTGTATTGGGTTTCTTTTTCCTTTCGCTTTTAGTTTATGGTACATTGGTAACCAGTTGACATTCTATGCATCTATTTGTGTTTATACGTAATTATATGAAGTGTGTCCTCTAGATGGTGAATTGGGTTGGAATTTCTTACATTTTGGATTCTAGGTTAGCTGTACAGCAGTGCTTGTGAAACCAAACCTTCACATTTAACATGTCTATTTGATTGTATGAAATTTACTATGTCTGTGATGAGTCACATTTGTTATTGTTTTCAGCGAGACAGATTGCTGCTTGTGAAATGATTCTAGCTCTAGTTCGCACCCAATTCGGATATATGATTCTCCTGCTGTTATATCCGGTTGTGTTGATAGTGCTGTTATGTTTTGCCTGTGGTATTTTGGACTTGCATGATTAATGTTGACTTGTTTTCGATTGAAATTTACCATACAACTGTCTTTTTTTTGCTCCCTTTTAGGTTCTTTAGAGATGGATTTGAAAAATGAGACACAGACCATGATGATTTTTCTGAATAGCCCTTGTAAATATATATCTTTCTTGCTTGAATGTCTAGTATTTCAATGTTTCTCCGTTTTGACTTGTAAGTGAATATGGTTTATTTGGTTTTCATTCCTATTTGGTAAAGCTTTTACAGAATTATTTAATTTTCCTTGAGTGTTTATATGGACTTTTCATGTCTATCCTTTCTAGATGATCATCGATTTATAATTTATTCTCTTGTATCTTCAATATGCTTCTCTCTCTTCTGTCCCTTTTTATACATCGATAGTGAACCCTTGAGTTGGGCATCATTGTTGTCTGCAGCCAATAAGCTGGGTGGAAAGCTGGTGGCTCCTCTCTGTTTTTAATGAAACAATATAACGCTTCAAGATTTTGTCTAATGAACTTTAAACTATGTCTTGGGAAAACAAACCGTGTTAAACCTTTTTTTATATATGAATACAATGACAAACAAGTGTCTGGGGACACTAACATTGGTTGATCTGATGCCTTATCGAAGAGTGCAGAATTGTGTCTTTCAACGTAGAGTCATCTTAGTCTAATAATATAAATGCTTTTTGATGTTCATGTGAAACCACAGAGACTACACAAATGAAAATTGGAAACTACAATGTCTTATTCTGTAGCTTACTTGAATGGTTTGTTATCCACATAAAATACGTTATCTACTTGCAAATAGGTTTTTGGCTTTAAAGTTTGAATGTGCTATACGTTGCCCAATGTAATCATGCATTGTATAGTTTTTTTCTTTTAGAAGTTTAGATTGACGCATATTAGTATATCAGAGGGAAGTGCATTTGTTGGATAGGTAATAGTTTATGAGTAACATAACATGAAGAATCATGCTGCTCAATGGAAGTTTTGCAGCTGTGGGATTCCAAAAGCTCTTGTAGATAGCGGATATGATATTCATTCTTTCTTTTTTTTCATTCCTTGATTGGCATACTGGCAGATTGTTATGCAGTCTTACATATCTTGAATTTCATCTTCATTTGCAGAATATTATTGGCCAAGTGGGTAAAAGTGTGATTGATGAATATCTTCGACTGAGAGGTCACTCAGAACTCTGCAGCAGCACTCCCAATGTTTCAACTTCAAAATTCCATGCTTATATGAAACCGCACTCTGATGAAGGATCTAGTACTGGAACCAAGAAACCATCCAAAACCCCAAAAGACATTGCTGGTCCCAGTTATCAGGCTGAATCTAAAAAGAATGCCACTTCAAGTCATCAAGAAAACAGGGTCCAAAGTGAGAGCAGTGAGACAAGAACTGTGAATAAAGGGAGCCAAAGTAATCAGAAAAAGAAGAAAGCTGGAAAAGTTATTTCACTTGCTGAGGCTGCTAAAGGATCAATTATATTCCAACAGGGTAAACCATGCTCATGCCAAGCACGTCAGCACGGACTGATCAGCAATTGTTTGTCCTGTGGTAAGATAGTTTGTGAACAAGAAGGGGAGGGACCTTGCCTTTTTTGTGGTGCTCTTGTGCTGAAGGAAGGTAGCACATATGCTGGTCTTGAAGAAGGTTCGGTTCCCTTGTCAGATGTTGAAGTGGCAGCTGAGGCTTATGCAAAAAGGCTTGTTGATTATGACCGGAATGCTGCAGCACGTACAACGGTTATTGATGACCAAAGTGACTACTATGAGATTGAGGGAAACAGCTGGCTGTCGAAGGAGGTATGCAATTGCAAGATAAATGGTTATCGTGATTGAATGCATGTGCAGTAAATTAACATTGATCTTTTACTTCCAGGAAAAGGAACTTCTGCAGAAGAAACGAGAGGAGGTTGAGGAAGCTGAACGAGCCAAACGAAATAGAGTGGTTGTGACTTTTGATCTGCTTGGCCGTAAGGTATCAATTTTTGCCATCTGCCTTTTTTCTTTTTTGCAGAAAATGTAATACCCAACCCAGTATCCTTGATGAAGTTATTTGCTCATATTTCCCTTTCTTCTCCGCTGTAATTGCCATAATGCATTTTTTCCATGACATTTTGCTTCTTCTGACAAATTTTTGCGAGTCACTTGGATCACTCAAACCCACCCACCATCCCTTTCAATAACACACACATGAAAAGAAACCCTTGATTTATCCTCCATTTGATGATCAGAAACCTTTTTCTTTTGATTTCAATAACTCTTTATGGCTTTAACCACATGGGGTTTTTTTATTAAAAAAACAAACTTGTACATCTTACAATTATCTTCCTGATTAGTTAAAGCTGCATTCTTTCTTTCTAATATAGAGAGTGAATATTTTCAGGTCCTGTTGAATCAAGATGAAGCTTCTGAACTGGAATCAGAGAACAGAATATTATTACGACCACAAGATGAAAGAGAAGTGAACCGAATCAAACCAAATCCATCTCTTCAAGTACAACCAATCTTTATCGACCCAGGCGTTACTAAGAAGCAGCCTGTCAAGGGAAAAAAACAGACGAATCGTCACCTTCCCAATGGTGGCTTATGCTTGGAGATAACCGGCAGGGTGCAGCATGACAACAATGAGTTGAAGCATTTAATGATTGAGAACCAGGCAGAAACAGCATAGAATGCAAAGTTTTGATGCTCTTTTGTTTTTCATCTTTCTTTCATGTTGTCATGCTTCAGTTAGCAGGCAAAGACAAATTTTACATTTGATTAAACTAGTAAATAGTAGAATATAATAGTTCCAGGATACCTCTTTGCTACATCAATTTAGCTTTGCTGTGACTTATAGCTCTAAATTTAAATTGGGGTAATTTCATAAATTCACTACTTTTGGGTGTAATGTCATCTATTTAAATGTTTTTGTCATATTAGCAACTTAAGTTCCTTGTTTTTCCAAAATATATCACTTTAGTCCATTTGATCAAAATAATAATGGTCAATTCTAACTATCTAATTATATATATATATATATATATATATATATACAGATTTTCTATTATCAGTTTGAACTGACAATAAATATATCAGGACGAAGAATGTGGACCACTAGATTTACATACTTTGACTCAAAATGTACTTGTCAAAACTTCTCCATAATTTGTGATCCACATTTTTCGTCCTGATATATTTATTATCAGTTCGAACTGATAATAGAAAGACTGTATATATATATATATAGATATATATATATATATATATATATATATAAGTATAATTTTTACCCTTGTCAAAATGATTTATTGAGTTTTAAAAATAAAAAAATATTAAAATAGTTTATAAAAATAAATTAACAACAAAAAATTATTTTCTAAAAAAATAAAAAATATAATAATTTTAAAAACAAGAAAAAAAAAAAAAGAAAGTGTTTCAAAAAATAAAAAGAAAAAATAAAAAGAAAGTTTTTTTTTTAAAAAAAAATATAAATAAATGGATCTCCACCATTGGATCGATCCAAATCCAATGGTTGGAGATCCATGTACATAAAAAAAAAAAAATTATTTTTTGAAATACTTTTAATTTTTTTGAAATACTTTCAATTTATTATTTATTTTAAACCATAATCCATTAGTTTTTTTTTTTTAATTATTATTTTTTTTAGATTTTTTTTCTTTATTTATTTTTATAAACTATTTTTATATTATTTATTTTTGAAACTGAATAAATCATTTTGATAAGGGTAAAATTGTACTTATATATATATATAGTTAGAGTTGACCGTTAGTATTTTGGTCAAATGGACTAAAGTGGTGTATTTAAAAAAAATAAGGGACTTAAACCAAAAACGTTTAAATAGGTGATATTTCGTTAAAAAGTAGGGCCTTTATTGACATTATCCCATTTAAATTCTATTTCCAAGAATTTGATACCTTTGTCTGTGTTGATATTGATGTTCATTATTACATTTCAAAACCAGACACAAACGTGGAGATGGCCGAGTTGGTCTAAGGCGCCAGATTAAGGTTCTGGTCCGAAAGGGCGTGGGTTCAAATCCCACTCTCCACAATTTGACACTTTTTTATTTTTTATTTTTTTATGCAATTATGCCTAATATCAGGGGTGTTTGTGCAATTTTCCCATTTGTAAATTATTTTAATTAAAATTATACGGGAGGCAAATACGACCAGACCCCAACGAACTACTGAAAAGTAGAATCAGAAGTGGCGTGTATTGATTGGGAAACAACACATTACATAGGAAACATCATCATTCATCGTACTTTTCATTCAATCTTCCAATTCCGGACAAATATTACACTCATTATGGAAGCGAAAGTCAGCAGGAGCCAGAGCGATTGTTTCTATAACTAGTCTTCAATCTTCACGTCTTTTGTTCTGTTCACTCATTTTTTCCACATTACTTTTCCTTCACGTACCACTTTCTTCTATTTCTTAGATCCGTTTTTTATCTTCTTCTTCTTCTGGATCTTTAGACGCCGCCTATCTCCGGCTTCCATTCTCTGGTAATCATTTTTATCACTTAAATCTCTTATGGGGTTATTCAAGTTTCAATTTTTTTTTGTTAGATTCGTTTTTTGATTGAAATGAATGTATATCTTTTTTTTTGTAATGGTTGGTTTGGTCATGATATTGAAAATTTCTTGACTTAATATATCTTGAACATTTACTATTACCAGTTTCAATCCATGGTCATGGAATATGTGAGTAATCACTGAGATTGTGTTGATGTTTACAAAATTTGTTTTTTGATGAGGGTGGTTTCTCATACTTAACAAATTCCAAGTCATTTTTTGGTTAGATTTATGTTATGAGACTCAACTTTTATCAGATGGGAAAAGGGTCAATGTTGGGTTGGGAGTGTCAAAACATTTTTGTGTTTAAGGATATATGATATTTGCCTGACAAATCTACATACATGGTCGTTTTTGGGCGTGGATGTAGGTCAAATATAAGTTTGAGCCGCGCTAATATGCTGATTTGCCTGTCACTTAACATGTGAAATTTTGTGCATATATCCTGTTTTGTATACTAATAATTCTAGATAGTAGTACAAATTTCAGGTTCATCATGGCGACAAAAGGAAACTCTGGAGACAGAAAAACTAGGAGCCCATTAGCATTGATCATTGTAATTGGTTTATGCTGTTTCTTTTACATTTTGGGTGCATGGCAGAGAAGTGGTTTTGGGAAGGGTGACACCATAGCTTTAGAAGTCAGCAAAAACGCAGAATGTGTCCTCAACAATTTGAATTATGAGACCCATAGTGGTGGTGGTGGTGATGATGGGAAAATTGACGATTCAGAATCAACAGTCCAGGAGATTAAGCCCTGTGAAGATCGTTTCATTGATTACACACCCTGTCAAGATCAGATGAGGGCAATGACATTCCCTCGAGAAAATATGAACTATAGGGAACGGCACTGTCCTTCTGAAGTAGAGAAGCTGCATTGTCTTATTCCTGCCCCCAAAGGATATGCAACCCCATTTAGTTGGCCGAAGAGTCGTGACTATGTACCCTATGCAAATGCACCTTATAAAAGCTTGACAGTTGAGAAGGCTATTCAAAACTGGATTCAATATGAGGGAAACGTGTTTAGATTCCCAGGTGGAGGAACACAGTTTCCTCATGGGGCTGACGCTTACATTAATGAACTTGCATCTGTGATCCCAATGGACAGCGGGATGGTTAGAACTGCACTGGATACTGGATGCGGGGTAAGTCCATTTTACGATAAGTTTTATGCTTCTTCTTTTTTCGGCTCTTTTTGGGGTATTATGCCTGTTCTTTTTAGCCTTTCTCTATGTTTAGCCCAGTGTTTTCATATTTGAATGCTTGCCTACATATATTGTATGACACTCATCTTCTGATGATAGGATTTATCATTTTCAATTCACTTTTGGCCTTTTTCCCCCACTTTTAGTCTATAAAGTTAAATACGGATGACTTCTGCAAGATTTTATGTTTTAGTTGATTTTTTGTTCTGCTGGTGATGAGTAGGTTGCAAGTTGGGGAGCATACCTGTTTAAAAAGAATGTTGTAGCAATGTCATTTGCTCCAAGAGACTCTCATGAAGCACAAGTTCAATTTGCTTTGGAAAGAGGTGTGCCAGCAGTTATTGGTGTTCTTGGAACTGTGAAGCTACCATATCCTTCTAGATCTTTTGACATGGCTCACTGTTCTCGATGCTTGATTCCATGGGGTGCAAATGGTGAGTACATATAATTATATAGATTTGGATGTCTAACTTGTTAGGCAGTTTTAGTTAAACCCAAGTTGACAAGCGGATTACATTGTATCTGATGTAGAATGAGAAAGTTCTTCTGTGCAGAATCATAAAAGTTTTGTACTATTATTCCTTTTCTTTAGGCTATAGGTTTGTAGATAGGTATTGGATCAATTGGGGATTTATTTGAGGTGAAAGGGTTTGATGTTTAGGGTAATCTGGGTGCTGGAATGATCAAACAGGTTGCCGAAACTTAGAATGTTTGTAAAAAGAAAGAATATAAAGTTACTTGGAAGTCACAACTAGGAAAGAACATTACTTTGAGGTATTTATATTTTAATTTATTAATTAAAGTACTTCTATAACATTGTAATGGGAATTTTTTTTTTGCAGATGGAATGTACATGATGGAAGTGGATCGGGTTCTTAGACCTGGTGGTTACTGGGTGCTTTCCGGACCTCCCATTAACTGGAAGACTAATTTCAAAGGTTGGCAGCGTCCTATAAAGGAACTTGAGGCAGAGCAGAATAAGATTGAAGATATTGCCAAAAGTCTCTGCTGGGAAAAGAAGCATGAGAAGGGTGAAACAGCAATCTGGCAGAAAAGGATAAATGATCATTCTTGCCGCGAACGTGTTACTCAATCTACCATGTGTTCGAAAAATGAAGAAAATGTCTGGTATACTGACTTATTTTCCTTGTTGAGTGTTTATCGACCAAATTAATTAATGAATCCGTTACCGGAGAAGTTACATAAACAGACGAATTGGAGATCTCTTATAAGAATTATTACAAAATTTATGCAATTCCTTACAATGTTTGAGAGCACTTCTTATTTTGTCGGATAACTTATAACTTCTACCGGTATGTAGGTATGAGAAGATGGAGGCATGCATAACTCCTTATCCTGAGACTAGTGGACCAGATAAAGCTGCTGATGGAGCATGGAAACCATTTCCAGAAAGATTGAATGCTGTTCCTTTCAGAATATCCAGTGGATCCGTCCCAGGAGTATCTGAAGAGGCATACCTGGAGGACAACAGGTTGTGGAAGAAGCATGTGAATGCTTATAAGAGGGTCAACAAAATCCTTGCCTCAGGGAGGTATCGCAACATTATGGATATGAATGCTGGTTTGGGAGGTTTCGCTGCTGCCATTGATTCTCCCAAATTGTGGGTTATGAATGTTATGCCTACAATAGCTGAGAAGGACACTCTGGGTGTTATTTATGAGCGTGGATTAATTGGAATATATCATGACTGGTGCTTTTCTATTTCTGTTCTTCTTAGATTTAACTCATCTGAGCTTCTATTCCCACCATAAGATGCTGAATAGAATAGTCTTGTTTTACCATTTCTGCTTTAACAGAGGCCACCTGTTGTTTCAAATCATAAACGCAACCTTCCTCAAAACCTTTCTATGCCCGTTTGGTCTTTTGTGCATCCTTCATTCTTATTATGGCACTTCGATCTGATCATTTGCCACACAGTTGCAAATATGTTTGATTTTGTCATTTTCTTTTCTTCTGGTTGTCTTATTATTATTCATTTTGCCTCAGGTGTGAAGCATTCTCCACATACCCCAGGACATATGATCTTATTCATGCAAATGGTGTTTTCAGCTTGTATAATGACAAGTAAGACTTCGTCGACACTTGTATATTTTACTTTCTGATAGAAGTTATGCTTTATCATTCATAATAGTGAGCTTCAACCAACTATGTTTCTTATATTTGTATGTAAACCAAAGCAGGTGTAACACAGTAGACATTCTTCTGGAAATGGATCGAATCTTGCGACCTGAAGGAGCTGTCATATTCCGTGACCAAGCAGATGTACTAAATAAGGTGAATAAAATTGTGAAAGGAATGAGATGGAACACGAAATGGGTTGATCATGAGGACGGCCCTCTTCTGTCAGAAAAGATATTATTTGCTGTCAAGCAGTACTGGGTTGCTGGAGAAACAAGTACCGAATCCCCACAGTGAACCAGAAAGAAGATGGCAACTCCAGCATGATTCTGCCAGTGACTATTCCAAAGACATTTTGACATTTTTTTTTCCGACAACCATGCAAGCCTCAGCCAGTAGCAAAAACCAGAAAAATGGCTTCTACCGTATTTAATGTTTGATCAGGCCATGGTTGTTGAGATAGATAGCCATTAGAATATATATATATATATAGGACATCTCCATTCATAGAGATTCATGGTATTATTTCTTTTTATCTAATTTCCCGTTCTTTACTGTAAACAGGTTTTGAGGCTTTTCTTAATGTTATTTATTGATTCAATTCTTTAGTATCTTCTTCTTCTTCTTTTTCCATCTTCATATTATGTTGTGAACTGTTCTTGATTTCTTGACAAAGGTGCACATGTTTAAAAAAAAAAAAAAAACAACTTTGGTCATCCATTCACATTGATTTGGACTCCCACACCCACCAAATGAATGGCAGAGATCTAACCATGTCATCTGCTAGCCATTTGTCACCACTTTGTCCATATATCAAGTTGACCCGTTACTTCAAATAGTGATGACTTTCAGGAGCTTACATAATACTAGAACAAAATAAATTTCCCTGCAATAAAAATTAGCTAGAACATGTCTTTGTCAGTTAAGCTCAAGCATGTAGGACCCTGTAATAAATGTACACTTATATTAGATTGGCTCTAAAGAAGCCTCCCTCAAATCAAAAAAAACTTTCTGTTATATCACTTGCAACATAATCTTTCACCTTTTAAAGCTTGTCCTAGCCTCTATATTTTCCAAAAGCTACCTATCATCCAAAGATCACTTCTCTTGTCAAGTTTTTGTTCTCCATCATCTCACTGTTTCTTGCCTCTGAAGCTTCCCAACATCAAAAATTTTCTGTCCTCTATAGAGTATTTTCAAGCTTGCTAGCTAGCCATAAGCCCATGGAGAGTGGAAAGATCAGTACTGGTCCAGGTGAAGTCTCATTTTCTTGTTATGTTAGATCATCAGAAGATAACTTCATTAACAAGCTTGGAGAGTCATTTCAACACCCCAATTATTCCATTTCTTCAAGCCCAGAATTTCCCTCTTCAAGAAGCTTAGGAAGGACTAAGAAGACTGCAGAAGGTGAAATTGGTGTTTTCGGAGCCGAAAAGTACTACAATATGAAGCTGGAGCAAAAAGGTCCAATAATTATTGATACAGCAAGTGGTATACATGGATACAGCAAAAGAAACCAAGTTGATCTGCTCAGAGTGAAATCCAATAGCAAGCCAGGAACTCCAAGTGTAACTTCCAACAGCAAGCCAGGAACTCCAAGTGTAACTTCTGAAGCAAGTTGGAATAGCCAAACTGCTTTGCTACCAAGTGGTCCAAGTTATCAGAGGAACATGTCTCAAAGCAAGCAAAAGACGGTACAAGGAAAGAGTTTTTTTGCTAGTCTTAGCTGCAACGGATCTTGTGCGGATAAGAAATCTGTTTATGTTAATCAAGAGGTTGAGCATGGAGTGGCAGTAGATCGCGGAAAAGAGTACAGAAAAGAAGCTGTTCAAATTGCTGCTGCTCATAGACCTGTAGCTGTCATGTTGGATGGAAGAAATCAGCAACAATCAAGAGTACTCAAGGTGAAAGATGAGTTTTTGGGGCTCCCAATTGCAAAATCTGTTAAAAAACAGATTGCAAAAGAGAAAATCATAGAGGAAGAAGAGTCAAGACAATCACTGGATGTGTTCGGTTCACATATGATGAACAAGGAAGTCATAGAAGTGAATTTAGAAAGGAAACTATCTATGCTAACTTGGGATGCAATTCCAAAAGCTTCAAACCTCTCCATTACTTCCATGAGAAGTCATGTTCATGAAGATATGGAGAGTGATGCTAGTTCTGATCTATTTGAAATAGGGAACATATCAGGCATGTCTAGTTGCATGACTCCTATGACTCCTACCCCATATGAGCCAAGCGAGACCAGCATTGAATGGAGTGTTATCACAGCTAGTGCTGCTGATTTCTCAGCTGTTTCGGATTATGGCAAAAAGAAACTGATCACAGAGGACATCACAACTCCTCGTTTACCAACAACATCAGCTAATAAAGTTGCCAAAACCAAGTCCATAGCGGAGAAAGAGACCCAAGGTAGCCTTCCAAGCAAATTATTGGGTTGCAATAGCAACAAAGCAGTGAAAGTTGCTGAATCTGTATACAGAACTAATGAGAAGGCAAAGTCTTATCACCCACAACAGCCTCAAAGATCAGTTGCTGCCCCCATAACAGTGAGGAAGTTACAAGGTGATATCGATAAAAGGTTTTGAGTTTCGATTAGCACAACATGCTTTTGCCTCAAGAACAGTCTTGATAACGTGCCTCGTACATGAGTTGGTGTCTGTCTGTCTGCATGAAGCAGCACATGTGCAATGGAAGAAGATTTGGCAGAAACATAGCTTGCAATTTTCTGTTTGATATGAATCTTCAAGAAACTATGCAACTGTTCTTGATTTGAGATAAAATTTTCAGTTTGTATTATCTTTTTCCTGTATTCAACTGAAGTACCTAACTTTTTTTTAGTGATGGAAACTGAGATTATTGTCCATATCTTAGCTTTTATGTCATTGAAAAACAAAACATCCTGGAAGATAAAAAAGAGAACTGGAAATGTCTATGCAACTAAAAAAAAAGACCACATTTGCTGACCACCCTTGCCCAACTAAACACATTCCTCTCCTTAGTTCAGAGCTTCAAATTCTATTCTTGTTCTCTTGATTTCCAACTGGAGGGTCATTCATGTTTTGGATCTTCTTTTTGCCTTTTAACTAAAGCTGCTTTTGGCAAATCTAGACATTTACTATTTAAATCTGTAGATTAACATTCTTGTTACAATTAATAGCTTTCATTTTTAGGTGTCTAAACATCTTATAATTTTATAAACATGGATGACAGAATGAGGAAAATGGACATATATATATATATATATATATACTCATTTAAGGATATATTTATTAGTGTTTTGAAAGCTCTGCATTCAAACAACAAGCAGCTACATGTGAATTGTGATCTGGAGATGAGCTGGTGCCACCAGTTGAAGCATTAAAGAGTCTAGGTTTCTTATTGTTCTTCTCTCTTGAGGATTTTAATGAAGGATGGGAACTTTTCAACAGTGTTATAACTAAAATGATGGGGAACTGTTAAGGAATGTTGGCCACAATGACATGTTCAATTCACATTACACTTACATGTCCATCAGAAAGTTGGGTAGCTGCATTCAATTCCATAACTATCTTACAACTAAGGTGGATCCCATTCTTTTTTTTTTTTTCTCTTCTCTCGTTTTCTTTCCACAGCAAACCAATGTTGGGAATCAAATAATAAGCACCATTATCTCTTCTGATTTAGGCATATATCCATTTCACCTTTGTTAATGTGGACCTATATCCAATCAGTGTCGGTAACCATCAAAAGAAATGACCCAACAACAGTATTTAAACACTCCGACGCACCCTCCTCTCACATGGCTCAGGCCCAAACGCATATTCAAACTCAGTGTGGAGACTCAAACCTAAGAATCCTGAGATAACCTAACTATGGTATCATGTTAGTAACCATCACATCTAAAAGTTTTGTTGCTTTTTGTGAAATCAACAGATGATATTAGAGGAAGATTGTTGTCATGTGCTTGATGTGATGAAGATTGAAGAGGGAATGCTAATAAGAGAAAGCAAAAAGCAAGCATTAATGTAAAATGAGAGAGATGGGTTGGACATCACATCACCATTTTAAGATGGAATCAATAATTATTGCATACAAAAATTCTATTATGTACTGGGGAATTAAGAAGGCACAGATAAGTCTCCAATGAAATGTTGAGCATGGGACCAATGAGAGTTAATTCTTCTTCTGGACTGGACATTAATTGAATGCAAAATGGAGTTGTGACCATGGAGGACCATTTTCCAGTACTGATGATGGTGTCTGGAAGAAGCAATATATTATTCATTCTCATTAAACAAAAATCAAAGTGGAAAAAGGAGGAGGAGGGGCCCCTTAACTAAAATGCAAGAAACAAAAATTCAAAGATTTTACTATTTCCATCTTCTTCTAACATCATCATTAGTCTAAAAAGCAGAACACTTGAAAGAAATTTGTCTGTGAGATCACAGACCATGTTTAAGGAATGTTTTTCATCAAAATATCTGAGAAAAATATTCATCCATGTTAATGAGGTTACAGTTTTGAGTCGGTAAATATAATACTTAATATAATATTCAAAATACCTCGAATTAATATAATACTTAAAAAATAAAAAAATAATAAAAAAAAACTATATTTTATTTTACATCTATGTTAATGAGGTTACAGTTTTGAGTCGGTAAATATTCCGACGGTCAAATTTGTAAAAAGAAAAATAAAAATGATTAGATCTATGTTTGTCTTGGGCTACCAAACAGGCTCCTAGACTTTTGCAAAGGATAGTACATGAATGGCTATGGCAGTCCATCCATGATGAACTGGACCTTGTTTTAGACCAAACTCAACCCATAAAAAATGTAATAACCAATAAATATTCCTTACCAAGTCAAACGTATATTCCTATAAATAGTTACATCGTAAGAATATAATATGAATAAAAAACGTAACGATAATGTTATTTTATTCAAATAATGTGAAATTGTGAATCATTGATTTCTCTATACTGTATTAGAATTAGATTACTAAAATCATTTGGTTTCAACGATGTCAAAGTCATTTGTGCTCTAAATTTGAATAAAGTAATGTTACTCAAACCTTAATATTCAATGTCTTTTTTCTTTTCTTTTGATAACCCATAAATCCTTTGAACTCACTAAGTGAATTCTAGTTAAAAAATTAAAGCTCCGACAAGTCCTATAATCTTGGAATGTATGACTTTGGCCATGTACGTATCCACAAGAGAATTCGAACCTCATACCTTATATGAGCAAACCACAAGTCCATTATGCACTTATGCTAACACTCATGAGTACTTAATATTCAGTATCTTAATAAAAAAAATCTTAACAAAAAAAATCATACAATATCACATTGAAAGAAACCAATCGATTTTTTTTTTTTTTTTTTTTTTTCTGTAAAATTTAGAGTTTTATAAAGGGTTTAATTAAGAAAAATGAAAAGATGGAGGGCTTAACAGTAAAATAAAAAAAAAATAAAAAAATTAAAAAAACCTTTGTTTGAAGATAACAAGAAAATATCTCGTTGATTGCCTGATTAACCTTCAATTATCTGATGTACTCTATCCCATTATCCCAAGCAATCAGAATATTTCTACCCAATAGAAAAACCCCAACACAGAGACCTCAATCACAAAAATACCCCTAACTTCGTGCCCCAAATGACAATATTACCCTCACTTGAACAGCTGCACAGATGTGTCATGCGTTGATTGGTCTAAACTCTAGACCTCCAGAAGACGCCCACGTAAGATATAGAAACTCGCAAAACCCTAACTCGTTTTGTTGTGTTATACACAACACAATATCACATTCCACCACATACAAAAGGAGAGAGAGAGAGTAAAGCGAACCAAAAGACACTAGGGTTTTAGTCACTCAGAGAGAGCGAGAGAAATATAAGAGAGAAATCTAGGGTTAGGGTTAGCTAAGGAAGAAAATGGTGGCGGACAAAGGGAAGAAAACCAAGGTAGAGGAAGAAAACACAGAGCAAATCGACTCAGAACTTGTTTTGTCCATCGAGAAGCTCCAGGAGATCCAAGATGAGCTTGAAAAGGTTTTATTTTTATTAACAAAAAACATTTATCTTTTTGTGTATATGTTGTTGTTTTTCCTTTTGTTCTACGTGTAATTTGATTTGCATTCCCCTTTTTTTTTTTTTTTTTTTTTTTTTAATTTTATTGTTGAACACTTAGAGAAAATGTTAAATTGGCTGAGTTTTATGGGTTTTTAGTTTGGTGCTTTTTGGGTGTAGATTTTGTTGAATTTGGGTTTGTGAAAGGTGGAACCGATTGATGTTTATGTGAAAGAAGAGAGAATTTTTTATTTTTATTTTTGTAAAATTGATTGAGTGACTGGTTGATGTTGTTGTGGTTGAGGATTGACTCAAGGGAAAATATATAAGGTTTTTTAGAAAGAAATAATTTCAAATATTTGATTTTCTTCTGGAAAAGACAACATTTGATTTTATTCGTTATATTGATAATTGTTTAATTGATTTCAGTTTAACTTATACTAGGTTTTTTTTCAGCATTAGGCTGTGGTTGATTATGAAATTTTATTTCTCTTAATGTAATTGCTATAATGAAGCACATTGGAATAGCGGTATTTTATTCCAGAGTAATTGGAAGCACATGTAAGCGTATAAGTCGAGTCACAATTTTTTTTTTCGTTTCTTATGGAAGGTCTTTGAATTAAAGCCAAATTTGAATATCCGAATGTGCTGAGTAGCAATTGCTTGTTAAAGCTGCCACGTGATTCAATGCGATTTGGGTTTGTTTTTATTGTTTTGGGACACACCGATAGCGGACAGAGTTCTGTTTTATGTAATCATTGTAGTTCGGATATGTTTGTTTGTGGTTGTTTTGGGACATGCTGTTAGCAGACAAAGTTCTAATTTTGTGATCATTGTTGTTGGATATGTTTCAGTTAATTCTTATTGATTGCTCACATGATTAATATCATTTTTTTTAATTTGTTTTACTGCTTACAATTTGAGTTTATTTCTTGTATCTTTTTCTTGGTAACAAAGACATGTATTTACTGCTTTTTTAAATGAAAGTTTTTTGGTTTCTGATCGAGTAAATGAGCATCTTAACTTCATGCTATATAGCTTTTAGTTTTGAGTATGAATATATTCACATATGAACTTGTTAAATCTGTAACCTTGTTAGTTGTGGTTTTTCTAACAAATTTAATTTCGGCGTGTTCTAGATCAATGAAGAGGCAAGTGATAAAGTCTTAGAAGTGGAGCAGAAGTATAGTGAAGTACGCAAGCCAGTCTATGATAAGAGAAATGATATCATCAAATCCATCCCTGACTTCTGGTTAACTGCTGTAAGTAATCTGTTCATATTTGTTAACTTCATTGAAGTTGTAAATCATGAGTTCTTGTCATTGACATTGTTTCTGTTCTTTGCAGTTTATTAGTCATCCTGCTCTTGGTGAACTTTTGAGTGAAGAGGATCAAAAGGTTTGAATGCTATTCTCTTATGAGTTGAAGTTGAATTCTTGCAGTTAGTTTATTTACAACTTTGTTTTCTTCCTACCTCTAAGATAAGCTATTAGTTTTTTCTAATTTTGATGCCACTTCACTAGTTTCTTCTTTCCTAATTTGTCTGTTTTATTCTTTAATATGTCATTTACCTTCTTTTTTTCCTCTGTAATAGATATTCAGGCATCTGAACTCTCTAGAAGTGGAAGATTTTAAAGATGTGAAGTCAGGATACTCCATTACATTCGTGAGTTTATTCTATTTTCTTAGTTTTGTGAGCAACTAAAGGTTCACCTGCACTTTTCTTTATGCACTTAGCTTGAATTGTAGGAGTGTCATATCATGTTCCTTTCTGATTGATGAATGTGTACCGACTGATTATCTTTTATGTTTCTTTTCATTTTTCAGAACTTCCACCCCAATCCTTATTTTGAGGATACCAAACTTACAAAGACTTTTACCTTCCTTGATGACGAAGGCTCAATGAAAATTACTGCCACATCAATCAAGTGGAAAGAGGGAATGGTAAGGCTTTTTTGTTACTTCTGGTAATTTCTAACCCACCCTCATGTTTTGCTATGCTTTTAAAAATAATTGCATTCCTAATATGTGAAGGGCCTACCCAATGGAGTCAATCATGAGAAGAAAGGAAACAAGCGGCCATTTGCTGATGAAAGGTTAGTTTTCTACTCAGTCAGTCACTCTTTTATTATGAAACTAGTGTCCAAAACATTTGTAGCTTACATACTACAATTGAAGGGAACTCATGACGATAGCTTTTAGTATCTTTCATCTCTTTGATATTCTCATATTTTGGGTTTAATTTAATTTTAAGTTGTAGAAAAAAAAAAAAACTTTTGCCAGAGTCATCTATAAAGAATTTATCTGTTGTGCTTTGAAAATATATCATGGTATGCATTTGCAATATGCTTCGTATCTAACTTACATCTGACTGACCACCATCTGACTTTTGATGCCGCGACTATGTGTGCAGCTTTTTTACCTGGTTTAGTGATACTCAAGAGAAGGATACCATAGATGGCATCCATGATGAGGTGAGTTCTATATGTCTTTGTTATTTGTACATGTTTATTAGCGCCAAATGTTAGGCAGACAGTTTTCTTTTCTCATGTTGAGGCTGTTATTCAAGGATTGTCTTGAAAAATTGCAGGTTGCTGAGATTATCAAGGAGGATTTATGGCCCAATCCTCTCACTTATTTTAACAATGTACCTTCTTCTTCCTTTGTGTCTTCTCTCTCGTTTCGGTTTATATATTAGTTAGTGTGTCTGATCAATCCTGAAATCCTTTTTTGCTTCACTCTCTAATGGAAATTAATTACACTGTTATAGGAAGCTGATGAAGAGGAATTTGAAGGCGAGGAAGGTGATGAAGAGGTAAATGAAGGCTTTCTCTTTGTTCTTTCTACAAGATAATTCAATAATTCTCTTTTCTTTTTTTTTTCCTGAAAATGAATTGGAGAATTGAAGAATCGCTTTGCTAGAATGATCAAATAACAAGAAAGAACAATTTTAGATACTCTAGAGTCGTTCTATTTTGTAGATTGACTAAATATGCAGTATCATCTGAACAATTCAATCACCTGTAATATTTTACCCATGCATTTTCATGTAAACAATTTATCTTCTTGTCTTGATTTCTAAATTCGGTCCATTGGCAGGGAAAAGAAGATGATGACTCTGATGATGATGAGGACGATCAAGAAGAAGATGACGATGAAGATGGTGAGGAGGAAGGCAACTGAAGTCTCTTCTTCTGGATGTTCACTTATATTAAGCCTTCCCTGCTTTGGTAACAACTTGGTGTAAAGTTGTCTCTAGTGGTTGCTTTAGTAAGGTTATGGTGGGCGGGTGGGCGGGAGGTTGAACTCTTTCATGATAGCTTTCTTTAGTGTGTAAGCAACTGCTCCGGCTATAGTTATTATTATGACTGTCGTTTCGTTTTTACTTAAAAGGGCCCTTTTTTTTTCGTTTTTCTGTTCCTTGCCGAGCTTATTTTTGTAGGTTTGCTCCCTAATATATGCATTTTTAGATGACAATGGTTTGTGGCATTTTATTTTATTTCCGTTTCGAACGAGGAAAAAGCACAATTATACTATGAGGTGTGTAAAGTTGTTTGGACATCCAATATATACACAGAACTCGTGAATCCATATATATCAGGTTCAATTTGATCATCGACTCGTTCTCATATTAGTCACATTATATCTCTAATATCATGGACGGTTTACGTGTTGGGAGGATTTTTGCGATGAAGAAGAATCAACGATATTGTTTCGTTCAGACACAAGAAGCCGTGTAGATCATTTTTTTTTCTTTCATGTTTAGGCCGAAGTTGTTCATTTCAAGTTACTGTTGTAGTTGGCCTAGTCTGTGAACAAAAAAAAGAATTGTCAATGGTTGAAAACAGAGCATAATTGTACTGTGAATGAGAGAATCTTCAATCAGTTGGTTAACATAAAGGACAAATAGTTGGCATACATTAATAAACTTGTCATTACTCATTAAAATTTATGTGTTTGACCATAAGAAAGCATCTTGGCATGTGGCGTGTAGCAGACTAGCAGTGTAGGTAAAACAGAAAATATCCATAACCCATCAAAAAAAAAAAAAACCAAGTCTTCAAAACCTCCAACAGACAGATATAGAACTGGAAAGCTCTAAGGTACAATCTTTCACTCTCTTCCTTTCTTTCTCTTTGTTTGATTTTACATTATACATGTAATGTAATAATTTCGTGTTATGTATGCAGTAAACTACACTACTGTATTAGCAACCTGAAACACCATCACACGTCTATTTTGTAACTGATATAAGAAGGAACACTGCAAAACATAACTACATAATAAGTAAGCTCGAGTCCTGGAATGTCTGAGTCTATCGCCACTGTCGATCTCTCACCTTTCTTTGGAGAAGGTGATGAGGATGACAAGAAGAAAGCGAAGGAGGTGATTAGCCAAGCTTGTTCTCAGTATGGTTTCTTCCAAATTCAGAACCATGGTGTGCCTCCAGAGCTGTTGAGCCGAGCCCTCGAGCTTTCCAAGACATTTTTTGGGTTTTCTGATGATGTGAAACTTAAATCCAGTCCTGGGAGTGCTGCACCACTTCATACAGGTTACAGCAAGCGGCCTGAGCACTCACCAGACAAGAGTGAGTACATGCTGATGTTTCCACCAGAGTCCGGCTTCAATGTCTACCCCGAAAACCCACATGAATTCAAGTATGTTTGAGCTTCTTGCATCATTATCTGTGTATATAAACTTTTCAAAAAAAAAAATTTGTTTGTTTGATAATTGTGTCTCTAATCAACTTTATTGATCTTTCTAGGGAGGTTTTGGAAGATGTTTTCACCCACCTGGCCAATTTAGGTTCTCTTATAGAGAGTATCATAAATGAGTGTTTAGGTCTACCACCCAATTTCCTCAAAGAATACAATCATGATAGGAGCTCGGATTTCATGGCTGCCTATCACTACTTCCCGGCTACTAATGGACTAAGAGAACACTAAGATCCTAATTGTGTCACCTTTATGTTCCAAGATCAAGTTGGAGGCCTAAAAGTTAGGAAGAACGGTGAATGGATACCAATAACTCCTGCTTAAGACACATTGGTTGTTAATATTGGCGATGTTATTCAGGTACGGAGTGACTACTCCATTTAATTTTTATGATCATATCAAACCATGCACTAAAGTTGTTTATTGTAGCTAATGATGGCTAACATTTTTTGGCCCCGGAAGGCATTGAGCAACAACAGGTTCAAGAGTGCAACTCACAAGGTGGTGAGACCGGAAGGGAAAAGCCGATACTCGTATGCATTCATCTATAACTTGCAAGTATACAAGTGGGTAGAGCCATTGTCAAAGTTCACTGAAGAGATTGGAGAGGCACCAAAGTACAAAGGATTTTTATACCAGGAGTACCAGGCTTTGAGAATGAGAAACAAGACCCATCCACCAGCCAAACCTGAAGATAATATTAACATAACCCACTATGCGATCACTTCCTAGACTGTAAAAAATGCCAATAATCAATAATGGGTGTTCTGTTTATGTTTGTTTCTTTAATGGGTGTTCTGGGAAATAGATTTCAAGAAAAATCTTGGAACTTTGAATGATTCAATAATCAATAATAATACATTTGATGTTCCATTTGAAAGGTAGACCGAGTCTTTCTGTTGATAATGTTGAGATTCATAAGTTTCCATTGTTTCACAAGAAAGATATTGTTTCCATTTAATTTTGATGATCATATCAAACCATGCACTAAATTAAGTATAGCTAGATTGGAGTTGCATGCATACTCTAATGCTGATTGGACCAGTGATATCTTTTGATCCCACTCCTATGTATTACGATAACAAGAGTGTCATTCAGATTTCTCACAACTCAATCTTTCATAAGCGGACCAAGCATATCGAGATCGATTGTCATCTTACTCGTCACTAAACTTAAGCACGGCAATTGACACCATTATTTTTGAGATGATGAAGAAACAATATTGTTTTGTTCAGCCAGATAAAACCGTGAAGATCATTTTTTTTCTTTCATGTTTTGGCCGAAGTTGTTCTTTTCAAGTTACTGCTGTAGTTGTTGAACAGGTATATTTCATGCAAATAACATAAAACAGGAATTGTCAATGGCTAAAAACAGAGCAAAATTGTACTGTGAATTTTCAATCCTTTACATAAAGGACAAATATTAATAATATATTATTAAACTTGTCATTAATAATACATTATTAAACTTGTCATTAATAGATGGCATCTTTGCAAGTGGTGTGTAGGTAAGGACAGAGACAACACCCATCTTTTTCTTTTAAGCTCATTGTGAGTCATGAACATGATCATCACAACATAAAAAAATAAAAAAAACCAAGTCTTCAAAACCTCCAACAGATATAGAACTGGACAGCTCTAAGAGTCTAAGGTACAATCTTTCACTCTTCTCCTCTCTTCTCTATGTTTGATTTTAAATTATAAATTTTATGTCATGTATTAGCAACTAGCAACACCAACAACACATTTATTTTGTAACTACATAAGTAAGCTCGAGTCCTGAAATGGCTGACTCCATCCCCACTGTCGATCTATCGCCTTTCTTTGGAGAAGGCGATGAGGATGGCAAGAAGAAAGCCAAGGAGGTGATTAGCCAAGCTTGTTCTCAGTATGGGTTCTTCCAAATTCAGAACCATGGTGTGCCTCTAGAGCTGTTGAAACGAGCCCTCGAGCTTTCCAAGACGTTTTTCGGGCATTCTGATGATGTGAAACGTAAATCCAGTCCTGGGAGTGGTGCACCACTTCCTGCTGGTTACAACAAGCATCCTGAGCAATCACCCGACAAGAATGAGTACATGCTGATGTTTCCACCAAGGTCCGGCTTCAATGTCTACCCTGAAAACCCACCTGAATTTAAGTAATTTTCAGCTCCTTGTTGGGTCATTATAGTTCTGTTTGTTTGATAATGATGTCTCTAATCAACTTTATTGATCTTTCCAGGGAGGTTTTGGAAGATGTTTTCTCCCACTTGACCAAAATAGGTTCCCTTATAGAGAATATTGTAAATGAGTGTTTAGGCCTACCACCCAACTTCCTCAAAGAATACAATCATGATAGGAGCTGGGATTTCATGGCTGCTCTCCGTTACTTCCCAGCGACTGAGACTGAAAACAATGGAATAACAGAACATGAAGATGGCAATTGTGTCACCTTTGTGTTCCAAGATCAAGTTGGAGGCCTACAAGTTAGGAAGAACGGTGAATGGATACCGGTAACACCTGCTCAAGACAAATTAGTGGTTAATCTTGGCGATGTTATTCAGGTAATTTTGATGATCATATCAAACCATACACTAAAGTTGTATATTAATTGTAGCTAATGATGCTAATATTTTATGGCCTTGGAAGGTATTGAGCAACAACAAATTCAAGAGTGCAACTCACAGAGTGGTGAGACCACAAGGGAAAAGCCGATACTCGTATGCATTCTTCTATAACTTGCAGGGAGAAAATTGGGTGGAACCATTGTCCAAGTTCACTAAAGAGATTGAAGAGGAACCAAAGTACAGAGGATTTTTATACAAAGAGTACCAGGCTTTGAGAATGAGAAACAAGACACATCCACCTGCTAAACCTGAAGATGTTATTCACATAACCCACTATGCAATCACTTCCTAGACTGCAAAAAATACCAAATTATTGAATTGTATTGTCTGTTTTTATAGTTTCTTTTATGGGTGTTCTTGGAAATAGATTTAACTGTGTGAGCATGTAGCAAACCAATTGAGGGCTCTCGGACATGTCCATCATCTCCTCCAGCCGGACAGGCTGACAGCTTCCGGTTGTGTCCATTCAAAATGCTGCAATATGTGACCTATCATTTTATGGCAAGCTGTGCAGCCGGGGATATCCTCCTGCCCGCACCAAATGGTAGCATCTGAAAATATAGAAATTGGTCATGATGTAACATGTGCCTCTTTTCCTTGTAAAATAAATAAATTTCACAAGAAAGACATTGTTGAATTGTTTCTGTGTAACTGTGGACAAAAATGTTTGAAGTTTGAACTTGAACAAGATTTCAATCATGAAAAAACAATGTTTTTTATGAGCAATGTGCATTATATTGTCAACCTCAAATGTTTGTTTGTTAATGGGCCTATTTGTTGACCATAAATATATTAGGGTTAATTACACAAACATCCCTTGACATTTGAGATAATTACATGGATTTGTTAGGGGTCTTTTGTTTTTTTCACTTAAAACTTAATAGATCTGAATTGAACTCGTTAAGTTGTTTTGTTTGTTTTTTAAATGGTCAAATAAGTTAAAAATATTTAAAAATAACTTAAAATAAAAAGTAAGAAATCCTGACTTTTAACTTAATTCCAAATCACTGGATTACAATTAAAATATTCTCTTCCAAGTGTATCCTCCAAAAAAAAAAAAATTTCCAAATTTATCTTAATTTGATATGTGTAGAATTTTTTCTTTTAACATATTTATTATTTCAAACAGGTTTTAGAAAAGGAAAAAAAAAACCCTAATTACTTTTTATACTGAAATTTTTTAAGGATTGAACAATTGAATTTCTCTCCTACCAAATCCTGGTAAGAACTCTTTATTTATTTATTTTATCTAACTATTCGTATAGTACTCAATAAGTGTGTCTATCATATTGAGTATATTTTGTGGCTTGAAGATGTTATAGAATAATTGTATATAAAAAATTCAAGAACCTTTTTTTTATTTGGTTTCCGATATAATCCAAGAAACCAAAAAAACAACAATGGTTTCAATTGAACTTAAACTTTGTTTGCGGAAACATGGACAACATACAAAATTGAACTTAAACTTGAACTTTTTTTTGACAATAAATTGAACTTAAACTTTGTTTGCGGAACATGCAAAATTATACTTTTTTGATGAATTTTTTATTTTGTTAAATTGAACTTTGTTTGCAAAAAAAAAAAAAAAAAAAATGTTATAAAGAATAGTGCATGTTAAATTACTTCTTTTAATTAGTATGGGTATAAATGTAAAATTACTTATTTTCAGATAATTTTATTTTTAAAAAACAAACATGTTGACAGTATATTCAGATATGAGGAAAAAATATATATATGTCATTCAGGTTCAGATTTAAGTCCTCATTCAGTCTTCAGAAAAATTCAGGACTGTTTAGTCTTCAGACAAAAAAACAAACGACCTCTTAGTTTTGAGTAAATTGACAGAAAACCTACCTGACGTTTGATAAATGTTACACAAACATCCTTTACCGTTAGTTGGGATCCGTTAACTTATTAAAGTCAATGGTCAAAGGTATAAAAAGTCTAAAATACTCTTATTTTATTTTAAATTTTTTAAAAAAAAACATTAAAAATATAAAATAAATATTTAAACAAAAAACAAAAAACAAATCTAGAAAATCTGTGAAAAAAGACTAAGATCATTAAAAAAAAAAAAAAACTTCGATTATCTTCATCTTATCTAACTTCTCACCCAAATTCATTCAACAAATTACATACACAACACAAACAATGAAAAAACCACAAAAATCTAATAATCATCAAATATCATCTGACCATATGTATAAATTATAATAAAATCAAAAAAATCTTCTTGATGGAGAGATGGAGACTAGCTAGCCTAGATCACATCCAGCCCATCGTGCGTTGACCGGTGAGCCAACGTCTACCGCCACGAGTCAGCCTTCACCGCGGATGTAGAATGCTTTGCCAGTCACCGAACAATAAAGACCAACCATCTCTTACTAGACTGTTCTTGATGAAGCAGTATAATTTTTTAATTTTTTTTTTTCTTATTTTGGTGGATCTGATGAAGATGAGGTTGGATGATGATTGTTGTGCTTGTATTGTGTTGGATTTAGTTGTGAATGAAAAAAGATGAAGAAATGAAAATTATTTTTTGTGGAATTGATGAAGAAGATATGGTGCGGAAGTTGAGGAAGATGAAGTTGATTTATTAGAGCATCCACAATGGTGGTGGCACTATTCAAGACCCATTTCTTGCCACATCACCAAAAATGGCTCTTGAATAGTAAAAAATGGGTCTTCTCATTTGGGTCTCATTTATTTGGGTCTCATTTTCCCACAATGGTGTTCAATTGAAAAAGTAAAAGTGGATCCACTTTTTTAACTTTTTTCCAAACAATCATTACTCTTCTTTGAAATATTATATATATATATATATATATATATATATATATATATATATATATATATTCAATAATTATTTAACAAATTATGATTAATTTAAAATAATTTTTTCACAACCGAATTACATCAACAATAAAAATAAATATTTAAAACAAAATATTGTATAAGATTAGACATGGCACCAGTTTCAGTTCGATTGGGTTCCGGTCCGGTTTCGGTTCCGATGGATCGGTTTCGGTTTCGGTTTCGGTTTCTGTTTCGGTTCCGGTTCCGGTTTCGGTTTCGGTTTCCATTTGGATTTTGATTCCGATTCCGGTTTCGATTCCGGCTTCAGCTTCGGCTTCGGCTTCAGTTTCGGTTTTAAATTTCGATTTCAGTTTCGATTTCGGCTTCGGCTTCGGCTTCGGCTTCAGTTTCGATGGTTCGGTTTCGATTTCGGTTTCAGTTTCGGTTTCGATGGTTCGGTTTCAGTTTCGATTTCGATGGTGGTTTTGGTTTCGGTTTCGGTTTCAAAGGTTCGGTTTCGATTCTAGACCTTCAAAAAATTAATGTTTTTATTCAAATTATATAATTTATTTAAAATATCAACACTATCAATAATTATTTAACAAATTATAATTAATTTAAAATAAAACAATTTATTCATTTAAAATTAGCACAACCGAATTACATCAACAAAAATAAATATTTAAAACAAAAATAAATATTTAAAACAATTTATTCATTTAAAATTAGCACAACCTTCAAAAAATTAATGTTTTCATTTAAATATTTTTAATTTCATTGAACTAAAATTTTATAATTGAAATTAAATTTATTTATAATTTTTTCATTGTATATATAATTATTGAAGTTAATAATAATATATTTAAATTTAATTAATTGAAATATATATATATATATATATATATATATATATATATATTAAATTTATTTATATTTTTTCATTATATATAATTATTAAAATTAATAGTTATATATTTTAATTTAAATTATATAAATAAATAAATATATATATATATTTAGGGGCCCAACCCAATGATTGGGAAATGTTGGGAACCCAACCCAATCATTGGGCAAGACCCAAATTGAGTTCCAAATGTGGAACCCAATTTGGGTCTACTTGGGTGGGCCCCACATTTGGGTCTCATTTTTTGGGTCTTGTTTTACACCATTGTAGAAGAATGATTGGATCCAAAGTGGGTCTTCAAAAAGTGGGTCTTGAATAGTGCCACCATTGTGGATGCTCTTATTATTGTTGTTATTATTATTATTTGTTTTGTGGATTGATGAAGATGATTTTTTTATTTTTTTTTTGTCGATTGATGAAAATGAATCTTTTTTATTTTCTTTGTTTTATGGACTAATGAAGGGTTGGGTTATGTTTGATGATTTGGAGATGGTCACGTTTGATGATTTGTTTTCCTGTTAGAAAATTAAGAATATATTTTTCAATGGTGAGGTTTTATGATTTTTTTTTCCATTTTTCCTAGACAAAGTAGGTGAAGATTTTAATTAATTTATTAATTATTTGATTTTTTAAAAATATATCATTTTTAGTTATTTTTAAAAATGAAAATAAAGGAGAAATCTCCATATTTATTTATTTTTCTTTTTTAAAAAATTTAAAATAATAAATTATATCTTTTAAAAATTTAATCTAGTGAAAAGGACAATATTTCCCTCAGCTATTAGGAGTTAACAATATAAGAGAGGATGTCTCTGCAACATTTTACAAAAGTCAGGGGAAGTTTGTGTATATATATCCAAATCTGCCATATTCTCGTAATTTTATCAAACCTCAGGGCTGTTTGTGCAATTACCCCAATATATTCTAGCAATTAAAAGACACCGAGACAGAGAGAGACAATACAATACTAAAAAAAAAAAAAAAAAAATCTTTCTCTTTGTTTGATTTTAGTTACATATGTAATAATTTCCTAGCTTGTTTAGATTTTGGTACTTAATGGAAGCATCTGTTTCTAACAGTTTAAGAAGTAACACTGCAAAAACATAAGTAAGCAGTTTGAGTCCTGAAATGGCTGACTCCAATATCCCCACTGTGGATCTCTCACCTTTCATTAGAGAAGGAGATGATGAGGATGTCAAGAAGAAAGCCAGGGAGGTGATCAGCCAAGCTTGTTCTCAATATGGTTTCTTCCAAATTCAGAATCATGGTGTGCCTCCAGAGCTGTTGATCCGAGCCCTCGAGCTTTCCAATACATTTTTTGAGTACTCTGATGATGAGAAACGTAAATCCAGTCCTGGAAGTGGTGTACAATTTCCTGCTGGTTACAACAAACAGCCTCAACACTCACTGGACAAGAATGAGTACTTGGTGATGTTTCCACCAGAATCTGGCTTCAATGTCTACCCTCAAAACCCACCTGAATTTAAGTACGTTTCAACTCCTAATTGCATCATTATAGTTTTGTTTGTTTGATAATGGTGTCTCTAATCAACTTTATTGATCTTTCCAGGGAGGTTTTGGAAGATTTTTTCTCACACTTGACTAAATTAGGTTCCCTTAGAGAGAATATTATAAATGAGTGTTTAGGACTACCATCCAACTTTCTCAAAGAATTCAATCATGATAGGAGCTGGGATCTCATGAGTGCCAAGCGATACTTCCCCGCGACTGAGACTGAAAACAATGGAATATCAGAACATGAAGATGGCAATTGTGTCACCTTTGTGTTGCAAGATCAAGTTGGAGGCCTGCAAGTTAAGAAGAATGGTGAATGGATACCGGTAACACCTGCTCAAGACACGTTAGTGGTTAATCTTGGCGATGTTATTCAGGTAATTTCGATGATCATATCAAACAATACACTAAAGTAGTATATTAATTGTAGCTAATGATGATAATGGTTTTTGGCTTTGGAAGGTATTGAGCAACAACAAATTCAAGAGTGCAACTCACAGAGTGGTGAGACAGCAAGGGAAAAGCCGATACTCGTATGCATTCTTCTATAATTTGCATGGAGACAACTGGGTAGAACCATTGTCAAAGTTCACTGAAGAGATTGGTGAGGCACCAAAGTACAGAGGATTTTTATACAAGGACTACCAGGCTTTGAGAATTAGAAACAAGACCCATCCACCTGATAAACCTGAAGATGTTATTCACATAACCCACTATGCAATCATTTCCTAGACTACGAAAGATGCCAATAATCAATAATGGGTGTTCTGTGTTTTTTTTTTTTTTTATTGTTTCTTTGATGGGTGGTGTTCTAGGAAATACATTTAAAGAAAAAGCTTGGAACTTTCTATGATTCAATGATCAATAATGCAAATTGGGTACATTTGATGCTACACTTGAAATGTAGACAAGTCTTTCTATTAATCCCAAGTCTCAAATTCATGCAAGTGTGCTGGCAATCTTGGTGTAGGAACAGCTTGTAAAGGTGTGAGCATGTAACAGACCAATCCAGGGCTCTCGGACATATCGATCTCCTCCGATCGGACAGCTTCCGGTTGTTTCCATTTAAAATGATGCAACTTGTGACCTATCATCAACGTGACCAGATTTACAGCAAGCTGTGCAGCAGGACATATCCTCCTGCCTGCACCAAATGGCAGCAACCGAAAATCATGACCTTTCATGTCCACATCATTGTGTACGAACCTTTCGGGCTTGAACTCTAATGGGTCGTCCCAGATTGACGGGTCTCAAGCTATAGCCCAAACGTTGAAATGAACAACTGTTCCTTCAGGAATGTCATATCCACCAATTTTGATGTGGGCATTGGCTCTATGAGGCAGCATCAATGGTGTTGGTGGGTGCAGCCTCATTGCTTCCTTAACTATACATTGCAAGTAAGGGAGGTCTGAGATGTCTGACTCGATCATAACACGGTCGAGACCGATGACCCGGTCCATCTCTTGTTGGGCTTTTGGGTTCTTGACCAATTCAGCCATGGCCCATTCAACTGTTATAGCAACTGTGTCCATGCCTGCTGTGGTCATGTTCCAAAGTAGTAACATTATAGTTTCCTCACTCAACTCATATTTTTCTTGCAAACCAAGCAATGCATCCACAAAATGCTGCTTCACACCACCGTTAATTTTCTTCATGTTCTTAGCCTTGTGCTCCTCCATGATGGCTCGGGTTAATCGATCTTTACGAGCCAAAATCTCTGAAACCGCGAGATCATTGCCTAGCCGTGACATCCAATTAAGCCACCAAATGTGCTCCACCAAGCCTAGTGATGCACCAAGCATGAATTCATTAGCCAAAACTGCTTTGAATTCCAATCCTTGTTCGTCAATCACACCTTGTTTGCTCACAAACTTCTTCCCAAACACTAGTCTCGTGATGTTATTAAACGCAACCGAACCCAAATACTTCCTCAGAACCAACCCTCCTCCTCCACCACCATAATTGTTGTTCAAATCCTTGTAAATTGACTCAATCATGGCTCTGACTTCATCTTCTCTAATGGGTCTAAGAGCTTCAATGCTCTTAGGTGAGAAGAGCTCCAAAGTACACACTTTTCTAACCTTAACATAATGTGAACCATAATCAGCCCAAATAAGATCCTGACCATTTTTGAAAATCAGAGCTAACGTTCTGTTCCTATACCTATCAGCCAATTGTTGGTCATTGTCTTTGAGTCCTTGCTTTGCCAATTCTGAGTTTGAGATCACAACATTCAAAGTTGAACCAAACCAGACAGATATGATTGGACCATAAGTCTTTGACCACTCAGCAAAACGCTGACGTTTGAGAACTGGGTTTAGCTTGTCGAGGTTTCCTAAGATCGGCCATGGACGTGGACCCGGTGTGAGATTGTATCTCAGCCGTTGATAAAGTCTGTGAATAATGATCAAGAAGAAGATGATTGACATGAATAAGAGGATTAGAGAAGCCATATTCAACTCTAAAGAAATGAAATTGAAGAGTGATTAGTACTTGTTGTGTGCATGCATGAATGGCTACATTAATATATTATTAGGGAAATGAAACAAATGAAACACGTAAAATATGTTTTCAAGAACACACACATTAGATGCCTCCCAATTCATGGGCACATACAACTTCCACGCTATGCTTCTTGTTGGCCCTGTTTTTCAAGAAATTAATTAAGATTAGATATTTGACATTAACCATTACAAGTGTGTAAGATACGTTACATGATGTTGTGGAACTGGTTTGTACAAAATTTTCAACTTTTGAATAATGTACATCAGTTGAATTGATGTTATAAATTTAAACTTTTAACTAGGGTTTGAGTAAGGCAGCTTTTTAGAGACAGAAAAGAGAAAACGATAAAACGAAGAAAATCATTTCACAGCCAGCTTTGCTTTGTTTTGCATATGAGATGGCATTGGCATCTATGACCGTAATTGCAGCTTGCTTGATGTGACCACCTCTTCTAATGTTACTATAACCACAAGTGGCTTCATTTGCTGCTGTTAATATAAACAAACAACACAAATTAACAAACTTGTCTGTTTAATTATGTCTTTAAATTTCGTTTAACATTGGAATTCATGAGGCTATTTTGGCTGAGATTCAAGCTATTACTAGAGCTTGTGATTTATGTATGTCTAGACCTGAGGTTGAAGGAAAACTCATTACGATTGTGAGTGACTCTAAGTTGGCATTGTCTTGGATTAATAGTAGTGGTGTTGGAAACATCAAGTTCGCTCATTTGATCTACGATATTCGTAACAATCTGAGTTTGCTTGGTCAGGCTAAAGTTGTGTTCTGCTCCAGGGCGTCGAATTCGTTGGCCGATATGTTGGCAAAAAATGGCTCAAGGAATGGGGGGGGCCATGATCAATTGGAATTTCTGATGCTCTGCTGTTGTCTTTTGGCTTTGGGTGCTCGTCTTGTTGCAGGGTCTTTTGCTGTGTGACTCTGTTTTTATCTTTTTTCTTCTTCCTTGTCTGCTGGTTCGTTTTGTTTGCAGGGTTGTGGCCCTTGGCTCTGTTTTTTTTATTTTTTATTATTCGTTGTTTTGCCTTTTGGGGGTGTTGTTCCGTCGTTTGGCTGTGTTATTTGTGCTTTTTGCCCTTTTGGGTTGTTGGTTTCGTTGTTCTCGGTTCCTTAATAAAATATCTTTGCTTCTAAAAAAAATATAAAAAAAATTATGTCTTTAAACGTGCACCACTTTTGGTTTTATTAATTATTACCAAAAGTTAATATGAACATAAGTGAGTTTTGTGGACAAGATAATTAAGTAGTAAACTGATGCAATTTTCTTAATTTTGGTTGTCTAGATTGAGAAACCAGTTATCATAGTCACGAGATCTTATTTATGAAAATTAAAATTGAAATTAAAAAAAAAAAAAAAAAATCAGCTTTTAAGAGAATGACACGGTGTGTATTACAAAAAAAATCTGATGTGATTGAGATTTGTGGTCCAGTTAATCTCATATTGACTATATATTGAGATTTGAGACATATATGTCTTTGTGTGTGTGTGTGTTTTGAAAGATTGCTTTGTTGTACTTGGCTTGACTTTTTATGCTTACTTGGACTATTTTGATAGCAATTTAATCAGATTTCACTACTAAAAAAAATACAAAAGAAATCGGTTTTTTTTATATGGAAGAAATCAGTTTTTGAAAATTTTAAAACTGATGTCTTTTTGAGTGATTTAGAAAAAAAGCGCAAAAGACATCGGTTTTTAACCGATGTAAAACAAAAGAAAAGAAATCGGTTTTACTTAAAACCGATTTAAAAACCTAGGAGAAAATATATTGTAATAAAAAAATTAATCCCACCGTCGCCGGCCTACTCCACAGTCCGGCCAACCCCACCTCTGATAATAATGACAATTAATTGCCATTACCGCCTGACTACAAGATTGGATGTGTTAATAATTACACAATATTTATATATAACCTATATGAGTTGTTAGAAATATAAAAAAAAATTAAAAAAAACCCTGTTTGAAATTTAAATTTACTCAACTAATCAAAATTCTAATTTCTACTACAAACATATACATATTAAATAAATTTTATTGGTGGGTTTATTTTTCATTTCATTTTTTATTGTGTAGTTTTGTGTTCTGCTGGAGATATTTTTATGCAAACTTTTTCCCTAAAACTGTATCTTTCGGTAACGAAATAAATTTTTTCATCCATGTTGGATTCTTCGATTTTTCGATACGAATCCAACGGTATAAAGAACATAAAATTCTGGATAGTATTTTGAAAGTTATGATCAATTATTCATGAGTACTCAAAGGTCAAGCGATTGGATATATTTTGTTGTGTAAACTTTTTCCTTAAAACTGTATCTTTTGGTAAGGAAATAAATTTTTTTGTCTATGATGGATTCTTCGATTTTTCGATACGAATCCAACGGTATATAGAACGTAAAATTCCGGGTGGTATTTTGAAAGTTATGATCAATTATTCAATCAAATGTCAGAATTGAAGTGATTGGAGATATTTTTGTGCAAGCTTTTTCCTTAAAACTGTATCTTTTGGCAACGAAATAAATTTTTTCATCCATGTTGAATTCTTCGATTTTTCGATACGAATCCAACGGTATATAGAACGTAAAATTCCGCCCGGTATTTTGAAAGTTATGATCAATTATTCAGTCAAAGGTCAGAAGCGATTCGCGAATCCTCGAGTGAGCTGTTTTCATCGCTCATTTTCACACTTTTCCAAATCGATTTTTGGAATATTTTCTGATTTAAAAGTGTTTGTTTGCATGTCTACTTTCTTGTGTCAAAATTTGAGCAAATAACGTTGAGTATTTTTAGAGTTGCACACTTGAATGTGGACATAGGTCAGATTTGCATTACAGAATTTTGCTTTTGAATCCTCATCGGTTTTTATAAAAACCGATGTCTAAACGTTTTTTTTTTAATATTGGTTTTTTTAAAAACCGATGTCTTTTGAAACTGTAATTTTTAAGACATCGGTTTTTATAAAAACCGGTGTCTAAAAGCTTTTTTAAAATCGGTTACCAAAAACCGATTTCTTTTAGTGAAATCTAGTGATGTCTTTTAACATTTTTGTAGTAGTGTTTATTTGGATAACATTAGTAAAAACATGAGTTATATGGATATATGATTTTTGCCACATAGGTTGTGCTTACATGCATGTGACCAGCTAATGGATGGCAATTCATGAATGTGCGTGAATGTATCGACCTAAATATACTCGTTTATCAATTTATATTAAAATCATTTTAATTCTTTAATTGATCATTTAAGACTTTATTGCCTTGATTTTTTTAATTGATATTTGAGTTTATGAATTGTTAGTACTATATTAAAAGAAAAGATATATATATATATATATATATATATATATATATTATCCTATAGTTAGCATACAATCAATACCTATACCTTTTTTTATATATTTATTGTATATATATATAATATATTATCCTATACCTTTTTTTTTATATATAAAGAATTATAAATTCATTTTGTCATGTCAATGTCTAACAATAGGAATGAAAAGTGGGAAAAATCAAGTGTGGACTATAATGACTTTTCATTAAAAAAAATAAAAAGTAAGATATTTTCTTTTCTTCTAATTTTATTATCTAAACAAATAAAACTAATTTTTGCTTTTTAAAGGGAAAAAATAATTATATCAAAAAAAGGGAAAAAAAATATCAATTTTTTGAATGGCCCTCTCAATGCTTGTTTAATAATTTCATTGTCAAGAGATTGGAGAGGCAATAAAGTACAAAAGATTCTTGAAAATAGATTTAAAGAAAAAGCTTGCAACTTTGTATGATTCAATAATCAATAATACATTTGATGCTCCATTTGAAATGTAAACAAGTATTTTTATTTTAAAACTTGAAACTTAGCAATCCCAAGTCTCACATTTATGCAAGTGTGCTGGTAATCTTGGTGTAGGAACAGCTTGTAACGGCGTGAGCATGTAACAGGCCAATCCCGGGCTCTCGGACATGTCAATCTCATCCATTCGGACAGCTTCTGGTTGTGTCCATTCAAAATGATGTAACATGTGACCTATCATTGACGTGACCAAATTTACACCAAGTTGTGCACCAGGACATATCCTCCTACCTGCACCAAATGGTAGCATCCGAAAATCCTGACGTCCCTTTATATCCACATCATTGTGTACGAACCTTTCGGGTTTGAAATCTAATGGATCGTCCCAGATTGACGGGTCTCGAGCTATGGCCCAAATATTGAAATGAACAACTGTTCCTTTAGGAATGTCATATCCACCAATTTTGATTTGGGAATTGGCTCTATGGGGCAGCATCAATGGTGTTGATGGATGCAGCCTCATTGCCTCCTTGACTATGCATTGTAAGTAAGGGAGGTTTGAGATGTCTGACTCGTTCATCACACGGCCGTCGAGACCGATGACCCGGTCCAACTCTTGTTGGGCTTTTTGTTGGGCTTTTGGGTTCTTGATCAATTCAGCCATGGCCCATTCAGCTATTATAGCAACTGTGTCCATGCCTGCTGTGATCATGTTCCAAAGTAGTAACATGATTGTATCCTCACTAAACTCATATTTTTCTTGTAGACCAAGCAATGCATCCACAAAATGTGGCTTCCCACCACCACCACCATTGTTGTTCTTTTTCATGCCCTTAGCCTTGTGCTCCTCTATGATGGATCGGGTTAATCGGTCTTTACGCGCCAAAATCTCCGAAAGCGTGACATCATTGCCTAGCCATGACATCCAATTAAGCCACCAAATGTGCTCCACCAAGCCAAGTGATGCTCCAAGCATGTATTCATTAGCCAAAACTGCCTTGAATTCCAATCCTTGCTCATCCATCACACCTTGTTTGCTCACAAACTTCTTCCCAAACACCATCCTCGTGATGTTATTAAACGCAACCGAACCCAAATACTTCCTCAGAACCAACCCTCTTCCACCACCACCGCCATAATTCTGATGATCAGGATTGTTCAAATCCTTGTAAATTGACTCGATCATGTTTCTGACTTCATCTTCTCTAATGGGTCTAAGAGCTTCAATGCTCTTAGGTGAGAAGAGCTCCAAAGTACACACTTTACTAACCTTAACATAATGTGAACCATAATCAGCCCAAACAAGATCCTGACCATTTTTGAAAGACAGAGTTAATCTTCTGTTCCTGTACCTATCAGCCAATCGTTGATCATTGTCTTTGAGTCCTTGTTTTGCCAATTCTGAGTTTGAGATCACAACATTCAAAGTTGAACCAAACCAGACAGATATGATTGGACCATAAGTCTTTGACCACTCAGCAAAACGCTGACGTTTGTGAACCGGGTTTAGCTTGTCGAGGTTTCCTATGATCGGCCATGGACGTGGACCCGGTGGGAGATTGTATCTCAGCCGTTGAAATAGTCTGTGAATAATAATCAAGAAGAAGATGATTGATATGAATAAGAGGATTGGAGAAGCCATATTCAACTCTAAAGAAATTAAATTGATCAAGAGTGATGATGATCAGTACTTGTTGTGTGCATGAATCATGAATGGCTACAGCATTAATATATTATTAAGGAAATGAACAAATTTCATTTTCTTTACACGTAAAATGTGTTTTCAAGAACACACACATTAGATGCCTCCCAATTCATGGGCACAACTTTCACACTATGCTTCTTGTTGGCCCTAGTTTTCAAGAAATTAATTAAGATTATATAATTGACATTAACCGTCATAAGTGTGCAAGATACGTTACATGATCTCTATCAAAATTAACATGTTCTCTGATCAGGTGGGTCAGTTGCATAACGTTTTTGGAACTGATTTATATAAATTTTCAACTTTTGAATAAGTGTTACATGGATTGATGTTATAAATTTTAAACTTTTTACTGTGTGAGTGGAGGGTTTGCTTTTTAGAGGCAGAAAAGAGAGAATGATAAAACGATAAAACGAAGAAAATCATTTCACAGCCAGCTTTGCTTTGTGAGATGGCATTGGCATTGGCATCTGTGGCTGTACTTGCTGATGTGACCACCTCTTCTAAAAATGTTATGTTACTATAACCCACACGTGGCTTCATTTGCTGCTGTTGCTGTTGTTAATACAAACAAACAAAACAAATTAACAAACTGACCTGTCTATTTATGTATTTAAACCACATTGCCACGTGCTCCATTTTGGTTTTATCATTACCAAAAGTTTATATGAACAAGAGAAAGTACTGAAATGGAATTTTCTTAATTACCGTTGTTCAGATGGAAAAACCAGTTATCCAAATCATGAGATCATTCGTTTGTTTAATTTTAATCATACAAACCCCGACACTTAATGTTTTGAGTTTTGTGGAAAAGGGAAAGTGGTATAAAAATGGGATTTTTATCTGAATTCCGGTTGTGAAAAGAAGTGGCATATTAAAAGGGGATTGAAATTGGGGAAAAAGAAAAAGGTGAGATGATCAGATGAGTTGAGATGAGATCGGTATCACGACTGAGAATTCGAGTTGATAAAGTCTCTGTCATGTTTGAAAATCAAATCCAGGAGCACTAACAAAGTACAATCAAACATGAAGAATTTGTGATTCTCTTTATGCTGTCTCAGTTTTCTTTATCTTAAAAACACACACAAACACACAAATTAAAGCAGCTGACTTCAAAAAATACCTCCAAATACTCTCCTTTTTTGTGTCCAAAACTCAGATTTTACAGAAAATAAAGTTTCCCAAATTGAGCACTCAAATAGTCACATAGTCACATAGTCACATTACATATTCTTATTTATAAAAAATAAAATAAATAAAAGTCAGCTTTTAAGAGAATGACACAATTTATTTATAAAAAAAAACTGATGTGATTTAGATTCGTGGTCCAGTTAATCTCATATTGAGACATACATGTCTTTGTGAGTGAGCTTGGAAGATTGCTTTGTTGTACTTGGGTTGTCTTTTTATGCTTACTTGGACTATTTTGATTGGACTTTAATAAGATTGTTTGGATAACATTATTTCCATCCACAACTTTCTTTCTTTTTTTTTGAAAGGAAAGATATATTAAAAACCTGAAGAGAAAATACAAGAGGGGCTGGTATTTAAAGGGTGGCAATTCATGTTACGAACGTGTATGTCTCGATCTAGAGTATGTCTCGATCTAGAGTGTGATTTGTTTATCAATTGATGTTGTAATAGTTACGAACGTGTATGTCTCGATCTAGAGTATGTCTCAATTCAGAGTTTGATTCGTTTATCACTTTATGTTAAAACCAACGTTCTAATATGTTAATTTTATTAATGTGATTAACTAATCGTGTCAAAATCTGCAATTCTAACCCGATCAAATCACTTTTGTGTCCATGGTTGTGTTTATGGGTTGTATTAGGTACACAACCTACTCTTATTCCCTCCAATCAAAGCTCATTGTCACCTAATTGATTTCCATCCCATTAATTGATTTAAAATCCCGTGTATGATAATTTAAGACTTTATTGCCTTAATTTTTTAATTTTTTATATTTGCATATTAAAAGAAAGGATTTGTATTTTATATATAGCATCCAATCAATGCCTATAACTTTATATATATATATATATATATATAAAGAATTATAAATTTCATTTTGTCATGTCAATGTCTAACAATAGGAGTGAAAAAGTGTGAAAAATCAAGTGTGGACTATCATGACATTAAAAAGTAAGATATATATATATATTCTTTTAATTTTCATATATAAACAAATAAAACTAATTTTAGCTTATTAAAGGGAAACAAATAGCAATTTTTTAAATGACCATCCTAAATGCTTGTTTAATAATAATAATATTAATAATAATACATATAAAGAAAACAAATCAACATAAACAAAGACTCCTTTATAATAACTTATTGGACCCAAATTATCATTTAGATACCCGACCATATCATATAAGAGCCAATTTATGAAATCGTGTCATTTGAATAATATACTCTCATGAAAAATAATATTTTATTTTTAAAAATAATCAAACCAAAGTTGATGCAACAAAAATCAGTTTCTGTGTATGTACTGTGTAGTTTATCGGGATTGCTCCAGTAAAATTAGTGAAAATGGCGTAATTAGAGTTTGGTAATGACGTCCAAACATTTGGGAGGAGAAGTTAATTAATGTCCTAAAAAAAATCAAATCACGTGTTGCATGAGACGAGAAAGTTACTACAAGTACTGTAGAAGGATAATAAATAATGATAAGATTAAGAAAGAGGAGTGGTACGTGTTGGATACGGAAAGAAGGGCGCGTGGGGAATAGGATTGATTGATTCCTGGTCCAGTTGGCAGACAAAAGAGTCAGGAGAAGTGATGTGACTCCGCAACCGGTCCGCATTATTCTTGTATGACGTCAGCCCTAAGTCATGAATTGAAAGATACCAACTGTCTACTTTGATATTGCAGCCCAGCAAATGATTCTATTATCTCTTTTCTTTTTCTTTCTTTTTTTCTTTTATTTTATATTTTATTTTATTTTATTTTTTCCTGTAAATGAATATGAGTTTTACTGCTACTATGTATATTTACACCTAGTCAACACACCCATAAACAGTTTTTCTATTATCAGTTCGAACTGATAATAAATATATTAGGACGAAGAATGTGGATCACAGATTATGGAGAAATTTTGACAAGTGCATACACTTTAAGTCAAAGTATGTAAATCTAGTGGTCCACATTCTTCGTCCTGATATATTTATTGTCAGTTCGAACTGATAATAGAAAATTTACACCCATAAAATACTACAAAATTTTGGCAACACAAAATTTATCAGGTATTTGTATAATCCTTTGGGAGTTTGGGACTTCAGCTGCAATTAATTGAATGATTAAATTAAGGATCAAAAGCTTGGTTTTAAGTAGGTTTTGGATCACTAATCAACTTAATTATCTAACAAGTCCAATGTTTGGTTTAGTTTAGGCCTAAGATTATTGGTTGATTCAAACTCACATTCATGCTTTGTGTTGTGGGCTTAGGTTATTAGCCCACCTTAATCTCTCTGATGTTAAGTAAATAATTTAAATTTAAATTGAGATGGGGTTAACATGGGTAGAATGAGAGGATTAGTATAATATATGTATATATATATATATATATATATATATATACAGTCTTTCTATTATCAGTTCGAACTGACAAAAGTTATATCAGTTCTTGTATGTTAGCCACTGGATTTAAATACTTTGATTGACAAGTGCATACAGCCAAGTTAAAGTATTTAAATCCAATGGCCCACATGCAAGGAACTGATATAACTTTTGTTAGTTCGAACTGATAATAGAATTTCTGTATATATATATTAAAATATTACATAAATTCAAGGTTTTTTTTAGAGCAAGGAAAGACTCGAACCACAACCTTATGATGCAGGTATGAGGGATATACCAAGTGAAGTGCGGTGGATACAGTCTCTAATATCTATAGTTGAATCATTGTGACGAAGTCATTGTAAAGTAACAAAATAAGATTGACTAAATGTTGAAAATGTTACTAGCAATAAAAAGAAGAGAGGAGAGGAGAAGAGAGGAGAGGAGAAAAGTGAACAATCTCTCTCAACTAAAATCAATCTATCCAGCATTGCATTTTGGTCCTGGAAGATATAATGTAAGATGAGTTGGCCCTAGCTATATTGAAAGATTGGGCATACAGCTCAAATCCGACAGATATTAAAGAGTTTTGTTAGCCAAAATGGAGGGTAGAGTGTCATGTTCAAAGACATGTAAATAATATAAATATATATATATATATATATAAGAGGCAAGAGATTGTGGTCTCAGAAAAGGCAACATTGATCGATATTTGATGGTTAATGTTGTAATTATCTCTCTCGTCCACATCTCACATATATAATATTGGTCCACCATCATCACCCCCATGACCTCATGTTTTGGACAACAAAACAGAAACTATTAGTTCTCTCTACCACCCAACCCCATCTCACACTTAATTACTCGCATTATAACTTCCAACATGGTTTCTGTCTTGATCCATCTTTTTCTCAATTCAGACAATCGGACGTTTTATTAATCGTACACAAATAGCTCTTTCAACTATATAGCTAGGGCTTTGTTTTAGTGGTAATCGATTAACCTGAAAGTTTGAATTATACCCTGAAGTCTCAATCGGTACGATGTGTTCACTTATATACTCATCTCACTTGTAACGTGGAGACATATGCATGTTGCACTTGTATTTTTCCGGTACGAGTGAACAATAGTATGTATTTAATACACATTAATATGTGAAAAAATGGGATTTACTTGATATTGTAATGGAGTACTGGGGCTACAATATTATTTCGAACAATATTGACCATAACTTTTTTTTTTTACACTTTCTAGGTTTTCTCCTTTTTTCTTTTTTCTAGGAAAAGCATTATATTGGAAAGGAACAGAATATCGTGGTTGTTGAAGACTACAATACAACTACAAGTTTGCCTGCCAACTTTGATGGTTTACAAGCTTTTGCATTTAGATATGAACATGCAACAACAAGTCTTCTTCTTCTTTTTAAATAAAATAAAAAAAAAAACATCAAAATATAGGTATGATTTGAGTATTATTTATGTTCATTATTCTTCATATTTTCGCAGAAAATATAAATTTGAGTGAATTCAGCTAATTATTTAAGTTAAAAGGCTATGTTAATGAAAAGACAAGCACTATATATAATTATTTGAAAGGACTAGAATTGGTAGAGGACTTTTAAGATAGGCGTTTCGCGCATGCTTTGCATCCAAAAATATTTTTTCTATAAATTAAAAGTCAGATATTTTGTGAATATCAACTTTTTTTATCCATTAAGTATAAAGTTTGCATTATTAAATAGTAAATGGAGATATTAAAAACTCTTAATAAACCTAATCAATTGTCTTAATTTTAAGTAATTAATCTTGAGACAGATGGTAGTTTTACATGATTTAATTTTGGCTGCATTCACTTTATTTTAAGTTTTTTTTTTTTTTTTTTGGAAAATTGATATTGAAAATTGAAACCAAGTCAGCATCGATCAAAATTGACATTGAAACCATTTGCAAAATGTGGAAGAAATATGAACAAATTTTCAACCAAAGGAATGATTAATTCACTAGAAAATGTGCAGGTACTGTAGATAAGTAAGTGCATGTAAAAGTAATAAATATATCCATCAAAAATATAAACGAACGAAATTTAGAAAACCAAAAACAAGTACAAAATCTAGGTAAAACTTTTTAACTCCACGAACATCAGTGGGAGCTGTACTGTACGGACTGAAAGTCATTCATTGTGATAATCAATTCTCATTCATTATGTAGCCTGTTCTTCCATTTGAATTGAACCTCTCTAGACTAATTTTCAATCTTCAAAAAAATACAAACATTGCTACAAAAATTATAAGAATTACAAAAAAAATTATAAATAAAAAGAAGTTTCTGCATCTCCTATATATAATTTTTTTAGGTGCAAATCGATTTGGTGATCTAACTATGAAAATAATCGTGGTCCACATATAACATTATTCGAACAAAAAATGATGTGAATTATCCACACTTGAAACAAACTATAGTACTTGTATTTACGTTAGAGCATCTTTAATGACATCCTCAAAAGTATGAGAGTAATTAAAATTTGATTATTTATCTCAAAAACACCGTACAACAAAGTCACTAAAATTTAACAGTAGTTTTAATTAATAATCAAATTGCCTCTTCAATAATCAAATTGTGAAAATTTTATTATGATTCCATAACAACAATCAATGGTTGATTTTAGGGCAAAACATTTATTAACTGAGATTTAATTCACCCAAAAAATAAAGAATTGATTTGATTAGTTTTACCATATTAGTGATCAAAAAAACTCAAAGAGAAATCCATCATTTTGATGTGTAGAGAAAGAAAATGAGAAAAAGAGTATTTAATATCTTAAGATATGAGGTATATATAAATGATACAGGTTTGTGAAATAAAATGAGCTGGAACAATTAAAAAAATATGATAGAAGTAGATTTTTTATTTAAATAAAATGTACCATTAATCAAAATAAAATGTACCATTGTGAACTTACCTTACCTTTTCACAATTCTCCAAGGGAAAATTAGGCATAAAAATAGAAGAGACAACAGGAGGGGAATATGTACCCTAATGAGTAACAACACTTTCTCATTACATTCGTAAATTGGGTAAATAAAATTCTAAACCTCCCTTAAGAATTTAAAGTCTAAAATTGATCTCACTTCAAATTGTCACCAACGTATGTGGTATTTATATATATATATATATATATATATATATATACAGATTTTATATTATCAATTCGTCCTGACAATAAATATATCAGGATGAAGAATGTGGACCACTAGATTTACATACTTTGATTTAAAGTGTATGCACTTGTCAAAACTTCTCCATAATCTGTGGTCCACATTCTTCATCTTGATATATTTATTGTCAGGGCGAATTGACAATAGAAAGACTATATATATATATATACAGTTTTTCTCTCATCAAGACCAAACTAAATTTTTAAGATTATGACGAAACTTATGAGTCATTGATTAAGTTTAAGAAGACTTTGACTAAACTAAAGTATGTGGATCCAATGGTCGATAGTTGTTGAACTGATATAAATAAAATCAGTTCGTCATGAGGAGAGAAAAACTATATATATATATATATATATATATATATATATATATAAGTAGTTTTCTTCTAAGGAATCCCTTATTTTAATATCAGTAAGGACTTCGATAAAATCACATCAAAATCATATCGATTTTTATGAATTTTGATCTGAATTTTTTTGTGAATGATAAGTTTAATGAGATCTACCTTATATATATATATATATGTATATATATATATAGTTTTTCTCTCATCAGGACCAAACTGAATTTTTAAGATTATGACTAAACTAATGAGTCATTGATTAAGTTTAAGAAGACTTTAACTAAACTAAAGTATGTGGATCCAATGGTCGATTGTTGTTGAACTAATATAAATAAATTCAGTTCATCATGAGGAGAGAAAAACTATATATATTTATATATATATATATATATATGAGTAGTTTTCTTCTAAAGGGTCCCTTATTTTAATATCGGTAAGGACTTCGATAAAATCACATCAAAATCACATCGATTTTTATGAATTTTGATCTGAATTTTTTTGTGGATGATAAGTTTAATGAGAACTACCTATGAATAAAATTTAAGATTTTTTTGAACACTATAACTATTTATCTCGATTTTTTTAAAATACGAAAGCATCTAAAAAATGGGTGAAATATAGAAAAATTCAAGAAAAATAGTTCTAGTGTTTGAAAAAAATTCAAATTTTATTCATAGGTATATTTCATTTAATTTATCATCAACAAAAAAATTCATATCAAAATTCACAAAAATCAATGTGATTTCATCGAAATCTTACCGAAATTAAAATAAGGGATCCTTTAAGAGAGAACCACTCATTCATATATATAAATAGATATATATACGGTCCCGTTCTAGTCAGTGCGTATTGATGTAACTACATCAATACTAATGCATGTGGACCACTAATTATGGAGAATCTTTAACAAGTGCATATACTTTGAGTCAAAGTATGTAAATCTAATGGTCCACATCCAACGCAATGATAAAATTATATCAGTGCGTACTGACTTGAACATTTCTGTGTATATATATATATATATAATACATAAATCATATGTGTTGAGTCCATTTGGTGCAACACAAGGTCAAATAATGTCACACTATTGCATGCCCTTTATGATATAAAATCATATGCTTCCAAATTACATTATATCGGGCAAACAATTTCCTAGTGAATCTTTTTACCTACACAATGTACTTGTTACTACATCAAGATAAAAAGAAAATATGTCCATTCAACGATCCAACATATAATATAATATTCCACAACTACAAATCAAATTAATTCAATGATTTTTTATCCCTTCCATTTTAGTTATTTGTGACCATGGTATCAATAATTAAAGTGAAATAATTGAAAATGATTTGATCTTAAGATGAATATATATATATATATATATATATATATATATATATATATATATAGTTGTTTCATACTTCTCCATGAAAAATGCTTTTGGTCAAGAACATCTTTATAGCATCTATATACTAGAACATTTTTTATTTTTCTCATTGGAAGAATCACAACTTCAAACTTTCTACTTATTTGGGTATTGAAAGAATCAGAATTTTGTAAAGTTAGAACTTGAAATACCTTGTGTAGCTTGCTATTTTGAAAGCAAAGTTTTTATTTATTATTTGGATATTCTCTCCTTGTATTTTGATACCCTAATCGAATGTTTTAAGGAATATTAAAACTTTGCTTAGTTAATAGTGCACCTCCTTTTCCACGTTAATAATAAAGGGTCAAGTCTCATCAGACGTATTTTAAAGGTATGTTTAAGGAGTTTGTGCTATTTGATTTCATCAAACCCCTAAACCAACCGTTATGTGTTTGGAAGTTATTGTAATATTTCAAATATATATATTTGATAAAATTAATTAAGCAAATTTATAGTGCACCAATTGAGTAGTAAAGCAAAATAGAGGCATCAGAAATGGATAATGGTTGGTTTGCTTTATGAGTAGAAATAATTTGATAGAAACATGAGGAACTGTACAAGGCTGGATAGTACGCAAGTCAAGGCATAAAGAGTTTAGCATAATTAAAGAGAAACCTGATTTTTTTTTTTTTTCCCATTCCCTCCATTTTTTTTTTTTTTTTTTTTTTTTTGCCCTTACTTTTAATAACTACTTTAATTTGACATGATCAACTTTATCATAATTCTCAATTTAAGTTTCATTATCGATCAAACCCCTCCTCGTTCCCATAATCCAGTTACGCATGACCACTAGTTATTGTATGGACAACATCCAAATATATATATATATATATATAGTCATGAAAATATGTTCTTTAATTACGAAGCTTTATAGACAATAGTGTCAGTAGCATCTAAAATGAGTTGATAAATGTTAGGATCATATTAACGTGTCTTCTTAGGACGATATCTATAGACTAAAATATTAAAAAATTGATAGATTTAAAACGGGTTATATAATTTTATTTGTGATATGATCGATCTATTCGGTAACAAAAAAAAATGACGTGAACTGTCTGTCAAAATGTAAAAGGAGATATAATTAAGTTGTATATTGCATGGAAGCGATTGAGTGAGGAGGTTAACCTCAAGTCCTCAACCCTAACTCTAGCAAAAAAAAAAAAAAAAAAAAAAGTTGGAGGGAGGGAGGAATCCCAAAGTTTTCCCAGCAAAGGTGCAGAACAAAGGAGAAAACGAAATGATTACATGAATGGAAATGGGACCCACTTGATTATCTTTCCTTTCTCAAGTCTCTCATATTTTTTGACTTGGGATTGGGTCCCACCTCGGCCACCATTGTCTTTATGGATTGAATGATAAAAAGAGAACCTCACGTGGACTCTGAACCAAAGGGCTGTCCAACCACAATAAAAAGGAAACCCCCAGATTCACATATATATTTTTATTAATTCCTTTTCTTTTCTTTTCTTTTATTTAAAAACAAAAATTATTAAAATTAATTTATAAAAATAAAAGCCTCCAACACATCACCAAAGCAATTTCTTTTCATAAAAAAAAAAATTGCTTTTTAAAGCTCACCCATATAATTCCCACTCATTATCTTTGTTTCTTAAAGCTTTCTTGCTTCACCTCCCTCTTCCTCTTCCTCTTATCATCTCCTACCTCCTCTCTTCTATTCTACACAACAACACAAATCAATTCAATTCTCCTACTAAATATATATATATATATATAATTAAAAAAAAAAATAGTCTGTAAATAACAAATTGTTTATGACAAGTGAGTGAGTGAGAGAGAGAGAGATAGACCCACAAAGAGATTAAATTAAATCTCCCATTCACACTCTCATAAAAAAGCTATTACACACTCACAACAACTCCTACTACTACTACTAGTATTATTATTCAACTTTCATGCTATTATGGAAGGAGGAGGAGGAGGAGATGATCATCATCATCAGCTCCACCACCACGGCCACCACCACCAACACCACCATCACCTCCACCTCCAACAACAACAACAACAACATCAACATCAACATCAACATCGTCAAACCTTCCCATTTCAATTACTTGAAAAGAAAGAAGAAGATAGTAATAATAACCAACAACAACAGCAGCAGCAGCAGCCTTGCTCTTCTAATAATTCTTCTGCTTTATACTCTTCTCTTCCCATCTCCTCCTCAGAACCCAACAACACGGCAGCAGCAACCACTCCCACCTCCACCTCCGCCGCCGCAGCCGCAAACCGCCTCCAAATCTCTCCCGAATCATCCTCCAAGAAGCCACCACCCAAACGGACTTCCACCAAAGACAGACACACCAAAGTAGACGGTCGCGGCCGCAGAATTCGCATGCCTGCACTCTGTGCAGCTAGGGTTTTTCAACTGACTCGTGAACTTGGACACAAGTCCGATGGAGAAACCATCGAGTGGCTTCTCCAGCAAGCGGAGCCAGCCGTGATCGCCGCCACAGGAACCGGAACCATCCCAGCAAACTTCACGTCGCTTAACATATCGTTACGTAGCTCAGGTTCAAGCATGTCGGTGCCGTCACAGTTAAGATCCATCAACTACAACTCCAACTTCTCTATGCAACAACGTAGGACGAGTCTGTTTCCTGGGATTGGTCTTGACACGTCACAGACAACGACGATGACAACACCGACGACATTCTTGAATTTCCAGTCTAGTAATCTAAACGCTATCTTGCAAGCAAAACAAGAATTGCGTGACAGTAGTACGTCGTTGGACTTATCGGCGGAGACCGATCACCATCAAGAGAGTGGTTTGCAGGGAAGGAAGAGAAGGCCGGAGCTGGACCTGTCACCGTCGTCGCAGCATCAAATGGGGAATTACTTGATGCAACCAAGTACCGGGGCGGTTCCGGCAAGTCATGGTCAAATTCCGGCGAATTTCTGGATGCTTGCGAATCCAAGCAACCCGGTGATGAGTGGGGACCCTGTATGGACATTTCCATCAGTCAACAACAGTGGTTTGTATAGAGGGACTATGTCTAGTGGGTTACATTTTATGAACTTTTCAACACCGTTGGCCTTATTGCCTAGTCAGCAATTAGGTTCGACACTTAGTGGTGGTGGCAGCGGTGGCGGTGGCAGTGGTGGGAGTAGTGGTATGAGTGAAGGACAGTTGAATATGTTAGCCGGATTGAATGCGTATAGACCAATTTCCGGTACCGATTCACAAGCGAGTGGATCACACGGCGGAGATGATCGGCACAACAACAATGATACAACTAGTCATCATTCATAGTTTTTGATCGTTTTCATCATCCCCTTCAATTTTTGTTTTTTAATTTACTTTTTTTTGTGTGTGTGTAGTTTGATGTGTAACACACGTGAGAGGGTTTTGATTGATTGATTGCCACATTAAATTTGAGTTCTTATATTATTATTATTATTAATTACTATTCCAATTTTTTTGGGTTGTGATTAGTATGGAGTGGTGGTGGTGGAGAGGTTTCTTTAGGGTTTGATAAGGATTAAGGAAGAAGAATACTAGTACACTATTATTATTTAACATGATTTTTTGCCTGGGTTTCTTTTATTTTTCATTTTACACGATATTTCTCTGATCAATCCCTCTATCTTTCTCTTCTTCTTCATCGTTTTTGTTTTTAATATTACAGTAATTAAGGATTTGAGAAGGGGAACGAATTCGAACTATCGGGTTAACCTAATCTTTTCTCTCTCTCTAGTCGTCATTATTTGTGCTAGTAGTACTTTTGTGTAATATTTGATTTGTAACGGTGAAAAAAAAAAATTGACTTTATGATGGCATACGGTGAGTCTCCTACCAAGCTAGCAATTTGGGTTTTTTTTTTTTTTTTTAAATTTAATTTTGCTATCTCTTTCTTTCTTTCTTCCCTCTCTGTCATGGTTAAAAGGAAAACAACAAAGTTTGTGTAAGTTGAAAGTGATGAAACAGTGTGTGTGTATATGTATATATAAATATATGTATATATACAGAGCATTTATGATATCAAAATTTACACTTTCCTTTTCTTTTGGTCTAAATTTTTTTTTATTTTTTTTTCATTCATTATGATTCTAAAATCTACTATCTGCCATGAATCTCTCTTTCAAGGTTTACTGCATCAATGATTAAGTTTTTTCAGAGAAATAGGGTTAGGGAGAGAGAGAGAGGGGTCAATAGTAGGACTGTGGGGTCCAGAACCCTTATCAGTTCCAGGTGTTGGCTCAGGAAAGTGGGTCCCAGCTGCTGCTAATTGCCCAAACCAATGTACAATGTCACTGACAAACAGGTGGATCATTCCTCTCTCTTTATTTTTTCTTTTCTCTTTTTATCTAATATATATATGTGTATATATATATGTGTATATGTATATATTAAAGAAGTATTCTAGAGATCTGGTGGGTTTTGATGGGCCCTACTGGGCCTGGCCCATCAAGGTCCTTCATCTGGACCGTTCATTTTTGTTGGTGGGCCACCCCTTTTGATGGGTACATTGAATGATTGGGTCTCAGCGAGAAAAATGTGGAATCTGGACTTTCTTCCTCCAACTTGTTCATGTCTCCCTTCTATACATAGAGACGCTTCTCGTGTGCAAACTCCGGAATGATCTTGTGATAATCAGTGATCCTGAACGTAAATCATCCGAGGTTTGCAGCTTAGAATTTATATATATATATATATATACCCCATTTACATCCTTTAGAAAGTCTCAATTTATTTATTTTTAAAATGGTTCATTTTGATGTAAAATAATCAATCACTAACTGACATCATCATGGTTTTTTAATGAAAATATTATCTAATACAAATAAAATAAAATATTTGATTAAGATAATATAAAATAATCCATTTTGTAAAAATAAAAAATAAATAAAAAAATAAAAAAGTCTTTAGTAACATCACCGACATATATCAAAACAAATATCTTATATACCTTTTTTTTTTTTTTTTTTTTTTTTAATGGAAAATATCTTATATAGCTAGCTAGCTACATGAAATAATATTTTATTTACCTCAAAATTTCAAAGAACACAAGACAATAATAGGAAGTAAATAATGATATATTAAATTGATAATGATAGTATCAAGTCAATAATCAAGTAATGGGTAGATAAGAATCGACAATTAAAAATGATAAAATATATATATATATATATATATATATATATATATATTACTGTTGCTAGTCCTTTTCAAATTCTTTAAATTTATTATAAACAATTATGCATGAAATGACTATAGTCTTTCTTTCACATTATTGATTAACTACCGAATTAATTCTAGACTTAATTTCTATCTCGTGACACAACAATATTCATGTGTCATGTCCATGTTACAATTATTGTACACATGGACATGTATATTTTTATGTAGTGGAAATTCTAAGTTTACTTATAAATATCATACGTTTTGGGGCATTTATTAGACTTTAGTATATGTTTGGAGAAATAGGTGTCACACCATCATCACAAAATTGAAACCTAAGCGAAGATGCACATGGAAACGAACCCAAATGTTACAACTAAAAAAATGGTCCCCAAAAAACAAAAAAAAAAAAACAAAAAATAATCTTTTTTGTACCACTAAACTAGTATGATTAGACTATCTTAAGAGAGAGGAAAAATAAAAATAAAAATAAAAATAAAAAATAAATAAAATAAATAAAAAAATTTGATGTTCAACAAAATAGTCGGTATTGGTAATTTGGTTTTGGAAATAAAGTGTGTTTAGCTTGTTAGATGTTAAGAAACACAAGATTCTATTAATTTGGCCCAGGAAATCTCTCTTAATGCCTACGTTGAACTCTTGATTTGGGCCCATAAAATCTATTAATCAGACATTTTGGTTTTTTTTTTTTTTTTTTTTTTTTTTCCTTTTTTTTATGATCGATATTCGATAATTGTTCATGATAAATAATGATGGTGAAATTGGTACACAACACAAGCATGTGCCTACTTACTGGCATTTGTGTTGTGCCTGCTAGTTGGTGGTTAGCATGGACAAGTAATTAGGTCAAGAAAACTCTAGACCCACCACCCAAATGTTGTGTTTATGTCGCTGTTTCGAACCATCCCGACAATTCCGATATTATTATTTTTTTCCCTCGAAGGGTTTTCCTCTAATTCCGTACATAACAAGTTTATTTATATATATTTATATATATATATATATATTTTATTATCAATTCGTCTTGACAACAAATATATCGGGACGAAAAATATAGATGACTAGATTTACATACTTTAACTTAAGCACTTGTTAAAACTTCTCCATAATCTATGGTCCACATTCTTCGTCCTGATATATTTATTGTCAGGACGAATTGACAATAGAAAGACTATAATATATATATATATATATATATATAAAATTATCTTAAACCTATTGTTTTCACTGTAAGAAATGTAAAAAATTAGCACGTTTTTCTCTTTGGATCCTCTTTCTCTATATCGAACATGGTAGAATGGAATAGAAGACAACATGTCACATTATAAAAAAAGTATAGTGGAGAGTAAAGTTTTTTACAAATAAAAAAAGTGATGCTTTTTGTAAATTGGGCATGTGTAATGTTGGGTACCAATGAAGTAACAGAAACATAAAGAGCAAAACAAAAAAAAAAAAAAAAACGCATTATCATCCCTTCCAACTTTCACATCTACATCTAACGGTGTGATGGGTGTACCTTCTTGTTTACGAAAGATTACAATCCGAGTTAATTATTGACAAATTCTGATTCGATCGGTGTCAAACTCAAAAAAGTAAAAAAAAAAAATAATAATAACAAAGTTCATATCTCCCATAATAGAAGGGTGTCTTTTGAATTTATTATTATTATGATTATTATAATTATTATTAGCATTTTGTAATCGATGAAGTGATAACTTGATATAAAATAAGTTTTGTCAATAAGCTAGAAGACAAAACATGATGAGAAAAAATGTGAAGTTGAATATGGTAGATGAATTGATTGATTAATATGTCTTATCGTTTTCCTAACTCAACTCCCAACCACGATCACGATTCATTTCATTTAAATGAAGTTAATTAATTATACTTGGAATAACCAAAAAGCCAACAATTAATCAAGAAATTTCAAACTTGATGTACTTTGAAGTCTTTGAACATCAATAGTATATAGATATATATATATATATATATAATTTTATGATTTTCCCTACCAAATACAAAGGTTGGTGGTGGATGTTGGTCTTGTTTATGTCACAACACTTTTATCAAAGGAGACAAGTCTTTTATGGTCTCATAAATGAATTCTCATGGGGTGTGTCTTTTTTTGTTTTTTTTTTGGTTACTTTCAATCCCCCCAACCTAGGCATTGGCAAGGTAAATATCTAGTATAGTAATTATAAAAGAAAACTTCACCGTCCGATATTGTTAGATGATAATGGATTCTCATTAAGTCTAATAATATCTTTTATTTGAGTCGATGTTTGATATATCCAAAAATAAAATTGTACAGAAAACGATGAAATTCTCTTTAATATATAGAATATTGCAAATCTTAATGTATAATCTAATGTGTCGATGTTATAAGTATTAGGAAAGGTGACCTCATGGAAAGTCATCGTGTTGCACCCCTTTTAAAAAAAAAAAAAAAAAAAAATCTAATGTGACAATCCATGCATTGATTAGTTGTTGATTTTTGCATTATACTAGTTATTTCAAAAGAAATAATAATTATTGAGTTATTGTAACGTCTTATTTATACAAAGGTCAAAACGAATTAGTAATCTTACTATAAGATTAGTTGAGACTAAAAAGGATAAAGTGTAGTAATTAATTCCACATTAGAAATATCATTTTCAATGATGAATATCTTAGATATTCGTTTACAATAAAATTAAATGGGAAATCAACGGTTGAAAAATGTTTAGTTTTGTACATTGAAAATGATGTGTGCAAAGGTATTGACAACAGATTTGGATCATATACTGATATGATCTAAGTATTGTAATGAATGTGTGGTTAAGATATGATTAGTTTCCACAACCAATCACACACCTTAAAAAAGGTCATACACAAAAAAAAAAAAAAAGATCAGATCAATAGAGGATTCAAATTCATTGATAACTAAACTATTGACCTGTGTTTGCAAAATGCAAGATAGATAATTGTAAATGTAATAACAACTTATAGAAAATACTTTTTTTTTTAAAAGATTTTTTCAATTGAAACAATATACAAGAAAGTGACTTTGACCATCGGAGGAGGTGAGATCAAACCAACCATGACACTATCGTCCTCATCAACTATTCTTCAACAGAAGATGAAGATCATAATGGAACACGTCGGGGTTTCCATCGAGCAACAACATCAATTGTATAGTTATTCTACAGTCCATAACACTATTGTTCTCATAGTGATGTCGGAAAACACCACCATCAATTAATGAGTACATTAATGTAGACATGACAGAGGACATTGATCTTTGGCACATGAACAAGCCAAGGACATTGATCTTTGGCACATGAGCAAGAACATGGAAAATAGTAAGATATCTATGCAGATTGCTCATCCGTGGATGCCAATCTTTCCGCTACCGTTACCGCGACAAAATTGCTGTCAACTGTTGTGGCGTTGACAGAATCACATAGTTGGTTGCCACCAGGTTGGCAAACTGAAAGCAGAGGCAAGCCGGTGCAGTTCATCCTAGCCAAACACACCTGCGAATTCAGAGACAGTTCAAAAAATGTTAAAAAAATTAACAAAAATTACTTTACAGATCTATCTTGAAATTTCCTCACCATCCAATTGTCATACAGTGGTAAATTGTTGATCCGATTGTTTTTTTCGATTGCAAGATTATGCAATTTTTTGAAGGAAAGAAAAAGCTTTATAATCACGATAAATTGAAACAATGATATTTTACAATATATGACTAGATGTATTCATCTGAGATATGTGTTTTCAATAGGGTGGTTGGACGATGGTATTTATGCAAGCTTTTTTCACCTCTTTTGGCAAATTTCATCTTTGGATGGGAATGACACATTTATATTATATATATATATTATTTGTCTACGTATTTATTCAAGCTTTTTTTCACCAAAAAATTTCATCTTTAGATGGAAATGACACGTCTATATTCTATATATTATTTGTCTACATACAATGTATTTATACAAACTTTTTTCACCTCTTTTAACAAATTTCATCTTTAGATGGGAATGACACGTCAATATTCTATATTTAATTGAATATTTAATTGTATCATAAATATATATATATATATATATATATATATATATATATATATATAATTGTATCATCAGGATCATCCCAGTGATATTTGAGGCCTTAAACTAGGCCTTAAACTAAGATTTAAAATTTAATTTTTATATTTCATGTTGAAAAACTTCAACATTAAATATATTTTGTTTTTCTTCTAATATATATATATATATATATATATATATATATATATATATATTTTGTTCAAATAGTCTTCATACTTTTTAGATGTGCAAATATTAATTGAACTTTTTGTATTTTTAATTTTTTTTTCTTAATTATCATTTCAAAACAAAAAATTTATTTAATTTATTTAAAAAAAAAAAAAAAGTCAGGCGTCAAAAAAAGAAAAAGGTTTCAGGTTTTGGTATTCAATAAACTTCACAAATCACACTTATTCATTTTGTATAATTCTTGTTAGTCTATGCTTTTATTTTGAATTACGAAACCTAATATTAAAAATTGTGTGCACATGGCAAATTTTATTGTAATCCAATTATATTAATTAACACATAAAATCCTTTTTTTTTTTTTTTTTTTTTTTTTTTTTAAGTATTACATAAATTCAGGGTTTTTTGAGAGGAGAGGACTTGAACATACAACCTCGTAGTGTATATGTAAAAGGCTTGATAGGATTTGAACCCGTACCGTTCAATATAATTTAAAAATATTTATTTAGTCTAACAATATTTTAGGCTCGTTTAAATAGTCATACCAGTGAGTTCTATATTTAAAAAAAAAAAAAAAAAAAAAAATTAACACACAAAACAATTTTCTTTAGAATGTTAATTTCAGTTTTTTATGTAATAATAATGAGAGAAAACTTAACTAGAAAATTAAAATCAATATAAAAATATTAAATAATAATAAAAGGAAAAAGGAAAAAGGAAAAAGAAAAAGAGGGCAAGAAGATCTATGTGGGAATCGAAAGAAACAGTGGCACTGACTGACAAGAACATGCGGTTCCAAAGGGGATGTGTGTTGTGTTGTGTTGTGTGTGTGACCAACCAATGCAGTGAAGATCGAAACTTTTCCATTTTCATCCCAACACCAACGTATTACATGAGTGAACTACTGATGGGTCGTTTTTACTTTTCTCACACGCAGAGTTTGACACAGTGAATGGCGCGTCATCGTCGTCATCATCATCGTCATCATTTATTAATTATCTGAATCATCAAAAAGGTAAAAAGGAAAAAAAAAATGAAATTGGAGGAGGCAAGAGTTATTAGAAGCTGGTGGAGCCATTCCAAGACTGTAATTTTGATCTGGTTCATCTCTCTTTTCTTGTTCTTCTCTTTGTTCCAAATGGCCCTCCAGAATTCTTCCCACAACAACCCTCCTCCCTTTTCAGGTACTCTCTCTGTTCCTTTTCTTCAAATGGATAAATTTTATATTTTTACAAGCTTGTAAGATCTTGTAGTGATGGGTTTGAGTTGTATAATAAAAGGGTTAATTAGTTTATGAGAAATTAGAAGGGCAACATTTGTATATTGTATCTGTGATTGAGAGGTGTTGTTGAAGCTATAGCTGTAATTTGATGATGAGAATATGAGAGTGTAAGTTTGTGTTCACTGAAATGGATTAGATGTTGCAATAATTCTTTTAAATTGCAGTTAATTACTCAACTTTTTTGTGGAAAAGTAATTCAGTTGCCTCAGTATTAAGTTATTGGAAAGATCTAATTGCTGAGTTAGACATGAATTTTTCCCTATTATGCCGGATCTCGTAAACGTAGAATTGAAGTTTGGATTGAGGGCTTACTGTTTCTTAACTAATTTGGAATTTATATCAAGTAGTTCAATTTTGTGTGTACATGACTAGTTGTGGGATGGTAACTTTGGGGATGGTTTTGTATTAGGTTCACATGTTTCAAATAATGAAAAAAGGGCAAGACTGTATGACAAGATGGCAAGGGATTTGGATGAGCATGGAGCTGCTTTTCTGAAGGACGGGGAAACGTCTCAGTCGTTATCACTTTCAGACATCTTCACTCTCAAGGATGGAGTAGTGACCCCTGTTCTTAAGGTAACCTATGAGGGCATTAATTCATAGGCTGGATTCGTATATGGTTATATCTTGATTTATTAGAAGTGAACGATTGATTGTCTTCTGGTTTTCAGGCTGCAAATCCTCCTGTACGAGCTAATGTTTTGTATTTGAGCCCAGAATACTCTATGCACATCTCGTAAGCATATTTGTTTCTCTTTGCATACATCACGACCTAATATTTGATGGATCCTGTATGTATTACTATGGATGTGAATAGAAAAAATAAAAATAAATAACTGATGTGGCTGGAAGAGTTTTGACCACCGGGTTTTGTATGTTTCTATGCAGTGATTTTTCTGTTGCAATACTTATAATATAAAGAATTTTCTGCTGTCTATAAGGTTTTTTTAAAGGCAAGCAATTTGGATGGCTAAAGCTCATCCGATCACGCTGGTTTTCTAGATAGCTAATTTTTCTACAAGGCTCGTTAGATATGGCCCTAGTCTCAATTTGCTAAAAAAGATAATTGATATTAAGGGTTTGACTCTCTAAAAGACTAACCTTTTCATTTGTGATTGTTTTGAAATGAATTAACTGGCTCCCGAAGTGTTCAGATGCTTATGAACTTATCAAGTACCAGTTTTGAAACAAATATACATTCCATGTGTTTCAAAAAGACACAATTCTGTCTTACAATTCATATGAACCTCCCGATGTCTTTGAATATTTTTTTAGTGATTTTTAATATATTTTCTTAGTTCATGGTGAAAAGTTGATGTCCATGCTTTGTTGTTGCAGAGATGCTGTAAAACGTATATTCGGTCCATACTTTGAAAAAGGTAAACAGCCTACCTGTGCATATCGATATTGTTTCAGTATTTAAGTTATGGTAATTAATTGATCATTGCTTAAATAAAATGTTACTTCAGATTGACATCTATATTGTTTCGGTATTTTACAAATCTCTTTTTTTCTTGTATTTGTTGTCATACTTTTGCCATGCTTATGTATATGTTTGGTAGCGATCTGGTTTCAGAATTCTAGTTTGTACCACTTTAGCATGTTCCACGCCTCACATCATATTTCACCCGTCCCTGCCACTGAAGATGAGGTACATTGCCTTTTTGTCCTAATTCAAATATTTCTTTTAACTCTTCTTTTTAGGGTTTGGAAACAAACTTTGAACGCTTTTCTATTGTTTAGATTCAAGTTGAAGCAAATGCAGTTAAAGCAGTGGCTGAGGGTTTATGTCCTTTAAGAATTGTGCTAGATAGAGTGGTTTTAACTTCAACTGGTGTGCTTCTGGGTTGCTGGCAGGTTATTTTCAATATCTTATAATCTCCTCCCTGTATTCCCTTCCCTACGCTCGCTCTCTCTTTATACACCTATTAATGAATACAATTAAGAGTTCTGATCTTCATTGTAAAATTACACATCTCTATATGAATTTGTGATTCAGAATTCTGTTTGATGCAATATTACATGTTTTTTTTTCCCCTGTAATTGGAATTGCAATCATCACTTTGAAACCTCTTGGATTACTTTTCTTCTGTCTCAATCATAGTGGTGAAGCAATTCCTCCACTGGGATGAATAGTGATCAGATTTAGAAAGGCAGAAACTGCTCACCATAGAAGAATTGCATATCTTCTGGCCCTAGCTACAGTATATAAGCCTTTAAAATTTCTAAAATTGTGAAAACGAAAAGAAACAATGATATTTATATTTTCGTATTGATTTTCGTTGGAACTTCTAAATTGTTTTTAGTTTAGGAGCAAGGAAGATGATCTAAGAATATTATAGTATTATCTTTTCAATACTTAAAAGACCAAGCATGTATTTTGATCTTCTTCTTATTTCATGTCTTCTCCAAAAACTTTATGTAACATTTATGCTCTCAACGTCAACAACTGGAAGCCATCTTTATATCATTTTGAAGATGTATTTTATGTATGTGGATGTATATAACTTTACAAGTATGTAATTATTAGTGATGGCTTGAAATCAACCAGTTAGCATCATCACCTTTATGTTTTACAGCACCCTTAGTGTGACTTAAAGGTGATGCTAAAATTTAAGTGAACAACTTTTGTATTTTATGTTTGGCAACCTTCGTACGAATATTGAATCATAAGTTCATATTATTGCTTTAATTTTTTGTGTAGGTGATCTCTGGAACTGATCCTATAACAATCCGTGATAAATTGAGAACTGCACTTCCACATGCACCTGAAAAGCAGCTAGTAAGAACCATACCAGATCCTATTTTCTGTGAATATATTGAGAGAAACTGTATTTTATACATTTGAGGACTTATCAGGTGAACAGCATGTTTTGCTTATTTGCTTCGCCTAGTTAACACGTTTGCTCTAAATCTGAACCATGTCCTAAATGATGGTTTTACGTCTTTTTATAAGATTAAAGAGACAATAATATCCGTTGTAGATTTGTATGTGCCATCCTCAATTCCTCATGCACTGCTGTCATCAATGCCTTATGTAATGTTGTTGGTATATCATCACCGATGATTTCTCATCTTTTAAATGAACATTTCCTTGTCAAAGCTTACTAATTTGCTCTCTTCTGCAGTACGATGCTGCTATTCTTCACACGTCTTTTGCAAGGCTTCTGGGTCACCCTAAAGATTCATCCACGGTAATTTTGTCTTTTATTTTGTTGGATTTAATTGTCTCCGTAGGTCTCGTATTGCATCGTTCAAGATTTTCATTAGATTGCAATCGCAATGAACTGGGAGTGGGAGATTGTCTATGCTGTTGTCATTTGTCAAGCAGTAGCTTTCGGTGGTAGCTTTAGACGAAGCCTGTGAAATAAATGCTCTGCCTATATCCTGCCAATTCTGATTAAATTTAATTCCTTTTCATGTGTATGCAAAAACGCTTGCAGAAAAGTGTGAGGGTAAATATTTTAGATCATAAGGGTCACATGCGTTGGACTGTAGTTGGATTAATCTGTACTAATGGTTGGAATAGCCCAATCCAACTTTTGATGCATCCTATGGATGTAATATTGTTCTCCAATCCGTTCCAAATCTAATTCACTAGCATGCACCAAACATTGGATTGGATTTTTCCAACCAACAGTCCAATTTAATTCAATCCTGTATATCAAACAGGACTCGACTAAAATCTGTTTCAACAGATGCAAAGGGTTTTAGGGTTCTGTAAGTTGAGTATTCGAGGGGTATTATGTAGAGCAGACTGTACGTCAGTAAGTTGATCTCGTGGAAGAGAAAGGTAAACCTGAGAGGAAGCTAGGTTGGCTGGTGACAATTGCCCGGTATGGACCAACTAGTGGCCCTCAGAAATCGGAATCTCATAGTTTAATATAGCAATTCTTGGTAACCTTTTGACAATAGGAGACACTCAGTTATGCACTTACTGAGCATTCTTGTCAAATGTCTCTGGGAAATTTAGCATTTTTATGTCCTCGGTCCATCTTAAGTGGCTATCAAACATGACAAATGTCTCGATTTTTAGGTGTGATGCATGCTAATATTCTTATAACTACTAAGTTTTATGATTTCCACTTATCGCTGTGTCGTATGCAGGAACCTCGTGATACTTCAAATGAACTCCAGTTCTTCCACGAGCTAGTTGCACGTCTAAACAGTGAAATCAGTGGATTCGAGGCAAGTTGTATTATATTTTCATATGCAATAAAATGAAACAACGCATTACTTTTAAGTACTGGCTGGTTGATATATATATATATATATATATATATATATTTATATCTCACTGAGATGACATTTCATATGTGAATATAGGCAGTGGTGTCGGAGCTCTGGTACGTGGAAGAATATGATGTTTTGGCACTCGCCTTGAATGGAAGAATGAATGTTCGCAGGTTCACTTTCGGATGCTCAAAAGCCTGAGAATTCCAGAAATCACAGATAATAGTTAAAATTACATAAGAAAAAGACGCTACGCCGAACTCTTGTGTTGTGTATTATCTAAACTAGTTCATATATACAACTTGATTTATATTTATAATCTTCATAAAATTCCCTAGTTTTCCACCAATCCTCCTCCTTGTGCTTGAAAAATATCTAAACCAGTTCATATATACAACTTGATTTACATTTATAATCTTCATAAAATTCCCCAGTTTTCCACCAATTCTCCTCCTTGTGCTTGAAAATATCCTCAGTTTTCTGGTGTTAAAACTCTTTAGTGTTGATGTTCTGGACCTCTGGTTCTGTGACTTGAAATTTGAACAGGGAAACCATTAATGTCTCAAATCGAATGTTGAATAAAATTATGTTAACAAAGTTGACTAAATGTGCATGTATGTGGCCACGTGCCAGGCACGCCTCAAGCTTTGATTAAAAATAAGCTAAATTATTTTATTTGGCACACGTATGCACGTATGCCTCCTTGTGCACGCCACACGCTATTATTTTATTTTATCTCCAATAACTCCCAATTTGGACAGACAACATTATTTGATTAATTGTATTTTTTTTTAAAAATCCAAACAAAATTTAGATTTTTCATAAATAAATATATTTAATTTATAATTTTATTTTTTTTGGTGAAAAATATGCATGGGTGACGTGACGGTCTCCACAGAGTTCCAAAGCTGACATGTAACGGATAACAAAAGTGGAAAACAAAAGCCCAGCATTTGGCACACAAGGAGAATATAAAAACAAAGTTAATTAAATAAAAAGCACGTGCCGGGAACACGTGTCCTAGTTCAATGAATGAAGTGTGCAGGTGGTTGACACGCGCCATCTTGCGTATAGTATTCTTCCGCCACACACACACACATAATACAGAGTCTGACCGTCTCTGAGGTCCTCTTCTCCGACCCACACCTAATTTTATTTATTTCTCAATCCCTTCGTTTTGTCACTTTCAATCCCTTCTTCTTCTTTCTCCAAATCAATTCCATTTTTGTTTCTCACATTTTTCTGTTTTGCCCAATCAGAGTTTATTAACAGGTACTTTTTTTATAGGTTTGCTGTTTTGGTATCGCTGTGACCTAGGGTTTTTGGGAAGATTTAATTTTTATTGTTCTGGGTTTTAGTTTGATTGTTGTTTGTTGTGTCTATGCTTGTTTGATTGCTGTGAAATGATTTTGTTTATCAAAATATTCAAATCAACCAGGTAATTACATAGTTGAGAGCTTATTGATTTTATTTTTTGTTATTACTTTTATACAGTTTCTATTCACCGATAAATATATTTTCTTGAATGAAAGAAATTGTAACCTTTTCTGTTCTTGAGTTGAAATGCGTGACACAACCTGTTTTTTTTTGTGATAGTGATGTAGTTTTGGTTTGTTTGTCTGTTACGTTTATTGGATATGAAAATTGATATTGATTTTGTTTATTTCACTGGATTCTGTGTAGGGATTTGGCCTATTTGAGACGGGTATGGGTTTGGACGTTCCTGCTCCTTTGATTGACAAGGTCAATATGGTTGCTGGTGCTGATGCATCTTTAGATGGGTTAGTGATGAACTTCTTAAGTTTAGTTTGATTTTGTGTGTTTACGGATTGTTTTTTCAACAATCGTGTCATTTTAAAACAAGGACATCAATATTGTGTGTTTACGGATTGTTTTAGTTGCTTAATATCTTATAATTATCAGATTGCTACTTGATGCTTGGAATGTGTATTGATTTATGATTCACATGTAGCGTAAAACATGAATGACTTATAATTATCAGATTGCTACTTGATGCTTGGAATGTGTATTGATTTATGATTCACATGTAGCGTAAAACATGAATGACGTTTATATAATTATAATATCATAGACTTCATGGTGTCAAAGCAGTGTAGAAAAAACATAGTATCTGATTTAATGGTTTTGTAATGTTTATGGAACAAGGACGCAATGAAGCGTTTTTGAATTAAATCCGTCCGCTTTAAATGAGTCTTTCAACAATCGTGTCATTTTAAAACAAGGACATCGATATTCTGTAAATACCCAACTGCCTGCAGATTTGCACTGTGACACTGTCTAGATAAAAGAGTGGTGTTAACTGGTGGTGAGTTGCGAACCAATAACACATCAGTTTCTTATACGTATGGAATTTCATTTTTTTTTTTTTGTTGATAAGCTGGTTTTTGTGTCAAAATGGATCATCTTGATATGTAGTTTGCTAATAGTAGCTCACCTTCAGCCTGTTATTGACTTTGAATCTTGTGCCCTAATCAATACATTTGGCTTTCTTGGTTATTGATATCTGTGTGAGGTAATGGTGTGTGTAAGATATGAGAGTTTCTTTGCTTCTTTGTTTGTGTAAAATATTCATGTTTGCTCGAACTGATGGGTGAACTAATATCTGGTTGTAATATCTGCTTCATGCCTTCAAAATGTGTTAACATTATAATTTGTTTATGAATCTGATATGCAACATGTGAGCACAACAGATTTGTTGTCCACTTAGAGTCTGAAGTATTATATGTTTTACGATTACGTCAATTCCCTTGCTAAGTGAACTTGTCGTGCACTTGCCATCTATGTGCAGTTCAACTGAAGCTAGCATCTGGTTTATAATGATACTACAGATCTCAATTGCCTTACCTTAAGTTTATGGTGGTTGTCACTCATGTTTTGCAGGCTTCAAGCATTATGCATATTTTAAGTCCTTGAGTTTATTAAGCTTTTAAACAGATTTAAGTGGCTTCCTATGAACTGTAGATTTGAATGAAATTCACTATTGTTCTTATATTACATGCTGAAACCTGTTTTGTGGTGCAGGCATTCTCCAACCAAAAAGAATCCGGGGAAAGTTCCTAAAAGAATTCACAAGGCTAAGAGGGAGAGACTGAAGCGTGAGCATTTGAATGATCTCTTTCTTGATCTGGGCAACGTTCTTGGTAACTTTTATCTTTTTAAATGATGCCATCCCATCCTATTCCTGTCAAGATATCTATCCAGTCTTAACAGATTATATCTCACTCTTAAGGACTTCCCTTTTACAGAAGTAACTCAGCAGAACAACGGAAAGGCCACTGTATTAAATGAAGCAACTCGACTATTGAAGGACTTGTTTGGTCAAATTGAGTCACTCAGAAAGGAGAATGTATCTCTGTTGTCTGAATCTAACTATGTAAGTCTCCTGGACCTTTTGCAACTGCTTCTCAGCTAAATAGTATTTCACCAAATATGCAGCAATACTTGGAGTTCTAGTACTTGAATATGCTACGTAGTTTTTATTTTGTATGTTTAATGATATAACATTCTCTTCAGCCACACTACATTTACGTTGCTTGAAATGTTGGGCAGGTGACTGTTGAGAATAATGAATTGGTGGAGGAAAATTCTGCACTACAATCTCAGATCGAGAAACTGCAAACGGAGATAGAAGCAAATATTGCACACTCTAAACCCGACTTGAATGTACCTCCTGAATTTCAGCAACCAGAACTGACATCTCATTTCCCGGTAGAAGGTTACGGATTGCCTGCCGTAGAAACATCCTTACAGCAAACGCCCGCTGTCTTTATTGTCCCCATTCGCCCATCTAATCCTGCCTCAAATGTAAGCAAACCACATGCTAGGTATCCGAAGCCTTCCGATTCCTGGCCTTCCCAACTTCTTGGGGAGAGTATTTGCAGTACAGCTGAACTAAACCCCAATAACATTTGAACATGGTCATGTCCAATCATTTGTATTTGTTTAGTTAATTGGTAGAGTTTGTATATTGCAAGATGGATTATGGTAGTTCAGTAATTTTGATGTGCATTTGTTGATTATTAATGTTCGGCCTGGTTTTAGAAGAACTTGAGTAGAGGGTAAGTTGAACATTAGCATATGAAAAAAAGAAGATTGCCAGTGAATAAGTTAAACTGGTACATGTGTAAATGAAGCAATTGGTGGCATTAACTAGATCAAACTTTTGTTTTATTATGTAGATCTTGATGTGAAATTGAATATATATATATATATATATTTACTCAAGTCAGTGCGCATTGATATAAATTCATCAGTTTAAGGATGTGGATCATTAGATTTACATACTTTGACTCAAAATATATGCATTTATCAAAATTTATCCATAATCAGTGGTTTATATGCACCGGTACTAATGTGAACGAGATCGTATGTATATATATATATATATATATAAAGAAGGGTCAAATTAATGGTTGGTCATCTTAAATTGGTGCTCCAAAATTCCTTGTTTTAGTGGTTAGAGACTTGAAATCCGCTTATTATTATAGTGAGGCAATTCTTTCCCGTTGCAATTCGGGTCATATTTATAGGGTCTATATACTAATAAGGTAATTTAATTATTGATTTGTGATTATTGTAATTACTAAAATTAAACAAATTAGGAATTAAGTTTAATGGAATAAGATTTTTGGAAAATGGAACTTGGTTCCCTTTCCGCTTTCTGATTTTCTTACCCGGAATTTAATTATTCCCATTTTGTAAACTTGCACTCTACTCATGTTAATTAAAACTTTTTTTCATTTAAGAACTAAGAAGCTACTAGAAAGTATGGGGTGGGTGTTAATTACTCTACCACAAATTTCAGCGTAAAAAGATAGTGCCTTTCACAGATTCCTCTTATAATTATTTGAACCAAACCCCACTGCTTATGTAGTATGGACTATAGTGCACCCCAACTGGTTTAAACAAAAACCTTTTGAGGCTGATCAACGTTGATCGTGTCACACAATTTTGTCGGATCAGCTACTTTCATGTCCACAATATCACCCGCGAAGCACCGGATATTAAACCTCATAACCTGCTTTGTTTTATTTTCCAATTCTGCTTTTTAGGCACTTGTCTGCTTTGCTCTCTTACACACACTCTCACTCTCTCTCTCTCTCTCTCTCTCTCTGTGGAAAACAGAAGGACATATCTATCACTGCAAAACAACAAACAAAGAATCTTGACATAGCCACTTATTTTGGATCATAACAAGCAAAAAAAGAAGAGAGATCAGAGATGGGATCTGGGGCTGCAAGCTTCTTGAAGGTTCTACTCAAGAACTTTGATGTTCTTGCTGGGTATGTTGTTATTCTTTTTTATCTTCCAACTTCATTGATTTTTTTCTTAATCAATTTGGTTCACTAGTACTGGAAAAAAAAAAAAAAAAAAAAAAAAAAGAAGAAGCAATTTTTACCTTTTAGTAGCTAACAATGTCAAAGTTGATTTTTTTGTTTCTCCATATTTTTCCGTACTTACTTTACCAAATTGCTTCAATAAACCTAAGCAAGTGATACAATGTATAAAAATCTGATTTTTTACTTGAATGCTTAGCCTTTTGAAGGTAGTTGAACCATAAAGTTGGACTTTTTATTTATTTATTTATTTATTTTATTTTTTTATTTCACCTAATACAAGGTTTTAGTTGAACTACTTGGAAACCATAATCAATTCAAGAGAACTAATTTCTTTTAAATATTTATTTACTTGATCAATGTTATATCTTTTTTGAGTATTGCATTCTAATTTAATTTCTGGGTTTGATCTGCAGGCCTGTGGTTAGTCTTGTTTATCCTCTGTGAGTAGTGTGCTTCTGCTTACTTCTATCCTTTTTTTAGTGGGAAATTATTTTGTACCCGAGTTGTAATTTTATTTTCTATTTTCATTATTGATTACATTAGATTCAATTTATCGTTTTTATATTAATGGGTACTTAGAATTACATGATTTTACTTTTTTGGGTTAATGTGATGGCTTTGTGGTTTGGGTCCTTTTAAACAGTTATGCGTCGGTCAGAGCAATTGAGACCAAGTCTCCAGTGGATGATCAGCAATGGCTTACTTATTGGGTTCTCTATTCTATGATCACTCTCATTGAGCTTACCTTTGCCAAAGTCATTGAATGGTAAGGTTTTTTTTTTTTTTTTTTGCATTTGGGATTCTGATAGTGTGGTTTATCAATTTGTTTCTTTTCTGCGGTTAAAAGGTGCATAGAAATTTAGAATTTGACAATGTTTTTTTATACATAATTAGGTATTTTTTTCGGACAACTAAAGGAGTTTGTTCGTTTGCTTTTGAAATTACACATTCCTGTGTGTGTGCATATAAATGCTCACATGTCACATGTATACGCAAAGCCATCATTGTCATTTTCCTTTGGTGCAAATTTGTTTTTTTCAGAGTCACTTGTGACCAGAAACCCTTTTTTTGTACTATCTTATGAAAAATTGTTTCTCAAGCCACACAATCAACTCTTGAGATGATCTTAATTGCAATTTTCTCCAAACTGGAGCTTTTCTATCATTATCATTGGGGAAGATATATTCATTAAAGATACTTAGTTTGAGTTCATCATCTCACCGTATTGATTTTTGTCCTTCACAAAGCGAAGCACGTTTTCCATATATGTACCAGTGGGCATGGATTGATTGGATTCTATATGTATCCTTTCAAAAAAGGAATCATAAGGAAAGCGTATGGAATCAACCTGAAAAGCACATTCATGTAGTTTGTCATTAAATCACCATAGAATATAATGCTTTTGGTTTTTTCCGTTATTCTAAAGAATTTTCTCTAACTCTTACTGCTATGACACAGATATTTTTTTGTATGAATCAGATATAGAGTCTTATTTGCTCTAATTGGAATTTTTAAAATCTCTGTGGCAGGCTTCCTATCTGGTCATATGCGAAGCTGATCTTTACCTGCTGGTTGGTGATTCCATACTTCAGCGGTGCTGCATATGTTTATGAGCATTTCGTGAGGCCTATCTTTGTCAACCCCGAGAAGACTATTAACATATGGTATGTCCCGAGGAAGAAAGACGGATTAGGTAAGAAAGATGATATTCTAACTGCTGCAGAAAAATACATTCAAGAGAATGGGACAGAAGCATTTGAGAACATCATTCACAAGGTATGGCATCCACCATAGTTCATAGTTGCTTTTCATATACGGGTTGATGACAAATCACCTATTTGATGGCATTAAAAAGTCAGATTGTATGGCGTTATATATAGCTAATCGCATGCCATCTAAAAACAATGTTAATGTAATTTCTCTTGTTTTGCAGGCCGATAAGTCCAGGGCTCATGGTCACGCAATCTTCGGTTAGGCCAAATAGGTGTTGAGCCTTACAGACCTGGTTATGTTTAACTGTAACCTAGTTACTTGTCGTGGAACGAGACATAAATAATGTATTTACTTTTACTAGTGTTCTCCTTTGTTGTTGATACTGTTTTTTCTTCCTCCTGCTAAATATGGTTTTTGTGAGACTACCGAAAGCTATTACGAATATGTAATTATCATGGTTTTTGTTGCATTTCACCAAGTTGATTTTCTTGTTCTTTAGTTTCACATCTGGTTTTTTCAACTCCAACAACAATTAGGTCCAACTTTCTTATGTGTTGCTTGGTTTTGTTTCAACAGATTAGGTTTATTAGATTTGACAATTTACTGATTGTTTTAGGATTGTGTAAAATATATTTATAATGACATCGATACTACTACTGGTGATGTTTAACTGGGACTATAGGACTTCTCTCATGAGTTGACAACTTAATCCAAAAACCAAAGGAAAAGGGATTGTGTTACTATACAGATATCATAGAGAGTATCGTTGGATTTTGAAGCTTGAAGCTTGAATCAGTAATGTTATATTGTGGAGCAATAGTTTTATCCCAATGGGTTTTAGTATTTAATCTCTGGTATTTTTAGGGTTTATGAGTGATAGAGAATAAAGAAGAGTTGAAAGTGAGTGTGTTTACAACAGGTTAATAGAGCAATTTGAGTGTTGGTGTATTCCATCGGTACCACATTGATCGTTAAACACTTAAACCATGTAAAATCTTGTCTCTCTTTAATATTTTCCTTGCTTTCTTGTGTGTTTGTTTTATTGTTGTTGAGTTTATACATCTCGTAAAAAATAACATGTCAATCAATTGATATTGTATGAAAGATGCATAGTAATATATAAATCAATCAATCGTTTTGATTTAATTATTGATATGTTAATCACTAATGACATATGTAATAAAAGTGTCGAACCATAATCATTATAAAGGATTAAATTACAAAGTGTAAAATCAAAATACAATCAAATATAGATGGAGAAATGAATTTGGAGTGATATGAATGAGGCAATGTGGTAGAAATATGAGGAGAGAGAGAGTCCCACATCGACTGTTGAGGAGAAGGATTGAGATGGGTTGGGCACATAAATAAAGAGGGAGAAGCAACATTTAAACATACTTACCTGGACGGGGTCAATGGGTGATCAAGTAGGCCCATGGCCTAGGTTGATGACCTCCATTGCACTTAGGAGCCGCATCTGTCTAAGGTCTGCCCAAGTGGCGGAGCCTACGTCATAATTTGTGTTAGTGGGGGCCTGCGTTCGCGCGGCCCCTTCCCAATTTTCACTTGATAATTTTTTAGTAACCATTCCAGTAACTGCTAATAGCATTGTAAATGGGTAATGCTATTGGACCTAAAAAAACGATATGGTAACATCACATACAACATAAGTCGAAGTCATTCTTTTCAAGATCTCATGTGATGTTGTCACATGGGTTCGGATTGTAAATTTGGGTTGGTTTTTTTGGGTCCAATGGCATTATTCTTATAAAATATAATTTTAAGAACATAGCAGTGGATTAGAATATAAGTTCTTTTATATGTTTTTTTACTCTCTATACACCCCACTCTGAAGTATATATAAAAAAACGATTTTCAAAAAAACATCACACGTTAATAATAACATTAAGATTTCAAGTTTTTTCTTAACATTTTAAGTTTTTACTAAAGATTTCATGTCAATATTTTGAGTTATTACATAAGATTTCAAGTTTTATCAACATTTTTAGTTTTTACCGGAGATTTCAAGTTCTTGTACCGGTGAAACTTGAAATATTCTGGAAAAACTTGAAACTTAATTAAAAGACATGTTAGTATATAAAGGACATGATGGATTCTAATTAAATTAATCAAAGGAGTTATAATTTAATTTATCCAAAAACTAATGCCAGAAATGAACAAGCTCTTCCTCATGTTCAACAACTAATATCAAGATTCAAGAACAAGCATTCTGAAATTGAGGCCCATGTTTAGAACATCTAAGTGTTGAGTTCTCCGCCGGAGTCCAGGTCTTGCGTTTGTATAGTTATAAAGCTGCTTATTAGATGCTATAAATGATTACAAACCCTCCTTGTAACGATACAAGGCCAGAAAACAAAAACATAAAGAGTTAACGATAATCCAAACGTGATCTTTTTGTTTCAAAAAGCAAGATTCTTCCTGTTTTCCTCGTCTGTTTCTGTCTCAGTCTCTTCTCGATTGTAGGGCGAATGAATCTAATTACGTGTAAAAAAAAACCGACAATATTTAAAAATAAAAATCAATAAATAATTTATTAAAAGCTGTTGATACTTGATTGCTACCGACTATTCTTTGAAAAATCTCACACTTAATTATTACCAACGAATAAAATATTGGTATCGATATAGATATCGGATTTCCAAATTTATGGATATTTGAGATATAATATCGATATAGTTGGATATTCTTTTAAAAATTAAAAAAAATAATGGATATTTGCACCTAACGTTATGAATATTTTGTAAAATTTTAGGACAATCTTAAACAAGTAATTATATATCAAATGAATCATATTTTGACAATAAATTAGCATAGTTATAGACTTATTATAAATTAGGGTCAGACTATATTAACTCAAATTTATGACTCAATTGTTTGACTTCAATATTTCAGCCATTGGATTAAAGAGCACATGAGTAAATGGGTGATTGAGATATTGAAGTTAAAAATTGAGTCAGAAATTTGAGTTAATATAGCCTGACCCTATAAATTATAACATAGATAGAGTGTGTGTATAATTTTTAAAATTAAGTATTTAATAGAATAATATTTTGTTTCATTTTTACAATATTATATACAATATATACAATATAAACAAAATAAACATTTAATAAAATAAATTATCATAAAAAAATATAGTTCCATACTTCCATGATTTTGTCATTCAAAATACATTGCATATTTGAAATTTTATACCGAAATGAATTCCTCGGTGGTTCAAAGACATAAGTTAAATTTCCATCTTAATTCAATAATTTTTTTAGGAAAATATGCTTGCATAGTTATCAAGGTAATTATTAATATGTCACGTGTTAGGGGTGTGTAGGATCCAATCCAATTTAATATGATTCATTGGACCCGATTGGATCGGATTTGAGGACATGATTGGATCCTAAATTTTGAAATCCATTGGATCAGATCTTGGATTTCCATATGGAAATTCGTCAATCTACCGGATCCGCCAAAATATAAAATGTAATTTATATTTGGCCAATTTATTTTGTCTTATACATATGAACATTTAGCAAATTTTGGGACGAATTGCATTTTGTTATGACAAATGATTATATTTTTATTTTAAAATCTTGGATGACTTTATTATGTTTGTATTTGTAACTTATGTTTAATGTTTATAAATTTTTAGACTTTTTTAACTTTAAAGTGTACAATTATATATTGCTTTTATGTGACGAGATGAGGTTGGTCCGGTGATAAATTCCTCACACATGCACCACAAAGTTATAGGTTCGAGTCCCCTTATGTAATAGTATAATATTGTACTTTAATATATATTACTTTTATGTTAATTAATTATTAGTTTATTAATTTTATTGGAAGTACCGTATGAATTAATAAATTGATTTTGTTAATTTAAAGAATATTTTAACTTATATATATTAAGAATTGTTTCATAGGATTAGGTCAGATATTCTTTAAATTAACAAAATCAATTTATTAATTCATACGGTACTTCCAATAAAATTAATAAACTAATAATTAATTAACATAAAAGTAAAATATATTAAAGTAGTATTATACTATTACATAAGGGGACTCGAACCCATAATCTTGTGGTACATGTGTGAGGAATTTAATAATTATTAATAACATGCTTAGTAATATGTTTTAATCTGTATGTATATGAGAAAATGGGGCAGAGGAATGTAAGTAGTTTATTTTTTGTTGTGCTTGCTTGGATGAGTTACTGTGCTTTTATTTATTTATTAATTTATTTTTTGTCTCACAAAAATGCACTGGTAGGAATTCTTGTTAGGTACCTCAACAATCATCTGCAGGTTATGTTCAAAAATTTGAGGATCTACTAGCATCTATCAGCTTATCAGATAATCAAGGAAAAAAAAAGAAAAAAAAAACCATTTGAGCATAGCAACTTTTTACTTTATTTTATATACAGATTCAGTTTGTACTTTGTATCATGATAAGTTTTGTTATACACCTTTGTTATGACTTATGGCAAAGGTTGTATTTTCACTCGAATATACGAAGATATGCTTTGTTATCTAAAAAAAATTACTACTTTAGAAACATATAAATGATCGGTTGATTATTGGAAATACGTATTAATAACATTTTCTCTTGATTTAATTTCAAGGTAAGCTAAAAAATGCTCAAGTACTTTTAACAATCTATAAGTACATGTAAAGATTACATGATCATCAATCAAGAGAAATGAATAAAAATGAGACAATTTTGTACTAACAGAGGTCCATAGTCTTTAACTTGATATTCACAGCAAATTTAGTAGATGTTGTTCATGGTATGGATTTCCAGTTTGTGCCATAAAATGTTGTTGATTATCCAGAAGCAGGTCCAGCAATTTTGAACACATATTTCCAGTTGTATCACTTAATATAATGAGTCCTTAAAATTTCTAGCACTCTTTCCAAAGCCATTTATGAAAAAGTCACCAACTTAATAAGTTTTGTAGAAATAGTACCAATTAAGGTGATCTGCCAAAATTGCCCCTAATTTCTCTTTATCTCTCTCTCTTTCTTCCTTTCTCTCTTTCTTCCTCTCTCCTCTTTTTTTTTTTTTTCAAAAACCTTCATTAATCCATCAATGGAGATCAAAACGACCTTTGTCGAAACGACCTCCGTCGAAACGGTCGACTCCATTAGAGGTTGTCAAAAATGACCTCCGTCATAAAAAAATTTCTGGAAATAAGTCTCGGGTAGCTAGAAATAGCTTGAAATAAGTCTCGGGTGACCTACCCAAGATTTATTTCCAAATACCCGAGACTTATTTCCAGATTTTTTTTTTTTTTTTTTTTTTAATCTTCTTCTTCATCGACCACCAATGGAGGTTGAGGTCATTTCGACTCCGATGGAGGTCGAAAGACATCCATTCGACCTCCATATGAGGTCTGTCCGTCCTCCATTGATGGATCAATGGAGTTCTTTGAAAAAAAAAAAAACAAAGGAGAGAGGAAGAAAGAGAGAGAGAAAGAGAGAGGAAGAAAGAATAAGTGATGGGCAATTTGGGGAGATCACATACTTTGGTGCTATTTCTACAAAACTTATTAAGTTGGTGATATTACCACAAAACCAATCCAATTTGGTGCTATTTCTCTTTATTTCCTCTAATATCTAATCAATTTAATTATATATATTTGCTTATAACATATACAGTGAAAGTGAAGTTATAACTTATAACATAATCAAGTAACATCAAACTTTCAATTTCCCTCAAAGCTTTTAAGTAGCGCCACGCCATACATTAATGTTCAAATTATACCAATAAATTGAAAAGGTAATCAGGTGGCACATTATCTAGTGAAATTGGCCTTGTCCATGAGGATCAAGGTGGTCACTTTCACTCATATGATTATGAGACATATGGAACTAATGCAATATATGTTCTTGAAGTAGATTTGAGCACCGATAAATGGTCACTAGTCAAGAATTTGGGCAACAAAGCACTATTTTTGGGGTGATAATTCTTCTTTCTCAGTTGAAGTATCATATATTTCTAATCTCATACCGAATTGTATATACTTCACCGATTATTGTCCAGCAGCTTATTTTACCCCTTCCGAAGGCGGTGGAATTGAAAAGGGTGGAAAGGATATGAGAATTTATAACCTTGAAGATGGAAGCATCGAACGCATTGAGCCATATTTTAAGGGTAGGAGCAAGTGCAGTTTATATGACTCCTTTACTCCACCTATGTGGGTTGAAGAGAGTCTTTAATAGTGTGTTAGAATGGAATTACTGTAGAGTTATTTTTGTTTTGAATTTGAAAGGATTTGGTTTCTCGTATTTGTCATATTTTAATTACTAGTTCCTACTATTAGTGATCTCAACTTTTGCTGCCCTTATTGTTTTTTCCTAATTGAAATCCTACTTTCACAATTTGATAAATAAAATAAAACTATTGATCATAGTTAATTTGCTTTTTGAAACACTAAGATCACTTTTGGATAATTGTCAACTCTTTATGCATTTGCATTGCTGGTGACTTATTTGGTTCAAGATCTTGCAATATATATATATATATTTTCCATTTGTGATTGTTTATTAAATATCGCATCTAATAAACAATTTTATTTTATAATGATACAAAATATAAAATCAAGATCTGGAGGAGAACTCAACTTTAAGATCGATGTTCTAAACACGGGCCTCAATTTCAGAACGCTTTTTCTTGATTAAGTAGTTGATGTGTAATGTTGTGCTGTTGGGTATGGGTAAGAGGTTGTTAATTTCTGGGATTAGTTTTTCGATAAATTAAAGAGTAATTGGCACAGATACTCCTAGACTATACCTGAATTCGCATGTTGTCCCCATTGGCACAAAGTAATTCGCATGTTCTCCATTTCTTTTCTTAAAAATTTTCTTTTATTCTTTTTTTCTAATTTTTTTTTTAAAGTCTAAATTTTTTGTTTTATATATTTTTATCTTTTAAAATTTGTTTGAAAACAATATAATTAAAAGTTTTTTATTTGTATTTTTATATAATTTATTTTATTTTAATGGGAACAAAATAAAGTATAAATAAGTAACTAAAGGTATTTTTGACTTTTAATACTAAAAATCTGGTCAACAGTTAGTTTGGATGGAAGTTAACTGACGGCAAAGGACGCTTGTGTAATATTTGGTAAAAACTCCATATGCGTGCAATTAGGCCTAAACTCAAGGGCCTTTGTGCAATTACTCCTAGATTTTTTGAACAAATTACACTAAACTCCCCTGAGGTTTACTTTTTTACATGGGGAAATAACTTTACCGTTAATTGACACTCGCCTCCCATGCTGTTAGGGTTTGATCGTTAAGTATGAGAGTTGACCGTTAAAAAATGATAAAAGATAGAACCCTTGATTCACCAAAAATCTAAAAGAAATAATTACACCAAAATCCCATGAGGTTTGCTCTTTTACACGTAAACAACTTTATTGATAAATGACACTCACCTCCCTTGTCGTTAGTCAAAGTTGGTCAAATTAAATCGTAGACCAATTTTGACTATCAAAACTAAGGATAGTTTAGTCATTTGAAGCATTTTAAATGTGTGTGTGTATATATATTTATATATAATTGCATACATATTTTAAAATGAAGATATTTTTTAAGGTATTTTAAAATGAAGATTAAGTGGACCAAAAAAGAAAAAACTGCTTATTAAAACTAAGATTTTTATTTGGAAAGAAAAATATGATTAATTGAAAATTAAGAATTAAAAAAAAAAGAACGGAATTTTTCATTAAAAAAAATGGACAATCAAATCTAATTTAATAGAAATTTGAATTAAAAAATAAAATAAAAAATCTTAATACCTTTAACAGTTCGCTAGTTTTGCCAACAACACAAATCACAATCTCATCCTAATTTGTTCGATCTGCTCCATGAGAGATTTTGAGTGTTGGTGCATTCCATGGATACCACATTGATCATTAAATCAAATAAAATCTTATCTCTCTTTAATATTTTCTTTGCTTTCGTGTGTATTTGTTCTATTGTTGTTGAGTTTGCATATCTCGTAACAAGTATCATGTCAATCAATTGACATTGTATGAAATGTGTATAGTATCATGTGAATCAATCGTTTTGATTTAATTACTGATATGTTTATCACTAATGACATATAATAAAAGTGTCAAACCATAATCATTCTAGAGTAAGGATTAAATTACAAAGTGTAAAATCAAAATACAACAAAATATAGATGGAGAAATGAATTTGGAGTGATATGAATGAGGTAACGAGGTTGAAATATGAGGAATAGATAGTCCCACATTGATTGTAAAGGAAAAGGATTGAGATGGGTTGGCATATAAATAAAGAGGGAGAAGCAACATTGAAACATACTTACCTGGACGGGGTCAATGGGTGATCATGTAGGCCCATGGCCTAGGTTGATGGCCTCCATTGCACTCGGGAGCCGCATCTGCCTAAGGTCTGCCCAAGTGGTGGAGCCTACGTCATAATTTGTGCTAGTGGGGGCCTGCGTTCGCGCGGCCCCTTCCTAATTTTCACTTAATAAGTTTTCAGTAACTATTAACTACGATAATATTCTCTGTAACAATCCAATACAGCCTTCAGAGAACTCTCATTCTGAGCAAAAGAGGATACCATAACAGTCCATATACCTGGGGTTTTAAAATTTTTCATCCCTCTAAACACCTTCTCAGATGAATTAAAGGATCCTATTTCTACGTACATATTGTTCAAAGCAGCCTCAACCACTTGATTACACTAGTCAGAGTATAGCTGTTAATTTCAACCCTTGCATATCTCATTTCTTTGGAAAATATTAATGGCAGAGAAAGAATCTTCCTTCTGAACAAAACCAGAGATGATAGCAGTCCAGTAAACCACATTGCGGATTAGCATCCGAGTAAATTCCTTCTCAGCCTCATCTAGTTCCCCACATAGCATATGATTCAACAAACCACATTCTCACATGAAACATCCCAAAACACCCTCAAAGCCTCATCAAACCCACAATTCTTCGTAAATAAATAAATCATTCCAGCCCAAACAAAACCATCTGAAAAGAATCCATTTTTTAATCACGAACGCGTAAACCTGCATACCTGACAAGATAGCTTGCAATACTGTACAAGCGAAAGCACACTCCCATGTGTGAACTCATTGGGTTCAAAACCATAATATTATTGTAACCAGAAACCTCCAAGAATCCTCTAATAAACTCCTATTATTGTAACCAGAAACCATAATATTCCAATAAATAACATTTGGGTGAGGAATTGTAACAATCGAGCAAAGCATTTACGTAAAATATGTCGGATTTTAGGAAATCCGATTTGGGCAAAAGGGTATGTATAATTTTTGAATTTTTTATGGTTTAGTGTTATTATTGAAGAAATGAAGAAGGTCAAAAGCATCGGCATTTTTTCTACAGGTTTGATACTAACAACTGATGGGTTTTCAATGATAGCTAGTGAAGATATGAATATGCCGAAGGAAAGCGAGATGTTGGTTAGATTGTTTTGCTTATGAGATGATTCATCTGGGTTTCATATTAAAAGATAAATTTTTTTACATCGAATTGTGTTCGGGTGAATAAGTTAGTTAACGTTGGTCGGTTTGGAAGACGAATCAGTTTTGCCGATGTGGAAAGTCACGTCAGAGATGTCCGGCTGACATGACAAGACATGTCAGCATAACTTCGCTGACTTGATTTGTCACGCGAGCAAGCTAGGCTGACGGTACTTGACACGTCAACCAAATGGGATGACGTGCTCACTCACGTCATTTTCCGGAATAAAATCGGAATCTTGATATTCAAAAAAATAAAATAAAAAGGAAAAACAGTTGAACTCGAGGAGGGAAAAGAGGGGAGAGAGAAGCGCGTGTTTATTTTGAGAAATCATTCATGCCATTCACATTCATGATTCATCGTCATTTCATCTCATCATCTTAAACATCATCACACCTCTAATCTATCCATAACTTTCTTCTTTCTTTTTCCATTTCGGCTTCTTAATCTGATTTTGGAGCAAAAACCACCCCTGAATTGGCCTTCTAATCTCTGATTTGTAAATTGCAATCGCAGGTCAGGTACAGTGGTTCAAAAAATGCTTTGTTTCATCAATTTCTGCTTCCAAACGCTGATTTGATGGTTGTCTAAGGCTTTTCTGTTTGGTTACCGAGAAATTGATGCAAAAAGAAAGAAAACAGAAAAGTATTGGATAATCACATTTTTTTTATTCTATAAGAAAAGCGAAAATATAATCTTTTTAAGAAAATTAGATGATTTGAATTTTGTTGCAAATGTGTGTCATAATTACGGACTTTTATTTTCCTTCAATTACTTGACAGCAAACGAAGCTTTTTTTTTTTTTTTTTTAAATGAGGTCAGACGATAATTAGAAACCCTAGGTTGGTTTTCTGGAGCTCACTAATCTATTTTGGTCCATCGAAAACTGTTTGTTAGCTGTAACTGTTTGTGTGATCTTTTAATGCAATAGTTTTGAGTTTTTGTTTATTGATAAGTTGCTATGAATTGATGCAAAATTGTATAGGTTCTGTGGATTGGGGAAATTTCAAGGTTGCAAGAATGATATTGTTAAGGGGTTTCTTGCGATGGAATAAATGAATTTTTCGTTTTGAGTTTTGTCTGTGGTATTGTGGAGTGGATTTATATGGGGAGACTTTGGGCATTGTTTTTTCATGTTTTAGTACTCAGCTGTTGTTTGAATGAGTGTTGCTCATTGCGAAGGTCAATCTTGATCTTGCCGCCTGAATGGCTTTTTCCCAGCAGAATATTCTTGCCGAGAGGGATACTGAGCAGGTAGTTTTTCTCTGAGTCTTATTTTTTGCTTTTCAGCCTGGAATTTCTGTTTATCTCATGCATTAGCATACTACAACTTACTACAATAGAAAATCAAAATGCTTGCTGGTAGTTCTCTTCTTATCAATGAATTGTCCTGTTTATGTCTCATTTCTATTTTTAAACTTGTCTCGATTTTCCTTTTGTCTCAGTGCTATGAATCTTCTCAATACTTTTCCTTTTTCATATCATATGTAGTATTCTTATTCAAGGAAATTCAGGCCATTTTATGTTTTCCTAATATAAAACATTGTTTTTTACCTGTGCAGACTATTAAAGCCCTAAAGAAAGGTACATATCTACTGAAGTATGGGCGCTGGGGAAAGCCTAAATTTTGTCCATTCCGGCTTTCTAGTGTATGTTTCCTTGAATTCTCTAACTATAAATTAGTCCTCTGATTGACTCCAGTGTGTTTTCCTCTCATTGAAATAGTTCTGATATTGTATTTAAATATTATATTTTAATTGTCATGCAGATAAGTGATAACAATTTCAGCAGTTTGCAGTAGAATTTTTTATATCTGATTTTTTTAGCTCAATTTTCGGTTAACTTATATATATCATGTTTATCTATGGAATATTAACGTATGGGATCCAGGACTTCCAACTTAAATGAACATATTTAATACTGTTATGATTTCATGAACTATTTTTTTTTTCTGTTAATTTTTCGTTCAAAAGAAAATTAGCAACTCAAATTGTGGTTTTTTCTTTGGGATCAACACAAACCTGATAAACAGTCCATACTGACAGTTGAACAATGTTTTTCATTTCTTTGGAGTAGATTGGGGGAAACTTGCTCATTTGGAATTCGCTGAAATACTAAAGTCTATGAAAGTAATTCTTATTCGAGTAGAATACTCAGGCTACCAAATTGGTCTCATATCAGTTAGCAGTTCGGAACAGGTTCAGATAGGTGCCTCATAGCAGTTTGTTTTATCATTTCTTCTTGGTAATGTGATGGAAAATTTTAGTGGCAGTTGAGAGGCAAAGTTAGGGAATGTGGGGATGGGAACCCATGGTCGGACACAATTAAAATGTTTAGTCTTTTAAGTTTCTAAAATATTACCTTGAATGGATGCGTACAACAATAGTTGATCTGGTAGTGTACATTTTTATGGAAGTGTTCAGACACATTATATGTTTGAAGCTTATACTAAGCTGTGCTAGCTCATGAATAATTATGTATTATCAATGTATTGTATTTCTATATGATTAAGTTGTTTTGTTGGTGCTTCAGGATGCAAAATTGTTGATATGGTACTCTGGCAAAGAAGAGAAACAAGTTAAATTAAGCCATATTTCGAGGATTATACCTGGACAGCGTACTGTAAGTTTGTGTCTACAATCATTTAGTAAAAGATCCTATTGCAAAAGATGTTTTTTTTTTTGTCCTGTATAGAACAAAAATGGGATTAGTTCTTTATGATAACCTGATCCTGATGCATGTCTAGCCACCTTCCGTCATTGGTCAATGTCCTTATAATCACCCAGGACATAGTAGTTACCAATTACTCTATTTTATAATAGGACCACTACTTTTTAATATGAATGGAACCACCATCTCCATTTTTGCTAAATCCAACTTCTTGACGTAATTGTCGTGCAAAACAGGATATCACACAACCCAAAACATTATTTTACATTCCTCATCTTGTTGAACACCACTTCCAACATCCCTGATGCATTGGCCCTGGCAATACTCTCCCAAAATAGCTGCAGTAAGAGGAAAAAAAAGTAGAATGCAGATTTTTTGTTTCTTAGTAATTTCCTTACTTTAAAAATTGAAGTAAAGAGTTCACTAAAATATAAAATCACGCATTTCATTGCTAATTGTTGAATTGCATCTAACTATTGACATTTATCGTCCGGACATAATTAAAACTGCCGATGTCCGCATCAAAGATGTCTATATGTATGTATGTATGTATTGGTTTCCATTTCTTTCTTTGTTGGAAGAGGGACTTTTAGTAGATTAACAATTTGGCGGTTTTTAGATTTCTTAGAAGCATGCTGTAATAGTGATCAATAGCTGTTCAGGATTGTTGCCTATTACTTTGGCTTTTAAATGTGGCATTGGGTACTTTAAGCTCAGTCAGTCGTGAAATTTTCTGTCTCTCTAATTTCTAATCAAGAGCCTTAAAACCTTAAAGAATAGGTGAGCGTCAGCAAGCATATAAACTTTATGTTATCTGTCTCTTCAAAAAGAATTTCCTCTAGCTTTGGAACTTTTTCAAGAGGGTGTAATTACTTTCTTCCCAAGTTTGAATGCTCATGAAGCCTCAAAACTGCCTAGGCATATTTATCCCCTCTCCACTTTTTCTTAGTTTTTTCAAAAGCAGTTTTACTTCCTGCATCAACCTGGACCCGAAACCTATTAATTGATCTTATACAAAAGACCCATAATTACGTTCCCCAAATCTTCTGCTACATAGCTATAATCACCTGTGAACCATTGTACTTTAAATCATAGTGAGTGCGAACTTATGAACTGATAGAACTACCCAACATAAGATGCCAACATATCCTATTAGTAAACTCCAACATTTTTCAATGGTGAAATATGATAGAATAATAAATGCTATTCTGTGTGGTTTTGCAGACAATATTTCAGCGCTACCCTCAGCCTAAGAAGGAATGCCAATCATTTTCACTTATTTATAGTAACAGATCCCTTGATTTGGTATGTATCTTGTATCTCACACTTTTGGCTACACAATTTACTCTTGTGAACTATGCATTGATGTTTGTGCATTCAATTTTATGGATGGAGTTTCGTGTATATCCGTGGTATATTAAATTATTGTGAACACATTAGAAATCCTAGGACTCATTTTGGAGCTTGGTTTAAAATATGAATGTTTCACTTTATATCGCTTTTGAGGATTATTTTTTATTCTTAATTTTTTTTTTGGAATGGTCAGTTTTGGCTCTTCTTTATTTATGAAGTGGTTATCTAAATTCCTCCATATTTATGTCTGTACCTCTGTGTATGTGAGGGGGGTGGGGGGTTGGGGTGGAAGCATGTTGTTCTGTTTGCAGCTGCTTCTCAATTTCATTTCTTTTAATTTAATTATCTTGATTGAGGGAGGTCTTAGGAGCTTTGGATATGCATTTGAATTTTACTTGATAATTAGAATATGGATTAAAACTGATTGGTGGTGCTTTTCTTTATTTCTTCATTTTTTTTAATGATGAATCCTGTCTTTTATTTATTGAAAAAGCTAGATTGAAGAGTATATAAATAAGTTTTAGCTACATTGATTTGACCTTACTCCTTTCTTTCTTGTTCTTATTTTCATAGATTTTCTTCTATGACTTGCTTTCGATTTTAAACACAAAACATGCCGATATGCTAATCATATATAATACCTTATAACTAACTCTTAACAATCGAGTATTATATTTAGATATGCAAGGACAGAGATGAAGCCGAGCTTTGGTTTACTGCACTTAGAGCCTTAATTTCACAGGGCAATTATTGCAAATCAAAAGGTGATAGTATATCATCAGCCTGCCCTCGTAGCCATACTCGAAAGAACTCTCCATCCAATGTATCATCTACTAAGGTATATGTCATGATATTCATGAAAATCATATTTTATGCTACTTTCTTCAAGTTAATTTTCTCCATGTTTTTACTTATCCCAGGAACCTGAACCTGGAGGCACCCAAGCAATTCTGGTTCCTTATAAGAATTCTCCACAGAATAGATTAGGAAAAGCCTTTTCTGAGGTTTTATCATATACAGCAGCAGCAAAAGCTTTCACTCAGGCTGAATCAGTTGCCAAGTCTATTAGCTTTGTTTCTTCTGGGGGTTTAGATGATAAAAATAGTCATAGTTCCGGAGTCAATTCAAACAGATATAGCTCATCCAGTGCCGTGAGTTCATCCAGCCAGGGATCTAGAGAAGATTTGGATAGTTTGTGTGATGTTTTCATCTGGGGAGAAGGACTTGGTGATGTGCTGTTGGGCGGTGGTGTCCATGTAGTTAGAAAATCTTCTGCTGCCAGGAGTGATGCACTTTTGCCTAAGGCCCTGGAATCTACAATGGTGCTTGATGCCCACAATATTGGTTGTGGGAGTAAGCATTGTGTGGTAGTCACCAAACAGGGGCAAATCTTTAGTTGGGGTGACGGATCTGGTGGCAGGCTTGGACATGGACTTGAAGCTAATGTCTCTTTCCCAAAGCTCATTGATGCTTTCAGTGAATCAAAGATTGATTTAGTGGCATGTGGGGAATTTCACACTTGTGCTGTAACACACTCAGGGGATCTTTATACCTGGGGTGATGGTATTCACAATCTTGGTCTTCTTGGGCATGTGAGTGAAGTCGGTTACTGGACCCCTACAAAGGTAAATGGTCAGATGGAGGGTATGCATGTATCATCCATCTCCTGTGGACCTTGGCACACAGCTGCTGTTACATCAGCAGGGAAGTTGTTTACTTTCGGTGATGGAACTTTTGGAGCCTTGGGCCACGGAGATCGCAGTAGCACCAGTATGCCTAGAGAAGTTGAAATGCTGATGGGACTAAGAACATTGATGGCATCTTGTGGTGTTTGGCACACTGCTGCAGTTGTAGAAGTTACTAATGAAAACTCTAGTTCCAGTAGTCTTTCATTTAAAAAGCTATTCACCTGGGGGGATGGAGCAAAAGGCCAGCTTGGACATGGTGACAAAGAATCTAAACTAATTCCATGCTGTGTAGCAGCGTCCGATGAATTTTGTCAAGTAGGCTGTGGTCAGAGTATCACTATTGCTTTAACAGTCTCAGGGAAGGTATATTCAATGGGGAGTATTGACTATGGACAACTTGGTAGCCCAGGAAGCTTTAGCAAGATCCCCATTCGCATTAAAGGCAACATAAAGCACAGTCACATTGAAGAAATAGCATGCGGTTCATACCACATCGCTGTTCTAAGTTCAAAAGCTGAGGTTTACACATGGGGCAAGGGAGCAAATGGTCAGTTAGGCCACGGAGATGGTGAAAATAGGAACACTCCTACTCTTGTCGAAGCTTTGAAAGGAAAACAAGTAAAGAGTGTGGTTTGTGGTTCTAATTTTACTGCTGCCATCTGTGTTCATAAATCAGTATTCAGTTCTGATCATTCCACATGTTCTGGGTGTCGTAATCCATTTAATTTCAGAAGAAAGCGGCATAACTGCTACAACTGTGGGCTAGCTTTTTGTAAAGCATGCATTGGTAAGAGATCTCTAAGAGCTGCTCTGGCTCCTGACACAGACAAGCCTTATCGTGTGTGTGATGGTTGTTTCACTAAACTGAAAGCCTTAGAATCTGTTGCATCTTCTCGGTTTCCAAGTTCACATAAAAATGGTAACGGGGTAGCTGAGAAAGAAATCCTGAATTCTAGATCTTTTGCTCAACTTTCCAGAATTACCTCTTTTGATTCAATCAAACAGGCTTTGAGTGCACCACCTAAGCCCATGAGGAACAGTTGTCATGTCTCTTCTACTCAATATGGAGGTTTCCAATGGGAATCAACCTCTGCATTTCGGCTTCCAAAAAAAATATCTGCTTCACCTCCTGGTTCAAGAATGATCTCTCGACCACCATCTCCTATCATAAAGAAGTCAAGTCCAGTCTTTTCCATGTCTATGAGTTCAGCTCCTACCAATCCTGCCACTCCAGAAGTCACTCTTCACGACTCAAAGCAAACAAATGATAGCCGCTACCAAGAAACGATTTTATTAAGGACACAGGTCAATCTAAGCATAACCACAAAAGAGATTTTATTTGCTCTTTCTAGTTTCATGCATAATTTTTTTTTTTTCTTTTACAGATCGTTGCTAGATATTTAAAGCCATACAAGTATCGGGAGGATGCTATTTTTGATAGGCATGAAAAACAGTAGATATACTACCCATATTGTCTGTATCTATAGAAGCAGGCATCTAGACTACAAGCAATAGGAATCATAGTTTTTCACTTCCCAACTTTCTCCTTGATGCAAATATCAACCTATAAATCATCTTAATTAATTGTTTGTTCATATATGTCAAATATACATAATCACAGCAGATTTGGTGATTATGATGGCTTTATTGCGCCTCCAAAGTAGATCAATTTACTCTGTTTGGTGTCTTTGTGAACTTATTTCTCATAATATTCCAGTTGCCTTGAAGCATTAAAACTAATGAACTGATCATGATTCTCCAATATAATGCTTTTATGCTTTCTTATTCAAATTGATCAAATTCTTTATGTGATTTTTAATACTATACTTGGTATTCTAAATGATAGAAAATATAGATATATTCATTTTGGGTTCATGTGCTCAAGCCTTCCCATGCAAAATAAATCATTTTTCACTCTTCAGAAAATGTTAACATATGCCGAAGTTATTGCTTCATCCTTATGGAATGATGAGCTACCCTACTCAGCTAAGCTGGCTATCAAGGAACATTAGCAATCGCCTCTGAAATAGACATGAATGGAGTCTATTTTATCTACTTATAATGCATGTCATCATGGAAATTCTTCTATAACATCATGGAATGGCACTTGGTTTTCTTGTTTGCAATAAGTTCTGATGCCATATTAGTTGTCTAGTCAGATTCTATGAATTCACACTAGGCCGTTGTAACAAACATTTGTTGCCTGTTAAGATCAGCACTGAATAGAGAATTTACATTTACTGCACATGGATCATGAACCTACAACTTCTAACCTGCTAACTTATCTTTGTTTCATTATAAGTTTTTAAAGTCTTATCGGTGCACATTTCACTAATTTATTCAAAAGAAAATATTCCCTCCATAGCAAATGGCAAGAAACTCGAGAATAATGTTAAGATGGCATGCAGGTGGAGGATCTTACTCACAAATCCCAGTTCCTAGAAGCAGAACTTGAAAAGACATCAAGGCAGTTGAAAGAGGCAACTGCAATGGCACAGGAAGAAGCCGAAAAGAACAAGGTTGCACAGGAAGTAATCAGATCTCTAACTGCACAGGTGAGAGATTTTATTCTAAGTTCAGTCTTGAAATTCTCATCGGCTAAAGTTGAAGTTCACATCATGCATTTGAAATGTAATGCATATCATTATCAGCATGACAAATAGAAATTGGAATGCCAAATCCCAAGTTCGATAACTCATGTAGTGTGTCTTTGCTAATTATTACGACAGTCAAAAGGATTACGTTCTAGTGACCCGGTCTATGTTATTCCTTCTTTAAAGTAGAAAAGAAATAACAATTGCCTTGAGAAGCAACAGAGAATCTATATCTACCAAAGATTGGACATCCCTTGCCTGAAGAATGACTGATAGGATTGCTTCATAATATTTCCCGATAATACCAACTCTTAATTTTGCTGGACTAGTGGTGTTGATGATGGCTGTTTTGTGCATTGCGTCTAATGATTATGCTTGTATTCAATCAATATAAAGTACAGCCAGTCAAAAAATCCAAACAGATACCAAGCTTAAGGATACCTTAGAAGACAGCAAAGATGACTAAACAAAAAAACTACATAAAACCTAACAACAATGACCACTATTCACTGAGTTGCTTTTTTTTTGGTGAGTAGATTATTGGATTGCGTTTCAAAAATACATCTGACTTGTGTTCACTGGTTCAATTCTTTGGCAGTTGAAGGGCCTAGCTGAAAAAGTACATTCTGACTTTTGTTCGCTGGTTCAATTCTTTGGCAGTTGAAGGACTTAGGTGAAAAAGTACACGAAGAGCCGACTGCAGACAGAAAATGACATCCACATGATGTCCATTATACTTTGTCCAATCTCTAATTAGGACTGTTGATTCGTGCAAGCACAACTGAGCGGATTGACCAACCCAACTTATCTTGAGCTTGAGCTCAACAATATAGTAGAACCAATTTTGTCCAACCAGAGTGAAGAAAAATTAGTCTGTAGTAAAAATTGAACCTGGAGAGCATATAACTCTTTCTGCTTTGTCAGGGGTGGCAACTGCATTAGACAGATTCATTTAGGTAAGGCATTCAATCTCTCTCAGTTCACTTATGGTACTGCTTGTAATTTTGTGAGCTAGTGGCCACCAATGCTGACATGTTCAGGTTATTGCATTTGCACTATGTTTTTCTGCAGTCACAAATAGTTTAGCAAGGAACAAGCAGAGAAATGGCGGGCAGAACATCAAGACAAGGCAGTCAAGTGCCATAACGTCCAGAGCCAAGACTAATTTCTCCATTTCTCCGCTCCATTGTCACAGAGCAAAACTGAGGAAGCTGATCAGACTGAATTTCTAGTTTGCAGTAGCCTGTCCGCTAGAAACTGTAAATCTCTTTTTTTCTTTGCTCATCTCGCGGAGTTAAAAGTACTTGAAGCATCCTTAGTTTTGACAACACCGGGCAGGTTGAAGTTTAGGAAAATAGCCAATAGGAAGAAGAAAAAATTAGACAAGTATATATATAATATATCAATTGATGTAGATATTCTGCCTTGTAGATGAAGCTATTACTATTGTACACTTTTCTTTTCCCAGATCAAATTCGGTTTAGCTTTCAACATCGATTGCATTATACTATTTTGCTAGACATAAACAGAAAATGAGTTAGCAACCGCTGATCACAAACATTTGATTAGTGCAAGCACATGTGAGAGCCAATGACAGTACTGTTGTTCCAATTTTGTTAAACAAAAATCAAGGAACAATTGAAAATTTTGAGTTGGTAATATATCAATTAATGTAGATATTCTACCTTGTAGATGAAGCTATTACTATTGTACACTTTTCTTTTCCTGGATCAAATTCGGTTTAGCTTTCAACATCGATTACATTATACTATTTTGCTAGACATAAACAGAAAATGAGTTAGCAACCACTGATCACAAACATTTGATTAGTGCAAGCACACGTGAGAGCCAATAACAGTATTGCTGTTCCAATTTTGTTAAACAAAAATCAAGGAACAACTGAAAATTTTGAGTAGGCAGTGAAATCATTAACCTTATTCCAATTTATTTTTTTCCCAAATTTGATTTGAATTTGATATGCTCGTTGTTCTCTTTAAGTCTTTTTTTTTTTTCTTTCCAGATTTTAAATGTAGCATCCAATCAAACAATTACCATTAATGCCCAACATGATATTTCTATATAGAAACAAGTAAGAACACTGCACAAGTTCTTACCATCAATAGACAATAATTTAGTCATTACTTCAATTCACAATAATTTATCCAGCACATTAAGGGGAAAAGAAAAGAAACACTACAATGTTTTCATCAACCAATATTTGGAGGAGACCTGAACCTAGTTTTAAGCATTTTCTCTAATCTTGTAATCACGGGAAGCCTTTGAGATTGTGAAAAAAAAGCCCCTGCAGCCTACGTTTTAAGAGTGAGGGCCTTCGTTTTCAGTCAAAACTCAAGGCTTCAACTTCCACTTAATTCTCACCGCCATCTAAAGCTTCGGAAAGATACTCTTGAGCTTCTTCTAGTGCTGACTCCTTTGCATCAGCAGCATACAGTATCTTCTTGACTGCTACTGCCATCTGCGTTAATATTATATAAAAGCGTGATAATCAGATTTACAACTTGACGAGAAAAATAATAAATCCTGCCCACCAAGATCATACTCATCAAGGATGTCATGTTATATGATTGAGGCTGATATTAAATCTGTCATGTAAAACCAAGTGAAGGAAGAAAGATATGCAAAACCACAAGTTATTATGCAAAGGAAAGATAAGCAAAACCATAATCAAAATACAATTAGAGAGAGAAAGAGAGAGAGAGAGACAGAGAGAGCCCAGAAATTCTTACAGGAACACTCTCCGACTCGGGAGTCTGACAAAGTATTTCTATATCCCTTAATTTTGCAAAGTAAAAATCTCTTTCTTTCTCCAAAAGGTCCACAGAGAGCTTGAGATCTGTAATCTGTGTCACAGAAGTATGAAATTAAATAATCAGGACTCGGCATAAAAACTTGCAGCCAGCCAAACTAAACTGACAGAATAGTTTTTTCCTTTTTCCGGATAAGGAACAGAATAGAATAGAATTTCATAAGGCCTTCAAAACAAAGCAACAGGAGAACTTGTACATTGTTAAAGAGCTCTCCTGTTCAACTTCATGTACTAAAATGTTTCGACTGCATGATGCATGCATATACAATATGACTAAACCATACAAGCATAGGAGGTTGAACAGTGACAGATTTAAAGTTTTGAGATGTCCAAAATCTTCAAATAACTGTACACCAATGCATAATTCCCAAGCTAAAGCTACACTTGCTGGTACATATTCCCACAAGTTAACACTAAAGATGTGAGGAATCAATCTAACTTTCAAACAAGAAAAAGAGCATTCCAACAAGAAACTAACACCTATACCTCCTTGGACAGAGCCTGAATGTCCTCTAAAGCATTAGCTCCACCTGCTGCCGCATATGTCTTTCCTTGCCTGTGCCCTACAACAACATGCATCACACGACAATGATAAGAATTTAGGAGTAAATAAAAAATATGGTGCAAAAGGTTACAAGAAGTTAAGTGGTTCAAGGCAACCAGAAGTTTTATTGTGGCCAGCATCACCAGAACCAGTGTTATGCATATTGTTAGATTGCAGTGATTTTGAAATCTTCTGGGAACCTTTAGAGCACCGTTCCTTCCCACCCTTACTTCTTCGTTCCACAGGATTGTAGTTTCTACAATAATGACCAAACCATGTGATAATATTAGATAAATTTACAAAAGAAAAAATGTAATGCTAAAATAATTGAATTCAAAACGTCAAAAACAACTGTGGGAGGAAAATGAAAGAGAAGGTAGTATACTCATTCATAATGCCACCATTTACAGAATCACAGTAACGCTTCAGCCACTGTAAAAACTCCAAGTTGTCCAAAGGTCGACCTTTCACAAGCCTGTTGACTTCAATATGCTGCCATGCAGCAAAAATATTACCGGAGTCAATGCCCAAAGGCTATACATATGGGCAGTAAACCCCTTACACCATTGTTTCAACTCATAAGAGCAAAAAAGCAATATAAGACTGCTAAAACCATGGAATTATGGACACCGCCTACTAACATGCACAAATACAGTGAATGACAACCTATAACATTTAATCATTTGTCTCAAGCTTAGCCTTGTTAAATTGCTTCTTAAAGGAAACTTGATATAAAATTATATTATCAATAAACGAGTGAATGCTAGTTCTTTGTCTCTGTTGACTTTAGAACAAGCAGCCAAAAAATATTAAAAATAATCATAATCCCATTCACAGAAATGAAATTCATTTTAAGCAGGTGTACATGAACAGAGTTTGATACATTCGGCATAAAACATTATTTCATTAACTTGATTTTGCACTTCATTATGTTTGTGACTGATTATCACACCCGACAAGCAAACTATGAAATATTCTAATGTGCGATGAAAAATCAATACTTGCACCTGTAGTCAGAACTAAGCTTCTTAGGTCAAGAACAATGCAGCCTTTGTTGTCTAGTGTGGGATATAGGAAAAGCTGTCCCTTAATCTAAAATCAAATTACCTTCAAAACGGTACATTGGCAAATAATGAATCGCAAGATGACCATTGGTCGTTCTTCTTATGTCTTGTTTATGTGAATTGGGTAAGTTATAGAGTTATGATAAAAGTAAATACTGTGATGTAGGATTGCTAAAAAGCTTAGGGAATAAGATCATCCCAATTAGCAAGTGAAAATGTTTCCACTTCTTAATGCACAATCGCTAACCTAAAGATCTAGAGATCCTCCTAACTGCTCTTATTCGGAAGGCTGGTAACTTCCTCCGTGTCTATCAGCTGATAAAACAGCTTCTGTGGGAGACTATGCAAAGATTGAATTTTGTGCTTTCATACAGACTTAAAAGAAAGGCATAACCAGGAATCAAGCTCATATAACAGAAATTTTAGATGTAAACAATATTCATCATCCTGCATAGTTCATCATATTCATATGATATGCTGACGGATTATAGGATGTAATTGCTAATGTAATTTAGTGAAAGTTAATAAACACACAAAGAAGAAAATGAAAATCCTACTTATTGATCCCATCTAGGAACCGATGTCCCAAGAGGAGAGACATGGTTGCCAAAATGTGCACACATGATAGAGCATGTAAAAAAGAAACTACATTTTCCTTCCTCAACTTATAAAATACTCCTTGGCATAGATCAAACCTAACAATAATACAAAGGTCAAATGCTTACGGTGATGCAAGAAGAAAATGAACACACAAGGGAAGACGGAATTACCTTTTCAATTTTTAGCTTGTTGAATACATCCTGCAGGACCTTGTAATTTTGGATCATGTCATATTCACTGTTTGCATTAAAATTCACCTAGAAGAAAAAATTACAGAAAACAAGTTCTATGATAAATGTAAACAATTACAAGAATTAGTGACAAAGAAAAGCAAAGCAGTGGCTGGATTCCCACCTTGTGCATTGGAACAACTCCTGGGTAGGTCATGTCCATCATTTGACACTGCACGGCACCTGATGCAGCCTGGCCATAATGGTCCATAGAAAACAAAATGAAAGAGTTTAAATTTCAGAACAGGAAAGAAAAACATAATTGATGATATTATTTATAATACATTTACACAACTGATGATATTATTTATAATACATTCACACAATTGATGATACATCACACATTGTAAGATAAAACTTTTATCTACTGTTAAATCGTCTCACCGTCTAGAAATTCATGACAAACCAGTGAAAATTGACAATCAAATAAAAAAAAAAAAATTAAAAACTTTATCCTTTACGCAAATTACGCTCCATTTGATTCTTGATGAAAACAAGCCACAGACTTTTCGAATAAAAAGAAGAAGCAAATTTGGGATTTATCAGACACAATTTCATCATTTCTAAAAACAAAAACAACCCATCAAATTTAACCAATAACAAGGACAATTACAAGCAATCTCTGTCACAAATTGCAAACAAAAACTTCAAAATTCGAAGACAATAAAACAAAACAGCGATAGAAACATAACAGAAACACAAAAAGGCGAAAAGGGTATGTACCTCTTCGACGCGAGAGAGGTTGAGCTGAAGCCTGTTATTGATCCACGTCAATATCTCATTCCTCCCCACAAAATAAGCACTGTCCATCATCCCAATGTTCGACGCCATTTCTTTGTTCAAAATTTTGAATTTCGAAACGCAAATTTTACACAGAGAGGGATATTTTGTTGGGTTGATTGAGAGAGAGTGTGTAGATAGAAGAAGAAGAAGAAGAAGAAGAAGAAGAGAAGAAACCGAGAGCAGACACAATGGGGAAAAAAGCTGGCACCGGCCCTCAGATTGTTGCGGTTTTATTTTTTATTTTAAACGTTCATTTCATTTTTAACTAATAAACTAACTTCAAAAAAAAAATAAATAAATAAATAAAACATTTTGTTTTTTTTCTTTTATTAGTTTTTGGATTTTTTTTTTTTAAAATTTATTTTAAGGATATCTTTGGCTAATAAATTTGATTTATTTTTATAAATATTGTTTTGGACCTTTGGTTAGTGGATAATGTATGTTTTGAAGTAGTTCAAAAATCAAAATTGGTATCATTAATTAAATTATTTTATATATTCTATAAATATTTATTTTTCATTTAAATTTATATAAAGAAAAGTTATATATAAAAATCATAAAAACAAAAATCTAGATAGTCATGTTTTGTTTATGGAATTTGTAGTTTTTAAATAAAAATATGGAGAAAAAAAAAAGTAAAATATATATATAATATAATATAATATATTATACATATATATTGAAGTGATATCAAGATTAATGTGTAGATAATTTTTATTTGTAGGGTTGTACTAAATAATCAGTATGTTGATTGACTTCGACATAAGTCCTCTCAAGATTTTACATCTTTGTGTTTTAATTTTTGTATAATTATCTTGTTTAAAAAAAATAAATAAATAAAGTATGAGGTAACATCTTGAATAAGAGTTTTTGTAGTGAGTATTAGTGGATTTTGATGTTATTTAAAATTATTACAATAAATGTAAAAGTATAATGAAATAAAGCATTATCATGATACCTAAATCAATATTTTAAACTATGAATTTGAAATTTCAACTAACATTGTCTTAATTGGTATTTAACCCAAATCAACAAGTTACCGGTGTTTCGAGTTTCACAATTCATACCTACACCGTTATGTTGTGTGTTATTTTTTAATTGTTACATTAGATACTCAAATGTAAACCAAATCGCACGATTTATAACTTGAGTTTCGATTAATTAAATAAATGAAACATTATTATAATATACAATAAATTTCTTCTTCACGGTCCTTAAACCCTTCTACAAGCATCCAAAACAAAAAAGGTTTGGGCAGTCACTCACGTGAAAGAAAATTTTGTCAACTTCATGCAACCAAACTAATACAATAAATTAATATGAAAGCATGAAAAATGTTTTTGTGTAGATGCTTTGAGTTTTTCCAAAGACATGCATTTTTCCATATAAATGAAAACTTGGGAATCCAAGATTCATGTATTATAATCAACTTCTGGTGAGAAAAACAATTTTTGTATCCACTAGTTGATATTATTATAGAATTGGCATCAAAAGTGTAGCATGCCAATTGGAGGCACCATAACTTGGCTTAATAATTATATATATAAGCTTATGGTTGATTACAAAACAAATAGATGGGGTTGAGGATGTCATCACCTTATTTTAATTTATATAAATAACATAAACACCATCTTCATAAAATTGATGAATAAAATTTGGTTCCGTCAACAAGATAAGGTTATCATATTGGTATGCTTCTCACACTTACAAGTTACACCAATAAGGTTGTGAATTGAAGTTGTGTCCCCTCCCTAATCTCAAATTAATCACAATAGCTTACAAAAATTCCAAATATGCAGTTTTTAATATCAAAGTTTAAGTATGAAAACATGAAGATAGAGTTATAAAACTTAAACGATGAGATGAGATTGGTCTGGTGGTAAACCTCTCACACCTGCACCACGAGGTTACGAGTTCGAGTGCTCCCTCTTCATAAAAAAAAAACCTTGGGTTTATGTAATAGTGTAGTACTTTAAAAAAAAAAAAAGTCATAGAATTTAATAGCAAAATGTGTATTGTGTAATTACTAGTTAATTATGTACAATTTACCCATTAATTATAGGGTAAATTGCAATAAAGTACCCTCACATTTGCTTATACTACTGTTAAATCGAACCTTTTGTTTTAATTACAGAAAGGTATCTTTGACTGCTTTGACCACCATTAGACTTAACGGTGTACTTCACGGTGCGATTTGTACCAGACCACCAATGTTATGTATTTACTGTAAAATGACCATTTTGCCCTTGCACCTTTAAGTACATTGTTAAATCTAATGGTAGTCAAAGCAGTCAAAGGTACTTTTCTGTAATTAAAGTAAAAAGTTCGATCTAGCAGTAGTATAGGTAAACGTACCCATTATGTTTTATGTCTTGGGTATTGAAGAGTTTGGGCTTCAATAATAATTGGGCTCATGTTAATATGGGCCGGGCCTGAACAAACATGTTTGGTAACAGGTACAATGTAATTCCAGGGTTAGGGTTTTAGGGTTCGCTTATAAGCTCTCATTCTCATTAGACCACAAAAGGAGGCAAGGGAGAGCAGAGCACAGTGACAGAGACGACCCGCCTGAAGACAGAACAATGGTTCACGTGTCGTTTTATCGCAACTGTAAGCTCTCTTTCACTCTCTTTCTCCATGTCTCAATCTATGTTTATAAAGATTTTAGGGTTCCATGTTTCATGTTATTTGATGCACATAATGATGTAAATGAAAAGTATGATTTTGAAGACATAAAGTTTATACCTTTATCTGTTGAATGGATGATCTGTGATGTGTGCGTTATTGGATATGATTTCTTTCGTTTGGGTTGAAATCTTTTTGGGTTTTTTAGAAAATTGAGGACGAGAAAATGGGAATTTTGTTATTGAGCATGGGATTTGTAATGAATAATTTTGATAATTTGATTCACAAGTAGGTTTAATAGTTTTTTAAATGTGCATTTTTGTTAGATGGGTTCCTAATAATTACCAAATTTGGTGGGTCTAATGTTATGTCTTGATTGGTTGCTGAGGACAAGAAAAATATTTAAGCTTGAAACACGTTTTATTATTGTCACCAGAAATGAAAAGATCAGCTTTGTAATGAATGATTTTGATTCACATGTAGGTTGAATAGTTTGAAGCAATTTTGAAATGTGCATTTTTGTTAGATTGGTCCCTAATAATGAACAAATTTGGTTGGTCTAATGTTGTCTTAATTGGTTGCTGAGGACAAGAAAAATATTTAAGCTTGAAACACAACTTATTATTATGACTGGAAATTGTAAAGATCAACTTTGTTGATTGAAATTATTAGCATAGCTTAATGGAGCTTTTTATATTTCTACTTTGACCTAGTATATGCTTCTCAGTGGTTATATACAGTAGCAGTTATAAATATAAACTACATTAAATTGACCTATTTTTATGATCAAATTGGTTCAATGACTTATTTGTTGCTTAATCTTATGAATTTTTGCTGTAAATTATGAACTGAAGATGGGAAGACATTCAAGAAACCTCGCCGTCCCTATGAGAAGGAGCGTCTGGATGCTGAGCTGAGGCTTGTTGGAGAGTTTGGGCTACGGTGCAAGAGGGAGTTGTGGAGGGTCCAATATGCTCTGAGCCGTATTCGAAATGCTGCAAGGGAGCTTCTGACCCTTGATGAGAAGAACCCACGTCGAATCTTTGAGGGTGAGGCTCTTCTACGTAGGATGAACCGCTATGGGCTTTTGGATGAGACCCGGAACAAGCTTGATTATGTATTGTCATTAACTGTTGAGAACTTCCTTGAACGTCGTCTGCAAACGATTGTGTTCAAGTCTGGTATGGCTAAGTCAATTCACCATGCCCGTGTGCTCATCAGGCAGAGGCATATCAGGTAAGCTTATTTAATTACTCGCATGGATATATAATAGCAAGTTCTGATTTAAATTTGTACCGTTACACTGGCTGGCGCATATGTTAACATGATTAGATACATCTAGGTGTCTGGTTAAGCTATAGAGATAATTCTAGCTACAACCCGCACAACAATAATTTTTTGTTACAGTTAATTGAAACTGTGAGGAATACCCTCTTTTGAGATGGTTGAGGTAGTGGGTAGGACTTTAGGTGTGGGTAAGTGTGCTGCTGAATGTGATGAAGGCAGTGACTAATGTATTGTCATAATAGTGCTGCTATTAGGCTCATGAAATTACCTGTCCAAGGTGATTATTTTTCTGCAATATGGACTTAGAGTAACTATTAGTTGCTCCTGTTGAAGACAAGTCGACTAGGATTAGAACCAAGGGATCTGGTTATGCCATGTTAAGTTGTGTGTTTGTAATTGGTCTGCTTTTTGTACTCTTTATGTTTTCAATAAAATTCTTATTGTTTCCTACCCTTAAAAAAAGGAAAAAGAAAAGAAGAGAATAAATGGGGCAATCAAAAGTGTTTGGCTGATATTTTTTTACCTATTAAGTTTGAGCTTTATATATAGTTTACGACTGTTATTTTGACAATGTTAGAATTTACTTTGGTTTTACAGGGTTGGTAGGCAGGTGGTGAACATCCCATCTTTCATGGTGAGGGTGGATTCACAAAAGCACATTGATTTCTCACTTACAAGTCCGTTCGGTGGTGGTCGTCCTGGAAGGGTGAAGAGAAGGAACCAGAAGGCAGCTGCTAAGAAGGCTTCAGGTGGAGATGGGGATGAAGAAGACGAAGATTAGATATACTCCTGATCTTTTGCGGTAAGAAGTAGTAGAACTAGTTGCTTGATCCGGTGTTTATCAGCACCCGGTATCAGGCTAGTTTTGTTATATCTCCGTGGTGTTTTGCTTTTCAAATGTTGAATGTTTACTTTTAAGAAGTTAAGAAGTTTCTGGCATTGTCTTTAAAGTCTTTATTGAATACAACTCTAGATTTTGTTACTGGCAAACTAGTAAAATTTCCTTGAAAGTGTATTTTCTGATGCAGTCAATTTTTTTTTTTTTTTTTTTTGACCACTGCTAACAGCAGCAGAAACAAAACAAAACAAACAACAGGAAAGCAAGAAACACAAAAACAAAACAGCTAGGTTGGCTTATCAGCCTCCACATACTCCTAATACAATCACATAGCGTAATTAGCAAGGCCCTGAGCAGCTCGATTTGCCATTTTAGGAATTGCCTTAATATTCATGCGCCAGCTATTTCAGAGAGGATGGTGCCACACTTGGTATTCAAAAGATTGGCATTTAGAATACGATCCACACTTATCATATTCAATGACACAAGTCTCCAATCCGCAATCCTTGCTCAACAAAACACCTCTGTAAATAGCCATAATCCCTGCTACCTGATCATCAAAGTTAGCCTAAATAACTTTGGAACAGGAGGCCATAACGAGACCGGATCCATCCCGGATCATGATACCAATACCGACTATGCACCCTCCCACCTCAGCCACTGCATTACAGTTAATCTTGTAAGTTGTAACCTTCCATCGGTGGCCTCCACCGAAAATCTCTCCCGTTAACACCAGGTTTGACATTCCCCTTCTCTCCAGATTTGACATAGTTGGTATTCAATCGTGGCAGGCCTTCCAAATGAAAATTTTAATTTTTAAAGGGATCTGAAGTTTCCATAACATCTTCTACCATTGAACACTACAAGAATTATTAGAAGGACTAGGCCTTGTTTCCATCTCTTGACCCACCCAGTTGCCGCTTTTAACCGAGTAAACTCCACTACCTTCAAAGAGCTAAACTATAGTGTCATCAGTAAATCCAGCCTCTATCGGAATTTCCAGACAATAGGGTAGATTTATGATGGCTGATCATGAAGTCATTTTTGTTAATTTATCCCATTGAGTGGATCTTAGGTGTTTTTAGTAATTTTCAAATTACTTTGGACTCGGTGATGCAAAATTAAATTATTTTTTTTAAAAAAAAAACAATGCTAACAGTCGACGTAAAACTTATCCATTAAATTTTGGTTGATAATGGAGATTTTCATAGCTCAATTTGAAGACAGTTTCATTTCATTTATGCATGATAAGTTGGTTGAAATAATTTTATTTATTTATTTCTAAGTAATTTATGTTGCAGCTTATTATTATTACTAGTTTGCAACCTGCACGATGTGCAGACATTGTAAAATATAACGCTATTGTCATCAAAATTACGTTTTAAGATCTCTTTGATTTTCTATGTTTGCTTTCAATGTTGTAATTTCTTCTAGTGTATCAACATTTTCAACTTGGATTGCTACATTTTTTTGATCATTTCATATATAATATTACAATTAGGAAGAAAAAAAAAAAGGACCAGAAATTTGTGCAAATGAACCTCTTATTGGGATGATATACACTTGAAAGATCAAATGATAAATCTTATCATCAACTCCATTAAAAAAGCCAACCACTATTTTACATTTGAAATATTTCGAACCTGTTTTCAGTTGTTCACTTCAATTCTTTCATCTAAGATAATATTATTTGGTCAGTTTTATGATTTATTAATATCTTGATAAGTGACCAATCATGTGTTGGTGTGAGTGGTTCGGCGCTCTCATCCCTTAAACAAGGTCGTGAGTTTAACTCCTCTTGTGAACGGAGTTACACATATTGGGAGTACTTTACACCTTAGTGGGCCGACCCGGTGCGAGTCCAGATTAGTCGGGGTGTGGTCTGGGCTGATTGCACTATATGGTGGATCCGCCCCACCCGGAAACTGGTTTAAACCAAAAAAAAAAAAAAAAAATCTTGATAAGTGGTGTACAGTTTTATGGTTGTGAATGTCCAAAGAATTTTAAATATTTATTAATATTTTTAAATATATTATATCAAAAAATATATTTAATCATATATTAAATACTTCACCTTATGATAATTTTCTTGGAGGAATGCCAAAAGAAATTTAAATATTTATTAATATTCTTAAATATAATTAATTATATATTAAATTGGAGAAATAACAAAAGAAGTTTAACATTAAATATAATGAAATTTATTTGTAAATATTTGTTAATATTCTTAAATATACCTAATCATATATTAAATACTTAACATTATGATCAATTTTTTTGAAGGAAAGCCAAAAGAATTTTAAATATTTATTAATATTCTTAAATATATTTAATCATATATTAAATACTTAACATTATGATAAATTTTTTGAAGGAATACCAAAAGAATTTTAAATATTTATTAATATTCTTAAATATATTTAATCATATATTGAATAATTAATATAATGAATTTTTTTAAATATTTATTAATACTCTTAAATATATTTAATCATAAACTAAAGGATAAATTTTTTGGAGGAATTAAAAAATAATTAAATATTTATTAATATTCTTAAATATATTAATGCAATGTTTTTTTAGCAAGTTCCCATTGCTTGTTTAGTCGTGCCTTGTTTGTGTTCAAAAATAAAAAACCCTCTAAATTTGACCAGAAATAATTAAATGGAATTTGGCAAGAGGATATGTATAACTTCATTAGCATTTCATGTATAAAGACTCAAACCTATATACACAATTAAATAATAAAGTTTAAAGAGGAAACATTTATTTATACAATATACAGTATTTCAATGTGCTATTATATTTTTCAATTTTCCTCCAAATTCTTCAAACAGGTTAGGAAACAGAAATCATCACAATAAATAAATAATAAATAAAAAAAACGAAAAATAAATGACGAATGTATATGGAAAAAAAAAAGTGCGACCAGACATGACTTGGAGGCGATTAAGGCCCTGATGTTCATATTGGTGATAGTTTGATAGGATTTGCATTGCTTAACTATTGGGGTACAGTTTTCAATATGGTGCAAAATGTCGATCCTATAGTGGTTCTCCACTTTGATTCGCTTGTACTCGCATTCTTCGAGGATGCTTGTGTATATCTTATTTTCCTATAATGTTTAAACAACCAAAGAAGACCCCAAATTAACGGAATTAAACAAACAAAAGCAATGAATTTTCTGACAATAAGTGAATCGACAAAGCTTCTTTGAATCTTTTCTAAAAAATAAAAACTTGAATCTCAATAACACACTAAAGTATAAAGCAAGTACTATGAAATTAGTGAGACTGTGAGAGAATATAAAGCATAAAGGAGAGAAGATTTCTAATTTGTTTAAAGGAATGGGGGATAGTCCACCTTGAAATTGATGTCTTGTAGGCGTGTTTTGGGGGAGCCTTCAAGAACATGAAAACGAAGTTGGAAATAAAAGAGAGGCATGAAGAGACGAAATGGATGTCAAGGTATTGTTTTTTATTTGAGTGGATTGAGTGTGAATATATACAATGAAGTGTTGTTAATTGATGCCGGAGAGTTTAAATTTATAGAAAATGAGTTGGAAAGTGAAGAGTTGTTAAATAAAGGTTAGAAAATAAAAGGTTGGAAATTTTAAATTGGGGAATGCTATCTACCTTTTCCATTTGCCTTTCCCATTTACCTTTCCCATTCATTGTTTGACACGTGTACACTTTTTCATTTAATAAAAAGCTCTCACTTTTTGCAACAAAGCTTTTTTACGTCTTTACCCCTTATTAATGAAATGATAAAAGCAACTATCAAGGGTAAAGACGTAAACAAGCTTTGTAGCAAAAAGTGAGAGCTTTTTATTAAATGAGAAAGTGTACACGTGTCAAACAATGAGTGGGAAAGGCAAATGGGAAAGGCAAATGGGAAAGGTAGATAGCATTCCCCTTTTAAATTTATTATAGAAAATGGATTGGAAAATGAACAGTTATTTTATTAAATATTACAGGAAATGAAGATAGTCAGGGCTTTGGCAAAATAATAATAATGAACTTAATATTAACTATCAGATAGGAAAAGGTTTTTTTTAAGTCTCTTTTAAAGTTTTTTCAAAAAAAAAATAAAAATCTCTTTTAAATTTAATTATCATTTTTAATTCATTATGGGATACGAGAGGTTATATTGTGGTTTATTATATAGATTTAAATTATTATTTTTAATTAATTATGGGATAGAATATTAGTTTGGGGAAATATGGAATTCTAATTGTTATATTTAATTAATTACGTATTAATTCTCGATTCATTAAATATTTTTTAACTCATTATCCTACAATGATGGGATTGCATTTTTATTTTATTTTTATTTTTTTAACACTATTATGAATTACCTCTTGGATATGAAAGAGTTTTTTTTTTTCTCTTTTTTTTTTTTTTAATATATTAAAAGTTATTTATTATTTTTAATTAATTATGGAATAAGTATAGAATTCTAATTATTCAATACAACACCAATTATAGAAGTCAAACCCACCGCAATATCAATACAAGACCAATTGTGGATGACCCAAGTTCAAAATAAAGATTAAAAATCTAAAAAAAAAAAAAAAAAGCTTTAGTATATTATATAGATATAAATATTATTATATTATATATTTAAAAAAAATTAATAACATTTATGATTGTCACCTGTCGCAACCACATCGGCACAATCTCAAAAAATAGCATTTATGCTTTTGATTTGTGATTTACAATAAAACGGCTATTTAGTTTCAAAAAAAATAAAACATCCATTTATTGAATTGTTTTAATAGGTGATTTATGACTGGAGCTCCCTCACGGCGACATGTGACGCTGTGAAACTCTATTATTATATATATATATATATATATATATATATGATTAGAAAGCAAAATTGTTTTCCATTTGCAAGTGTTTTTGTCCCATTCCTATTGCTTTATCATTTGTCTTCAAGGGATTGTGTTAGGTGACTAATTGAATTTAACACCTATATATTAAATAAATATGAGTTTAGTCGTACGTGGTTATATTTAATTTGCTAGGAATTTCTGTTATCAAACTAACCAAAAAGTTTGATTAGTTTTTCTCTTGTAGGCATATAACTATGCCTTATCCACACAATCATTTTTTATCAGAAAAAACAGTGCACTTATGCTTGAATTGAAGACTTAACAAACAAAAAATTGGTTTTAATTTGCATTGAATTTGTTATTACATGCAAGTATTGTGGTCCAAAATTGTCCTATAAGTTGTTGAAAATCTTAACTACTTTTATAAAAAGAAAATCATATCTTAACTATATATTCACTTTATCCACAACAACTAATTGCATATTTAAAAACGACAGTGATACCATTTTTAAGGGTTTACCCTGAACCCTAATTGGGTCATAAAATCTCGTATACAAGACATCGATTGAGGCCCGTTTTATTTTATACTTGTTTTCTTTTGAAATATAGGCCCAATTTGTTATAATACGAGTAAAATATAAATAATCAGAAAAATTAGAAAATTAAATTATTTTCGTTGAACGTTGATTATTTTCGATTAGTGTTAGTAAAACGAATTCCGAAAGGATAATTAACCTAGATATTGGAAACGGAGTTGGAATTTTATTATAAAGAATTTATAAGATTAATTAAAGTGAGTTTCAAATGAAACTCAATCAAAAAATTAGAAAAATTACAAGTTTGATATATTGTCGGTTAGCATCGGTTATGGTAATTCAAACTAATTTCGAAAACATAGAATTTACATAGAGTTTCGAATGGCATTTGAGACTTACTAAAAGTGTTTGATAAGCTTAATTGAATTGCATTTGACCAACAAAAAAAAAAAACAAAAAAAACCAAATACTAAGAAAAATTATAAGTTTGAGTTATTGTCGATTAGCATCGATTATTTTCGATAAGGTTTAGTAAAATGAATTTCAAAAAGATTATTAACCTAGATATAGGAAATGGATCGGAATATCACTATAAAGAAATTATAAGATTAATTAAAGTGAGATTTAAACAAAACTCAACCAAAAAATTAAAAAATTACAAGATTAAGCTAGTGTTGGTTATGGTAATTCAAACAAATTTCGAAAACATTGAACTCGTAGAGCTTGGAATGGTGTTGGAAAATTACTATTAGTGATTGATGAGCTAAGTTGAAATGCGTTTGACCCGCAAATAAATATAATACTCAGAAAAATTTTAGGTTTGAGTTATTATTGGTTGGCTCGGTTATTTTCGATTAGTGTTAGTAAAATGAAATTGCATCTCCTTATTTTCAATCATTTGGAGTGATCAACGTATGATAATTGCATCTCCTTTAGCACATTTAATGTCCTAACATCGCATAAACAATATATATATATATATATATACACAATTATTAATCGGATAAGATCTCCTAAACACGAATACGACACGACTAAATTTGGGTCAATACGTTTAAAAAGTTTATTATACACCTAACAATAAAAGATACCAACTTTGCTTAAAAGTGTACGCAGTTGGATTACTAGAAGAAGTACTTTTGGGTCAAAAGAAGCATGATCTTCTCTGAAGAAAAAGAAGATGCCTTTTTTGTACTTTGTTTTTTTAAAAGCCTTTTTTTTACTTTTAAGTACCAAAATGATCAAACAGTCAAACAATACGTAAAATCTTAGACTCTGATCAAAAGATTTTCAAAACAAAATATATCAATACGTACATTTATGGAATTATGTGTGACTGGTCAAGTTTTCTAACCAATTCAGTTATATATGGTACCATTCAAGTCTCTTGACTACCCTTCTCAGCCTCCCTCTCCCTTAAAATAAAAATTAAATTAAATTAAAAAAAAAAAAAAAAGATTTCAACAACGTAGTCTCGAATTCCTCTGCTGAAAACTCTGCCGATATACTCAACAATGGCCTAAATACCTACACAACACACAAAAATAAAAGCACTAACTTTAGAGAAACAAAATGCAAAAAAAAAAAAAAAAAAAAAAAAAAAAAAAAAAAAAAATCAGAACTTTGTAAAACAAAAAGCACCCACAAGAAAGAAATTGAGTACAGAAGAAAAATCCCACATGGCCCAGAGACTCCACCGCGGCAGTTGTGACGGAGGTGGGTTGTCTACTATAGGGGTGATTATCTTACTAGTGACGCTACATTACTTCTGATGCTGTGGCCAAACCTTCAACACTTTGACAGTGGAAATCACATTCGCCGTAATACTTGCGGGAATTTCTTCCATTACGCTGATCAACGGGATTCTCATATCCAGGCAGAACACGGCAGCAGCAGTGAAGAAGAGGACACTGACGGATCGAAAAACTAGCCTGACGGCGAACTGATTCCAGCGGAGGATGAGCCCGAACTGATTCCAGCGGGGCCTCAAGCGTCGTGGTTGCTAAGGACAGCGATTCCGATGATGACACATCTGAAGTTGCCGTGGGCCGTGGCAGCCTCAAGCGTCATGGCCAGCGTCGGGGCCGCCAGCTTCCGGTGGAATTGATGAGTTCACCACTGGAATCAGTTCGGGCTCATCCTCCACTGGAATCAATTCGCCGTCAGGCTCGTTTTCCGATGAGTCAGTGTCCTCTTCTTCGCTACTGCTGCTGTGTTCTGCCTGGATATGAGAATCCTGTTGATCGGCGTAACGGAAGAGATTCCTGCAAGTATCAAAGCGAATGTGATTTCCGCTTTCAAAGTGTTGAAGGTTTGGCCATGGCAGATGAAGCAGATATAAATGAGATTCATTTTTTAAAATTTGAAAATTTGTCTCTGTAGTTGAAATGAAATGTTAAAATCGAAAGGTTTATATCAAATGTGAGGTGAGGTGAGGTGAAATGAAATTTGAAAATTTGTTATGTATGTGGTTGAAATGAAATTTGAATATTGTAATCGGAAACAATATCCTAACCATTTATTTATTCTCATGCTTATGTGTCATGAGATTAGGATTGGGTGAGGTGAGAATCCAAGTCCTTAAATGGGATTGGATATGTAAAAACAATTAAAACAATTAAAGAGTAGATACTACATTCCAAGATGGTACTTATAACAATTAAAAATTGAAGCACACTTTGACGTATAAAATTTCTTTTTAATTGAGGATCAGGATTCGTGTACATGCAAATATTTACCAAAATGTTTAAAATTTGTAATACTTTGGTGAATTTATAAGATTAATTAAAAATGGAACTCAATAAAAAAAAATTAATAAAATTACAAGTTTAACCTATGGTCGGTTATGGTAATTAAAACTAATTTCGAAAACATAGAACTTACATAGAGTTTGGAATGACATTTAAGACTTACTAAAAGTATTTGATAAGCTTAATTGAATTGCATTTGACAAAAAAATAAACCAAATACTAAGAAAAATTATAAGTTTTAGTTATTATCGGATAGCATCGATTATTTTTGATTAGTGTTAGTAAAATGAATTTTGAAAGGATTATTAACCTATATCTAGGAAATGGAGTTGGAATATCACTATAAAGAATTTATAAGATTAATTAAAGTGAGATTCAAACGAAACTCAACCAAAGAATTAACAAAAAAATTACTAGTTTAAGCTAGTGACAGTCGGTTATGGTAATTCAAATAAATTTCAAAAACATAGAACTTACATAGAGTTAGGAATGGTGTTGGAGAATTACTAAAAATGATTGATGAGAATTACTATATATTCACTTTATCCACAACAACTAACAAGTTTGGAGACAAGATCCTGATCACAAGTTTGATATGTTTGAGAAGAAGACTAAACTTGCATTGACTGTACATGCAAGTATTGATTGTGGTCCCAAATTGTCCTATGCATACATCTTATCTACATTACTTTAACTGCACCTTTTTTTTTAATTAGTTGTTTGATCTTGTTCATCAGTTAAATCGATGCTAAAATTTTGATTGTCTAATACAATTGCAAATATTTTTAATGAAACAAAGGTAGGAATTTCATTTAATTTTTATATGAAAATAACTACTCAAATAAAATCACCCATGGAACGTGTTTTGACTGTACGTATTAGTACATGCAAATATTGATTGTAGTCTCAAATTGTCCTATGCACACATTTCTTATCTGTAAGTGCACCCTTTTTCTTAATTAGTTGCTCGATCTTATTCATCAGTTAAATTGATGCTAAAATTTTGATTATCTAATACAAGTATACAACTACAAATATCTTTAATGAAAAAAGTAAGAATTTCATTTAATTTTTTTATGAAAATAACTACTCTAATAAAATCACCCATCGAATGTGTCTTGACTGTACGTGTTAGTATATGCAAGTATTGATTGTGGTCCCAAATTGTCCTATGCACACATTTCTTATCTACATTACTTTAAGTGTACCTTTTTTCTTAATTAGTTGCTCAATCTTGTTCATTAGTTAAATTGATGCTAAAATTTTGATTATCTAATACAACTACAAATATCTTTAATGAAAAAAACGTAGGAATTTCATTCAATTTTTATATGAAAATAACTAATGAAAAAAAGTAGGAATTTCATTCAATTTTTATATGAAAATAACTACTCAAATACAATCACTCATCGAACGTGTTTTGACTGCACTTGTTAGTACATGCAAGTATTGATTGTGGTCCCAAATTGTCCTATGCACACATTTCTTATCTACATTACTTTAACTGCACCTTTTTTCTTAATTAGTTGTTCGATCTTGTTCATCAGTTAAATTGATGCTAAAAACCAATCATGTGTTGGTGTGAGTGGTTCGGCGCTCTCATCCCTTAAGCAAGGTCGTGGGTTCAACTCCTCCTATGAACGGAGCTACACATATTGGGAGCACTTTACCCCTTAGTGGGTCGACTCGGTGCGAGTTCGGATTAGTCGGGGTATGGTCTGGGCTGACTGCACCGTATGGTGGATCCGTTCCACCCGGAAACCGGATGGTGTAAACCAAAAAAAAATTGATGCTAAAATTTTGATTGTCTAATACAATTGCAAATATCTTTAATGAAAAAAAGATAGGAATTTCATTTAATTTTTATATTAAAATAACTACTCAAACAAAATCACCCATCGAAGTGTTTTCACTGTACATGTTAGTACATGTAAGTATTGTGATCCCAAATTGTCCTATGAGTTGTTGAAAATCTTAACAACTTTTTTAAAAACAAATAAATCATATATTAATCATCTATTCATTTTATCCGTAACAATTAATCACATATTTAAAAAGGGTGTCGATATTGACACCTATGAATATGTTAAGCACACTCATTTTATAAATACACCAATGTGTAAAATTTAAAATTAAATCATCACTATAAACACTATCCTAATACCAATAGTACTCTTATTTAAATTAATGTATTCATTTTAATACATTTTATTTATAAACCCTCCTATATTATTAACACACCCAATTTCACACGTTGAGAATTCATAAAAATTCGATCATTATTCCAAAATTGGGATATATACTGCTATCTTTAAAAAAAAAAAAAAAAAATTACACAATATATAGTTATTAAAAATCTCTTAATTAATTCCCATAAGGCCATAATCATCTTCAACCACTCCACCTAGTTATCATTCTATGTTCGATATGATCTACACAATATATAGACATTTTATACAAGCATGTGTGATCCATGTACCAGACAAAAAAACGATCTAGTACTTCACAATATAAAAGATGTTAATTAGAAATATATAACTACATATTTCTAATTAAGATGATAATTATTAGTGGTAATTAACTCAATATAACAGATGCTAAAAATAAATTATAGAGTTTAGCTACTGAGATAAATAAATAAATAAATAAATAAAAAAGCATACCAAAATAGTGCATAAATGAAAGAGCCCATACATCTAACTAACTAAACATATAAAATGCAGTTAGTGGTTTAGAAAATTGGAATCAGAGAAATTGCATATGATACAGATCGAAACAAACCTTCATGAGCCATGCATGCCATAATAATGCTTGATTTTCATGGCTCAATTTGAAGACGGTTTCATTTCATTTATGCATGATACGTTGGTTGAAATTTTATTTATTTATTTCTAAATTTATGCTGCAGCTAATTATTATTAGAAAGCAAAAAAATTTTCCTATTGCTTTATCATTTGTCTTCAAGGGATATGATCGTGTTAGATCAGGTGACTAATTGAATTTAATACCTATTAAATAAATATGAGTTTAGTCGTACGTGGTTATATTTGCTAGGAATTTCTGTTATCAACCATGAAAAAATCATATAAAATCAAAAGACTATATATATACCCAGAGAAGAAAGGACATAGTACATGCATAATGTGTGAACTTCAAAGAGAAGAGAGAGGACCTAGTTACATGCATTGTGTGTGAACTTCATAAAATAAAATACATCTTGACCACCCTTCAGTTAAAGTACTACTTGCTTGTCTCATAGGCCTGTTGATCAACTATAATTTCATAATTTGAATTCAATTTCTTGCAAGTTAATTAACTAACTAAATGTGTAATAATTATATAAAAATCAACAAATTTTATTACAGGATATTAAGTTGAAATTATACATTTACAAAATTTCTTACCTATAGAGGAAATAAATTAACATACACACACCTTATTTGTCTTTGTCAACTTCATTGACTGCAACTCTAAACACTGAAAGGTTATTTTTGTCTTTCGAAAACTTCATTTCTTAAAATTCATCTCTCTCTCTTCGCGTTATTCTTGGCCGTTGGATTATAAATCAAACCAACCCAAGATGAAATCATTTCTCTTTATATATATATATATATATATATATTGATCCCATTCTTCTAATCTCATCTTCTCTCCCATTATTCTCTCTTCTTACTTCACACATTTCTCTCATGTATAGTAAACGAAAAACAAAAACCCTCCAAAGTCCAACGACACATTTCTAAAAGATGAGATTTTGGCGGTCCAGATTTCGGTTGGTGAAGCTCCAGTCGTCATAGAAGCTAAGATTGACGAAAAAGATGAGCTTCCAGTTCCAGCAACCTAGGAGGAGGTCGAAGCTCCGTTTCAACGGTCCAGATAGGCTTCGATGTTGAGGTCAAGATAAGCATCAGCACCATGAAATGCTCCGGTTGCATGAATCACCGGTTTATGGTCCTCCAACTGACCGAGATGGCGAAACACGTTAAAACAATTATCATGCTCACACTTAAGGCTCTTCAGTTACAAACATACTAAATTAGCAGCATTGTACATTTATATAGTTTTTTTTTTTTTTTAATAACTATATTTGTTTATAGTGCTCTATTTGTACGAAGGAATGAACAAATGTCTAGATAAGTTAATTTGGATCAAGCAACAAAATAGATTGATGGAAAACGAAGATCAAGATGCTATGTGAGAGTACTGTAAACTTGGAACTACATTTTAAATTTCTTGTTTCAATTCGATTTTCTTATTTAAATAACTAAATCTCATCATGCTGTAAATAACTAACTAATGTGCATTAATTAAAAATTAACTTAATAAATCTAAATTTAAGTAACATCAAAACAATTAATTTGATCTTTTTAAGTACGGGTTTATTACCCATATGGCCATATAGGCAGTAGCTGCTAAGAGCATCTCTAATGGTAATGTGGCTTGCATTTAAAAAAAATGGTGATATGTCAACATTGTTAAGCCAATTGCTTTATATGTGGCATGTAACTAAACTTGATAGACATCCAAATAAAAAAGTGGTCTCCAATGCTTCACTTGTACAATATATGTTTTTAATGACATGTCAGTTTATTATTGGTCTCCTTAAATATACTTTAGAATTGTTGAATAAAATAAGGTAAAAGACAAGAGTGGTTGCTGACTGGGCCAACAAGACGGCCGTCCAACAGACCGTCTGAAATCAGAGAGTCATGTTGACCGCCTCTAAAAAAAAAGTTGCCACCTCATCTTGAAGTTGTATTAGAGATGTTGCATTGGAGATGGATTTTTTTAACAAAATGGATGTCCATCCTATGTGGTATTTAATTTTTTCACAACCCACATTATCATTGGAGATGCTCTAAGAAGGCTTCAGGTGGAGACGGGGATGAAGAAGACGAAAATTAGATTTATTCCTTCTGATCTTTTGCGGGTAGAAGCAGTAGAACTAGTTGCTTGATCTGGTGTTTGTCAGCACCCTGTATCAGGCTAGTTTTGTTATATCTATGTGTTGTTTTGCTTTTCAAATGTTGAATGTTTGGTTTTAAGAAGTTAATAAGTTTCTGGCATTGTCTTTAAATTTTTTATTGAATACAACTCTAGATTTTGTTATTGGCAAACTAGTAAAGTTTCCTTGAAAGTGTGTATTTTCTGATCCAGTCATAGTTAACATACAATAGGGTAGATTTATAATGGCCGATCATGAAGTCATTTTGTTAATTTTATGGTTCTAGTAATCGGCCTATGTGGCCGCTAGGCCTTAGGCGGACCCGGCCACAGGAGGAAAGTCCAATCGGCCTTTATAGGCGACCAGGCTCCTAGACGGCTTAGGCGCCCGCTATTAGTGGATCTTGGGTGTTTTTAGTAATTTTCAAATTACTTTGGACTCGGTGATGCAAAATTAAAGAATTTGTTTTAAACAATGCTATTAACTCAACTGTGAAGCCATTTTTGATATTTTTAATATATATATATTTTAACATTTTTAAATTTTAAGAAAACTAAAAAGGAGTGGCAGATCCTATCCTGAAGCTTTTAATAGCTTGTGATTTGAGAGGTGATTATCCAATTGCAAAACAAGTTACAACTCTTATTTGTATATCATGATATTGATGAGAAGAAAGGAGGAAGAGGGAACGATATTGGAATATATAACACTTGCAAGATGGAAGCATTACCTTTTAAAGGCCTATTAATCCAGAAATATGGGTTGAACAAAGTAGTGTTTAATTTTTAATTTTATTTTATGTTTCAAGCAATAATCGATAGAGTAATTCTTGTTTTGATTTCTTGTTTCAAACAATATCAGATAAAATTCATATTTTTTTCGTACAGAAATCCAATACGTTATGGTGTTAATTGAAAACACCGGTATCTATCGAAATCCCAAAAAAAAAAAGGAAGCAAAATCCCATAGATTTATCTCTAGCTTATTTATGAAGCAAAGTCTACCAAAAGACCAGATCTCTGGGATCATATGTATGGCTCAGACAGGAAGTGCTCCTTTTTTTTTTTTTTTTTTTTTTGAAATCTTTGTTTTAGATCTTTAAAAAAAATAAGAAAAATCTATGTTTTAGATGAGAATCCAATATTAGTAGCCTCTTCTTTCAACAAATAATAATAATAATAGTAGCCTCTTTATTGCCCTCATATAATATGATAATTTTTTTTTTGAGTCTAATGGGCCTTTTCGGCCCAATAGCTTAATTATCGGTGCAATTCTGGACCTTTATCAAATGGGCTAGAGTATTAGACCCTATAGACAGTTTAAATGGACCCTTAAAATCCAATAACTAAAAACACTCGGTTATTTTTAAGAAAATAAAAACGATAATGTAAAGAAACCGTTTTTCACCTTTTTCGTTTTCTTTTCTTAATGTCTTTTACTTAAGAATATGCACACATTTCTTATCTGCTTTAGTATACAGTATTATCACCCTTTCTTCATGATATGCACTCTACATTACTTTAAGTGCACCCATTTCCTTAGTTGCTCCATCTTGTTCAGATAAATTGATACTAAAACAATAGTATATATACTTGAAAAACATAATAACTATCCAAAAGCACATGAAGTATGTCAAGGAAAAAGCATATTTGGTGGTGAAATTGCTGATTTGTTTTTGAAATTCTTTGCTCTTTTTTGGAAATGTCTGAGGTGTTATATTTATAGCAGGTTTCCGGTAAAATTTTGGTTTTGAAAATGGGTCATTTGGGTTATATTTGGTTTGTTACTGAGCAACCATTTGGTTTTCTCAACTTCATTGGCTGCACCTCTAAACACTGAAAGGTTAATTTTGTCTTTCGAAAACTTCATTTCTTAAAATTCATCTCTCTCTCTCTCTTCACATTATTCTTGGCCGTTGTATTATAAATCAAACCAACCCAAGATGAAATCATTTCTCTTATATATATATAGATCCCATTCTTCTAATCTCATCTTCTCTCCCATTATTCTCTCTTCTTTCTTCAAACATTTCTCTCATATATAGTAAACGAAAAACAAAAACCCTCCAAAGTCCAACGACACATTTTTCCTCCAACTCTAACCCAAAATATATCCATGGTGAACCAGGGGCGAAGCCAGGATTTTGGCTTTAGGGGGGCCGAGACAAAAAGAAATTCAAGTTTGTACAAGACAAATTTATTAATATTTAAAAACTAAATTATTAAAAAATATAATCAAATCTATACTCATATTTAATTCTTGTAATTGAGAATCAATTGCAACATAAAATATATACATACCTAATAATACTGTTTAATTGTAAAATTATCTTGTTACTGGTGAGTTCGACCTTGTATTGCAATGTAGCAAGAATTAATATCTGGAATATCTATTTTGCATGTCTCGCAAAATGAACTTACTACTTTAATTAATAATATATCACATCAAGTATTTTTTAGTGATTATGGTTAATAATCTCCATAATATCTACTCATTAAATACATTATTAAATAGGAACATATGAATATTTATTCTTAAAACGATTATGGTCACATGTTCATAGCTGCCGATACTCCTTATATCAAATTTTCTTAGATATATTGGACTTTAAATGGTAATAATTATGTTTATAATTAAAAAAATAATGTGATGGGTCAGAGATATCTTTGATTATATAACACATTAAAAATAATCTTTGATTATCTTTGACCATTTTATATATATATTTTTTAACATTTTTAAATTTTAAGAAAACTAAAAAGGAGTGGCAGATCCTATCCTGAAGCTTTTAATAGCTTGTGATTTGAGAGGTGATTATCCGATTGCAAAACAAGTTACAACTCTTATTTGTATATCATGAGATTGATGAGAAGAAAGGAGGAGGAAGAGGAAAAGATATGGGAATATATAACTTGCGAGATGGAAGCATTCCCTTTTAAAGGCCTATTAATCCAGCAATGTGGGTTGAACAAAGTGGTGTTTAATTTTTAATTTTATTTTATGTTTCAAACAATAGTCGATAGAGTAATTCTTGTTTTGATTTCTTGTTTCAAACAATATCGGATAAAATTCACGTTTTTTTCATACAGAATTCCAATAGATTATGGTGTTAATTGAAAACGCTAGTATCTATCAAAATCCCGCATAAAACAAGAAGCAAAATCCCATAGATTTATCTCTAGCTTATTTATGAAGCAAACTCTACCAGAAGACCAGATCTCTAGGATCATATGTATGGTTTAGACAGGAAGTGCTCCCTTTTTTTTTTTTTTTTTTTTCTCTCTTTTGAAATCACTCGGTTATTTTTAAGAAAATAAAAACGATAATGTAAAGAAACCGTTTTTCACCTTTTTCGTTTTCTTTTCTTAATGCCTTTTACTTAAGAATATGCACACATTTCTTATCTGCTTTAGTATGCAGTATTATCACCCTTTCTTCATGCAATAATGCTACATTGCCTAAATCTGGTGCCTAAATGATGTGACAACACTCTGAATTAAATCACAAAGAACCATTTTACGTACCACGTAGTTCGACCACCTACAGGTGTCGAGTCGACTCCTACAAGACACCCCTTTTAGCTTTGTTTTACAGGGAATCCAAAGCATTCGACAAAGAACCATTCATAGATTGCCGGTGCCCTGAGTATCACGATTTTGACCGAATTTTGACCATAGGATTTTCTGGTTCTACACCCTACCATTCTTATTTTGTTAACTTTTTGTGTTTTTACTTTTTAAATAATATAAAATATTTAAAGAATATTAAAAAATTAACAAAAATAAAATAATACCAAAACAAAGAAAGTATACCATTAATATCCCATTAATATCCAAGTAAGCACCGGTTAAGACACGTTCACATAAGAACAGCTCTGTCTATAGAAAAAGAAAGAAAGATGTTGGAAATATGAAATTTATCTTTAAAAAACAATGGGTATGGATCAATGGTTATGGATATTGATGGCTCATGGATCAAACTATGGATGGCCCAATATGGCCCATTTTGTAACTATGGTTATATTTTAATTATGGTCTATGTATGGTTTAGTTATTATGTAATGAATGATGTAATAATGTTTAGAGAAGTCTCAAGACTTCTATAAATATCTTAAGAGTCGGTGATGCACTGATCATTTAATATAATGGAAAATAGCTGGCAAAGTGCCAGTTTATTGTAGCACCTCGACCTTTGAATGATACGTGTACGAGTGGTTAAGATATGGCGGTGCTAGTTTAAAGTAGCACATCATCCGTCGGATGGAGTGATCATTGATGACAATCCAATGGTTGTAAATTGTTATGTATTTTGTATTTAAACCATCCAATGTCATTGTCAAAAGATATAATATGTTTGTGTTTAGCCATTACCAAAATGGCCGGTGATGTTAATATAAATATCTCTCAAAATTTCTCTTATGTTTCTTCTCTTTTAATTTTATGTTCATGTCTTTCTATTTATGTTTCTGTATAATGTTTTTATAAATGTTTATGAAAATATATTTTATATAATGTTTTTATGGACACAGAGCAATAATCTCTGTGATGAAAAATGTTTATTTTGCTTACTGGTTCAACTGTATGAAACTAGAAGACTTGAGCAACTTGCCTAGTTTCGTATGGCTGAAACCAGTGAAGTGCAACCAAAAGGTCGCACATTGACAGTTGGATGTGCAATGTAACGTGCAAGCAAATAGTCGCACATCCTTCTGTAGAATTTTCTAAACCTATTTTCAACAAAAGAGAAAAGAAAAGAAAAAAAAAAAAAGCCATAAACCAATCCTTCGATGACCATCAATGATCCCGGCCAATACTATTATAAGCATCAGTTAATACACATAGACACATAGGAACAACTATGATAGAAAAAGAAAGAAAGAAAAAAAAAGCCATAAACCGATCATTCGACGACGACGACCACCAGTCACCAACGCCAATCAATGATTCCGGCCAACGTGGATTCGGAGCTGCCGTTTGTCTCGGAATCGAAGATAGCATTGGCCGCACTGTTCAACCAGCTTTGGATGCATGTCACGGTAATGAGAGGCGATGGCTTTCTTATCGTCAAAGCTTCGACGGCAGGCCTGGCACGGAAACGGAAGCACGAAGACGTCCTGAGCCAGAAGCTCTATCTCAGGTGCCTGCATGGTGTGCAATGTTTTTGAATCTCATAGTTTTTGAAAGTAGTGATATGTTTTTGAAATGTTAAAGAGTGTTGTATATATAGCAGGCGTCTGGTTTTGATAGCAGGTGTCTGGTTTTGAAAATGGATTTCCCGCAAATTTTTCATTGCTTGAAACTTTGAAAGTCTTGGTAATTGGTAATATTATTGGTAATGCTTCCATCTTGCAATTTATAAAGTCTTGGTAAAGCGGAGTGATCATTGATAAGCATATTGATTAATGATTATGCTGCATGCCGAAGATAAACGAATCAAGCACCAGTTGCTAATGTTTAGAAGTTGATTAATAAGCTGATGTGGCAGGTTATTATCCTATTCAGCAATATTCTGTTAGAAGTTTGTTAGAGGTTGATAGAAGGATTCAGAGAATCCAAATAGCACGACAAATAGCACGGCATGTATGTTTGTGGGCCATGACACTGAAGGAGTGGGGAGATTAAATTTGGCCACAAGAGAGAGAAAGAGGGAGAGATAGAGAGAGAGATAGGTGGGGTTTGACATTAATTGGATGAAGTAGAGAGATTAGATAGATATATTCCAACAGAGATTTCATTTGGGCAATTACTATATTATGATTCTTGATCAGTGGACTTGTATTAATATTTTTCAATTGAATGAACGTGTTGTTAACGAGTCACTTATAAAGTCCCCAAAAGAGATCATGAAATATAGTTGGAATTAATAGTAGATTAATTCTTCTTTTTGGTATTTCTTTTCTTCTCATGAGAAATTGTTTCTCTTCCATTTTTTTATACCACTCGCGATGGTCGGACGATTCAAACCAGGAATACTATCAGGCTAAATGAATGCTCTTATCCCATCCATATTGTGCGGTGGTAATTGTTATATCTATCATTGATTCCTATATGATCTCCAAATTTTGCAATTATATATACACATCTTTAATGCGATTTTGCCAATGCTTCCTGGGTGACCAAGTTATCCATAGTCATCACTCCCCATCCAATATACCTTCCCTGAGACCACACAATCTACTTGACTACTTGACAAAGTTCATCAGACGCTATTACACAACATAGAATTAGTTTAGATTCTTTGTCACCATGTCCAAGCTGACCTTATGCTCCATCCCCCAGATGAATAGCATTTTAAATGAAACGCTACTGGAACTAGAGTTTTCTTTAGTAACTTCTACAACTGCAGCAGTGTGACCAGGGCCGGCCCTGAGGCTGGAAAAAAGGGGCAGCCGCCCAGGGCCCATCACTTAGAAGGGCCTTTAGCCATCAATTAGAAGGGCCTTTATTTACATGACACAAATATACAGTTCTTGGGCCTAATAAACTAGTCCAATTATGGTTACTGTTTGTGGCCCAACGAAGGCCTAATAAACTAGTCCAATCATATATAGTAAGCTAACTGTTGAATTGCATTTATTTATAACCTAATATTACTAGTTCTTTGAGTTGTTCTCTCGATGTGGGATCCTCAGTCATAAACTTTTTGTTTTGATTATTTATTTGTTGAGCCTCATGCTTTTAAAGAGGTGTTCTTTGTTTCAAGTGGTACTTTTTTTGTTTTTGTTTTTCCCCATACCATATAACATATTGAATGAGTAGCATGTATTTTCTCTTCACACATGAATAAAAAAAATCACATGGTAGCAGTACAAACTCATCAAAATCACGCCTCTCTTTTCATGTGGATCCTGCAGGGAAAAGCTTGTGTATTTTTTTTTTTTTTTTTTGGTCATAGTTTGTGCAGTTTGTGATTGTGGTAAACAGAAGATAACAAGGAAGCACAAACTGAATTGATATTGTGTAGAATGCCAATTGAATTTTTATAGGAATAATAAAGGCTGACTAAAACAAATCAGATTGCACCTCCAAGTAACTGATTCTAATTACAGATACAAGGTAAGAATAAAAAAAAGCACTAGGTCTTGCATTTGAACTTTTATCGAGCAATGACGAAGCACAAGGGCATATAACTGTTGCCATTTCTATTTGCAATGCTTTCTATAGTGTATGGTGTTAGCCTTCCAAGGCTAGTATGGCATGACAGTATGACACACACATACACTTGAGGGGTGGCTGTAGTTTTTGGCATAAAATGCAATAATTGTTCATTTATCCCTATATGAATTAAAGTTTCCACCCATTAACCATCTATGTTTGCACCGGACAATCCCACATTGATAAATAATGAATTGAGGAGAGAATCATTACATATATAAATAATTTTATTCCACAATTTCAAAATATGAAAAAATGGTTCAACAATTCCCTATGAATTAATGGCCTTTGCTATTTAAAATACCAATCTTGAAATCGGTAAAAAATTTCTTATTATATTTAATCTTTAATACTTTTATTAATTTATGGGTTCGTGGGTGAGGGTGTGGGTTTTTTCCGAACCTATTACGGGTTCAAAATATGAAAATGAATAAAGGGCCATTTTAGAGATTTGCCCCGGGCCTTCAAAATGTCAGGGCCGGCCCTGAGTGTGACAAACACCACAAGATGCCATCCATGTTCTTAGTCCCATCAGCATTTCAGCTTCACTAGGCATATTGGTGCACTGCGATCTCCGTGGCCCTAATCTAATCATAAGTACCCATTTATATTAAACTGATAAATTGAACCTAATGTAATCAATATTGCAAATAGAAGTAAGCTGAAGCACACTCACAACGGATAAACAAGACTAACCACAGGCCTGCAGATATCTTTAATTAGCAATGGTTATGAGCCAACATTTTGAAGAAAGATATCTTTTACCTTTAGCTTCTGGTAAGTACGTATACATAGCGAGTCGTATACCTAGCAAGACTGAAGAAGGCAAGTAGCTCGCTACATTTATCCTGTATGCCGCCGCCGCCGCCGCCACGTCGTTTGGTGGGTTGCTGTGGAAGCATATGGTATGGTACTTGATGGGATATAAATCTGAAATTCTCTTTCTATGCAGCCGATCGCCATGAATTACAAACCCCACCAAAAACAAGAAAATCTTCGTACAGAGTTAATCGCCTAGCAATTTCCACCAAAATATCAGGATTATATATGTTGAGCCCAATTCCGTATTGTTGTAACTTGTGATGAGTAACCAAATCGTAGACATCTTCTATGATTTCCTTAAGTGAAGAAGTAATCTATTTCCTAATTAAGTGGAAAAGATCCGAATTCATAAGTTTAAAAGGATTCAATTACCTTTTCCTATGTCGGTTTCAAATTTGACAATCAAGAAGATTTCCTATGTTGGTTGAAAAGGGATTGGTTGAAATTACTATACTTTTGTTGTAACTTGTAAGTTGATAATTGAATAGTTGAATGCAATTGTGCAATTTTATTAACTTTTGTTTTTGTTGATTTGTTTATCTTATGTGCAAGGAGAATTGTGTAAAATTATAATTAATTAATTAATTAATTAATGAGTAATGCTACACATCCCACCAAATTAATATATTACTGTCTCAAACTTGTTATAATTCAGTATTTTACACAATTTTTTCAATTAAATATTTTATATTTCTTTCTCTTTCTCAATTATTGCCCTTTATTGGACATGGGGATATTTTCCTCTCACGATTAAATCCAAATATACTTTGCTTCCATTGTGACTTTAATTTGTTACTAAATTTTCTATACTGTCAAATGAAGAAAAATTTATTCCAAGAGTTTCACGGTCGGTAAGAACTTGACTTATATTGTGTTTTTCTAATTTCAAGCCCAAAATACATGTGCTCGGGCACGTCACCATATTCTTATGATGTGGTATGTAACGCCAGTGTTGGTTGCTGACGTGACTTGCCATGTCGGCCAGATACGATGACGTGGCCACACATGTCAGCAGAATCGGGTTATTCGAAACCGCCCAATGTTAACTAACCTGTTCCCGTGTTCTAGAAAAGACAATTCGATGTAAAAGTTTTTCTCTTTTCACATGAAACCCAAATGAATTATCTCATCAAGCAAACTAATCTAACCAACATCTCTCTTTCCTTTGGCGAAAACCTGTAAGTTGTTAGCGTCTAACCTGTAGAAAATGCCGATGCTTTTGACCCTTCTCATTTCTCCAATGATAATTTATAACTCAAAATTATACAAATCCATTTGTTCAAATCGGATTTTTTACTACGATCCGACATATTTTACCCAGGGCCGGTCTTGACCATTAAGAGGTCCGGGGCGAAAATTTTGAAATAGACTCCTTTATCCATCTAAAAGTTAAAATAAAAAATAAAATAAAATAATTATCAAACACTAACCGTATCTACTCTGAAGAATTTTTTGAAGTAAAAAAATCAAAAAGTGTGATTTTTATTTTATCAAACTCTAAAAGTATATGCTCTGATCATGGAAGCAATGTTTGTATCCGAATTTGTGACTTGGAATTGTTTCAAGTACCCCCTATGACCACATGTGGAACTCATTTGGCAGTGAAATCGGATATGTATTATTATTGGTAGATATGTTTTTAAGTGTAAATATATATATATATATATATATATATAATAATTTTTTTTCTCAAAAAGATTTTGTTGCTAAATGAAAAAAAAAATCAATACTTTGGCAATTAAAAAACAAAAACTTGATTTTTTTTTTTATTCTTTTATATCAAAACTAACGACATCTTTAATGCGATTTTGCCAATGCTTCCTGGGTGACCAAGTTGTCCATAGTCATCACTCCCCATCCAATATACCTTCCCTGAGACCACACAATCTACTTGACAAAGTTCATCAGAAGCTGCTACACAACATAGAATTAGTTTAGATTATAAAGAAAATAGTATTATAAAGAAATGTCGTTTTACTCTTTATAAATAAAAAATTACTTATAAACCTAAAAAGAATTTAATAAGGCAATGCCATTTTTACCCTATATTATAAAAAGCTACAAAAAAAAAAAAAAAAAAAAAAAAAAAAAAAAAAAACCTTTAAAACAAAATTAAATATAGCGTAACAATTTATACTTAGGACTCCAACAAAGCTGCACTTTCAAACGTTTTGAGTAGTAGGGTTAGATTTGTTGAAGTTAGATTTAGACTTAAATTAAAGTTAGAGTCCTATTAGTGGTTATTTTATTTATTTTATTTTTTAAAAATATTACAATAGTTCGGGATTTGGGGGGTAAGAGACTCGAACCCACAATCTCTTGGTGTAGGTGTGAGAGGCATACCATCAAACCAACATTATTAGTTGTAGTGGTCAAAATTTGGTCTTTAGTTGGGCCCAATGCTAATATAAGGTGAGTGGCAATAACTTAAAAACTGTATCTATACCCTTTTCGTAATCACACCCATCAAAATTTTTAAAAAATCTCCAATTTGTAAATAAACCCCACTTAATACCAAAAATACCCTTTCTTTAATTATACTGTATTGTATTTTTGTAAATGCACACCACTTATAACTATTATTATGTTATTTAATCAATATTATTATTTCAAAAAAAAAAATTGTTACATTTAATTCTCTTACTATTCTTTCTCTTCCCTACTTCTCTTCTTTTCTCTTCTTGGTTTTTTCAAAATCAAACTCCATTTTTCCGTTACAAATCCATTTAAAGATTTTTTTTTATTTTTTATTTTTTATTTTTATTGGATAACCACTTTTTGTTTGAGAGAGTTGTAGAAATGCAAGATTTATGTCATGTCCTAATTGATGTAGAAGTAGATAGGTGTTAAAAGACATTTCAAAAAAAAAAAAAAAAAAAAAAAAAAAGAAGACAGGTGTTAGATGAAATTGAACAACATATAATATATTTTTATTAACAAGAAAGAACATATAATATTGATAAATAAATAAAAATCTAAAGTGTGTTTGAAAGAAATAAAAGAAATATAGATAAAAATTAATTTAAAACTTTACTTTTTCACAACCAAATTTGTCTCATGATTTTGATTTATTTTCCATACTTAGCAATTAACTTGTATTTCCTTAAAAGAGATTGAAAATATATTTAAAAGAGAATCTAGGGTTTATTAAAATGGAAAGAGTTTTTATGATATAAGTTAATATCAAATCATTAACAGGAAAAACAAATACAAAAGATTAAATTAGAAAACTAATTAATAATTATTTGTGGGTATACTAACAAACAATTAGTCCTCTTAATAATTTTACTCAAGGGTTGGATTTTTAAAAACATACTAATTTGGGATGTATAAGGATGCAAATACCGTCACTCATATAAGGTTTTTATTCTACAAACTTCAAGGAATATAAGCATGCCAAAATATGAAATATGGCCTTAAAGCCCATCGAAAGTCTGACCACAAGGCCTTAATTGACCAAGTCAAATGAGACTATCGAAACAAACGTTCATGAGCCATGCCATAATAATGCTAGATTTTTCAATGACACGGTCAACGTGAAACTTTTCCATTACTTTTTCGTTGATGATGGAGATTTTCATGGCTCAATTTAAAGACAGTTTCATTTCAATTTTATTTATTTAATTCTAAATTTAAAGTTTATTTTAAGTGATACAAATTCTTATATTATAATCTTTCACGTGATTTTGTTTGGATCCCTCAATTAAATTAGGAATTAAGTTTCTGAGCCAAAGAATTAAGTTTCATTCGTGTTTACTAATCATGAATGGATGGAATCGGAATCAAGTTCCACTAGAAGGGAATTGAGGGAAATTTGAATCAAGTTACTAAATTACAATCCAGTGTTTACTAACAATTCAGGAATCGGAAACAGAATCAAATTTATTCAATTACCAGTGTTTACTTAAACTAAGGAATCAGAATGATACATAATTGATTACAAAAATATCCTTGTGTATGAAACATGTAGAAATAAATATATTTTTTATTATGAAAAAATATATTTTTTATTACTCATAACACTATAATTATAATAATTAACATCTTTATATTGTAATATTTAAACTAATCAGATAAAGAACTATTGAGATAACTTGATTAAAAAAACGAAGCCGCAGTAGCATATATATATATATAAGAGATATTAATATGTTGTAGTTATTATTTTTTAAAAAGTGCCGTAGTTATTTCTAGTTCATAAATAGTATTGTAATATGTACATATAAAGATGATTTTTTTTATAAACCACACAGCTAGAATAATTTAAATTATTAATTATGTAAACCAATATTCATATTCAAAAAAAAAAAAAAAGTAAATCAATATGATTTACATAAATTAAAAACAAAAGTTAATAATCATGAAGAAGACGATTATTTATTTATTTATTTTTAAGTGAGGATATTTTAGTAAATATGTCATGAATTCGTTTTTCAACGAGGAAAGGAAACTTGATTCCTAGGGTGGGTGGTAGGAATCAAGTTCTCCCTTTCTATCAGTAACTTAATTATTGATTAATGAGTGAAATCCATAGAATTTAATTCCTTTTTAATGAAATTTGATTTGCCGGTGACATTATTTTGTCATAATCTGCATGTGAGAACCTAAAAACCAAACTGCATTCTCTCAATATGAGCAAATGTTAACAACTATGTGAAATTAAAATTAATCAACGAAAAATGTAATATCAGATTGACTACTACCGGTCATGAACATCATCCTTCACCCTCCCTCCCCAAACCAATTCTAGTGAACAACTGAACACCCATGATTGCCATATAATATGAGGGCAATAATCAAGAGTAGGGGTGACAATATCGGCTATCGTGTCGTGTTTATATAAACGTCCATTAATTTTTTACACAATCCGAACATGACCCGTTAAATTTATCGTGTCAATATCGAAACTTAAATACATCCCATTAATTAATGGGTTACCTAATAAGACTCGTTTAACCTATTAATTTATAGATTATGAATCTTATAATAAATTACACGTACATCAATGTTTCATCAGTGCGCCCATTAATTATTGAAGTACATGGAATCTTATAAGTCTTTTTATATTATACAAATCATATTAAAAATGCCTAAATTTCCTTTTTCCAAATAATATTAGATCGTTTTTTAATGGACAAGTTTCTCATTGAAAAATCAAGCATTATTATGGCAGGGCACATCGAACATAGAATGAGAACTTGGTGGGGTGGCTGAAGATGATTATGGGATTTGGATCTTCTCTGTAATTTAGAGCTGAGCATCAAATAAATTCAATCAGCATCCTTGTTCTAACAAGATTAGGAATTTCATTTTTATCTTCTTCTTTTTATAATTTTCATATATACATAGCAATCAAAAATAGACTGAAGCATTAGTTTATACTAATTAATTTTCTTATTTGACTAAGCATTCATTTATACTAATTAATCTTCTTTTCTATATAAACTAAACAAAAAGAAAAATATATTCTCTCTCTAATTATCAAAACTTCAAACATTTTCTTCTCCAAATCCCAAAAATCAACATACCGATCAATAATGGATTCCATCAACATCATCAAAGGCTACAACAAAGTAAATCACACTCATGAAAACCAAACTCCTCCACCACACAAATCATCCACCACCACCACCACCCAGAAACGCATCTCCACCGCCGCCACCGTCGCTGCAATCCTCTTCCTGACCTTTTTCATCGGTTTGATGCTCGCAGCACTGATTCACGAGTCAACCACCGAACCACCCGAGGAGTCATCATCATCATCATCTCTCTCATCCAACTTGGCCGAGTCGATCAAAACCATCTGCGGCGTGACTCAGTACCCCGATTCGTGCTTCACCAGCATATCTTCTCTCAACAACAACAACATCTCATTGATCTCACAAAAAAACCCAGACCCAGAAACCATTTTCAAGCTCTCTCTCCGAGTCACCATCAACGAGCTCACAAACGTCTCTTCTCTGTTCAAAACCCTCAACGAACGCCACTCAGAGGCCGCTCTGCGAGACTGCACGAGCCAGTTCGAGGACGCAGTGAGTCGACTCAACGACTCGTTATCGGAGATGGAGGTGGTGGGACACGGAGAGAAGATGTTGACGGAGAGAAAAGTCAACGACATCCAGACGTGGATCAGTGCTGCGATGACCGATCAGGAGACGTGCTTGGATGGGCTGGAGGAGACGGGATCAACGGCTGTTGATGAAGTCAAAGCTAAGTTGATAAAGTCAAAGGAGTTTTTGAGTAACAGCTTGGCTATTATCGCCAAAATCCACATGCTTCTTCACAAGTTTGACCTCACCATGCATTGATTTTGACTTTTGATTTTAAATTTTTTGTGTTTATTTTTGTAATATGTTTGTCGGTGTGCACTAAAAAAAAAAAAAAAATTTCGAATTTCTATTTATGGTTAAATTACTATACTTTTGTTGTAAGTTGATACATTAACTTTTTTTTTTTTTTTTTTTTTTTTTTTTTTTTTCAATCTTATGTGCAAGGAGAATCATGTAAAATTATAATTAATTAATTAATAAATGATTGTCTCAAACTTATAATAATTTAGTATTTTAGACAATTTTTTCAAGGACTCAAATCAGCTGTCTTTGTCTCAATGAAATATTATTTTATTTTATTTTTTTGATTTGTTTATCTTATATGCAAGAAGAATCATGTAAAATTATAATTAATTAATTAATAAATGACTGTCTCAAACTTATAATAATTTAGTATTTTAGACAATTTTTTCAAAGACTCAAATCAGCTATCTTTGTCTCAATGAAAAAAAATTTTATTTCTACCTCTGTTTTTTTTTTTTTTTTTTTTTTTTTTTTTTTTTTTTGGATTTATTTATCTTATGTGCAAGGAGAATCATATAAAATTATAATTAATTAATTAATAAATGACTATCACAAACTTATAATAATTTAGTATTTTAGACAATTTTTTCAAGGACTCAAATCAGCTGTCTTTGTCTCAATGAAATATTTTTATATTTCTTTCTTTTTCTCAATTATGGCACTTATTGGACATGGGGATATTTTCCTCTCATGATTAAATCCAAATATACTTTGTTGCTTCCATTGTGGCTTTAATTTTTTACCAAATGAAGAAAAATCCATTCCAATAAGTTTCAAAGTTGGCTAGAACTCATCATTTAATCACCTAACACAATCTCTTTGAAGAGTGACATGGTCAAATAATAAAGCAACAGGAATAGGACAAAAACACTTGCAAATGGAAAACAAAATTGCTATCTAATACTAAGCATCATTAAATTTTCATTGCTTGAAAGTCTTCTGGTCCCAAACAAATCTAAATTAAAAGACTAGATACTGGAATATATATTATAGATGTAATAGAAGAAAGTACAATTATATATATATATATATATATAGAGAGAGAGAGAGAGAGAGAGAAAAGTCTGTGACAACAGAGAAAGAGCTCTATCAATGATTGATAAAAATCCTAAAGCTGTAGAATATCATCAACACTAGTGATGTCCATTGAATTCAGCAGCTGAGATAATCTTTCACTTAGACCATCCACTTCACTTTGCAATCTCTTTATGTAACTGCATGTTTCCTTCAAAACTTTTGATGCTGATACCTGCAAAACAAACAACAAAAACTAACCATGCTTCATGAAACTATAACGTGCATTGTTATCATGAGTTACATTCAATCAAAAAACTATAAAGCTAGTTATTGTTTACCTTTCCGTTCCGTGTTCGATTAAGTTGAGGTAGTAGTTCTTGTAGCTTGGAGATGAGATGGTTGATCTCATCTTCTGTGATCTTTGAACCAGAACTTGACATATTTTTGAAGCTTTGATGAGTTTGCTCTCTCTGTTTTTTTTTTTTTTTATCACTCTCTTAGAACTACTAGTCAGTAGAGCATAGGTTTTTGTGTGGAAGTTGAAATGGGAAGCTTAAAAAGACCAAGTGAGTGAGTGAGTGAGTGGGGGTTGGCAAATAGACACAAACAAAACAAGTTGTTGAAAATAACATTATCAAACTAAGAAGACATTTGTTGTGACATCTGTTAAAGTTCAATTAAAGAGACATTTGTGATTTGTCTCACAAATTTGCATCACATGGGCCTATGATTAAGTGGGGTCCTCCTGCTAATTGAACCCTTAAAACAATCACCCCCCATCAAAATTTGTCAAGTTTCTCATTTGGGTTATAGAGATTAGTGCAAACTCAAAACCCTAATCCGATGGTGTCCGGTTTTCGGTTTTATGTTCTGTTTTAGCATTATAATTAGGACTCAAATCAGCTGTCCAAAAATAGTGTCTCAATTTGTGTCTTACCAACCAAATTGGGATATGTATCTATATTTAATTATTATTATTTTTTCAACTTCTTCTATAAATGTAGACATTGTCCCAATTTGTTTGGTTAGATACAAATTGGGACACTATTTTTTGACAGTTGATTTGAGCCCTTCTAATTATGAGTAATGCTAGACATCACAACCACTATCATAACTCTTCAATCACAACACATGTGGCAGACTGACAGCTAAGGTGTCTATTGATAGGATACACATTAATAATGATTTATCTCATTTACCCATATATCTATTCACCAATTGACACATCAGCTGACACATGGGTTATAATTGAAAAGTTGTAATATTGGTTGTGATGTATAGCATTACTCTATAATTATAACTAGAGACATTTACATGCTACCAAAAATGATGCGCATGTTCTTTGTTTGTCTGACTGATGATGGTACAGTTCCATCTTTGTCTATACCATTGTTTCCTCTTGTCAAAAGCTGTTCACACTCTCACTGCAACAATGTGGCCAATCACAACACATGTGGCAGACAGACAGCTGAGGTATCTATTGATGCGTTGATACACATTGATAATAATTTATCTCACTTACCCATATATCTACTCACCAATTGATACATCGGCTGACACATGGGTTGTGATATTGGTTGTGAGGTGTAGCATTACTCTATAATTATATATAGAGATATTTACATGCTACCAAAAATGATGCTCATGTTCTTTGTTTGTCTGACTGATGAGGGCACAGTTCCATCTTTGTCTATACCATTGTTTCCTCCTGTCAAAAGCTGTTCACAGTTTCACACTCTCACTACAACAATGTGGCCAATCACAACTAAAGGTGGCCATGGTTTCGGTTAAACTGGCGGTTTTGTCCACGGTTTAACCGAAACCGTACTGCCAAAAACAGCACCGAAACTGGTGGCTTCAAAACCGGAACTGGTGGCTTCAAAACCAGTCGGAAACTGATTGAACCGATTACGGTTTCGGTTTGGGCATGCCCAAAACCGGTCAAAACCGGAGGTTTTAACCGCTGTTAAACCGCCGGTTTTTTTTTTTTTAAAAAAAATAGACGAATCAGAAGGTGCCATGCGGCACATTTTTTGAATTTTTTTTTTAAAAACCGCCCAAAACCGAAACCGTGACCAAAACCGGCGGTTACAAACCGCCCCGAAACCGTTGGCCATGGTTTCGGTTTAGGTCCGAAATCGAACCGTGGCCACCACTAATCACAACAAATGTAGCAGACCAGCAACTGAGATATCAATTAATGAGTGGATACACATTAATAATGATTTATCTCACTTACCTATGTATTTACTCACCAATTGACACATCAACTGACACATAGATTATGATTGAAAAGTTATGATATTGGTTGTGATGTATATAGCATTACTCTATAATTATATATAGATATGTTTACATGCTACCAAAAATGATGCGCATGTTCTTTGTTTGTCTGACTGATGAGGGCACAGTTCCATCTTTGTCTGTGCTATTGTTTCCTCCTGTCAAAAGCTGTTCACACTCACACTACAACGATGTGGCCAATGAAAATCTAATCTAAATTTTCCGAACTATATACAGTTCGATAACAAATCTCTCCAAGTAATTTTGCTACTTGGTAGTGTTAAATCAATCACAACTTTAAGTCGTTTTCGGACATTGCAACACAAAGAAAATGCTAGAAAAAAATTAGGTTGAAAGGTTGATGTGACTATACATATAGATACACAGAAGAAGAAGATGAATGAGTAAACCATACAAGACAATATACTGTAAATGTGTAGAGGATAAATTGGCTAAAAGCAAAAGGCTTCAATAATGAAGTGTTTTTGGCTTCATTTACCAACCCACTAAATTTGACCCCTAATTTTTTGGTAGCTGATGGGCATAGATTCATATAAATGATGTTTGTCTAGTATTGGCACTTGTCAGAAACAAAACTCGCAAGTTGGTATGATTGAGAAAAATCTTCAGTGTATCGAATGCATTGTTAAGTGGTGCACTCGGTCACTGAAAATGTAACATCATTTCTTTTTTTCTTGCCATATATCATAACCTCAGTTGCCGAATACACCACTCAGCAATACATCCACATCCGAGATTCGCGGAAACTTCATGCTTTGCACTGTTGTGAGCTTGTGACGTGTTGCCTCTTTATAATTCTACAACTTTTGCAGTACTGATTTCGACAGTTGAGCAACTGTCAATTCTAAACGATCTAAACCGTAAAAAAAAAGTTAGAAACCACAGCAATCATTGGAGAAATGTCTACATACATTCAACAATATTTCACTAAGTATGCAACATTTATAATGAATTTGAAGCTAAATCACCTATATAATTGGTAGTGATTCAAGAAAGACGAATACACGACAGAATGTCATTATTGGACGGGTGAACGAATGACGAACAATAATCCAAAGCAACAGTAAAATGACAATGGCCTCTCTATTCATGGTCACTGGCACTGTTTTTGTCAAGCTTTTTAATGCAATGAAAATTTCAGTACATAACATTACAAGTTACAACCCCTGATTTGTAAGAAAAATGATACACCATGCATCTCTCGCAGCAATCTTGTCCCGTGGCAAATTTCGTCACGTGGCGTAATCGCAACGCAACAGGATCCAGTAATGTTGAGATGTTAATAGTAAAAAGTGTAATGTTCTTGCTTGCACTTGAAGAAGTTCTTAGATGCATCCGATGCACCATGCATCCCCCACCCAAATGTTACCAACGTGGTAATATCTGGGTGGGGGATTTAGGTGCATCCCGTTGCACCTAAGTTTTTGTCCCGCACTTGAAAACGGAAAACATACAAGCAAAGTGAAAGCAAAGTTTGATGTGGTCCAGTTATTAAGTTATTTAATCACTTTTGGCCATTTTAATTGCCATTTATTGTAACCTGACAAACAATTGGGTTTTTTATTGGTCATTGTTGGAGTAGATGATTACAGAGTTTGAGTAGCTAGAAAAAGGAGGTCACCAAACAATGGTTTGTCCAGTTCTATTGAACAGGTTTTTTAGAATAATCAATCATTGAAGGATTAAAAACCAATTTCTATGATTAATAAAATAAGGGGATATTATCATTGAGTCCCTATATTTTTCAGAATTATCTGTTTCCTACTCGTTTATTCATTTTTCACTGGATTTGTCCCTATGTTTTTAAAAACCACTCAATTTGATCCATCTGATCAGAATTTTGACGGTCAATTGTTATAGAAAATACAAAATGACATTTTTACCCTTGACTTTAAAATCAAAATAAAATAAAAGAAAACTTTTATTTTCTTAATTTTATTTATAATTATATATTATTTATTTTTATTTTTAGAAAAAAAAAAAAAAAGGGAAAGAAATTTAAAAATAGATCCCCCTACCTAACAACAAAAAAATTTGAAAAAAAAAAACTCGAACAATTGGAAATTATAAAAAATATATAAAATAAAAAAATAAAAAATAAAATGAAAAAAAACACACACACGCATCATGAACCTTCCATTATCAATTCATCATCATCAACCTCCAAATCCAACTCTGAACACACTAAATCTGGACATTGAATGAAGGAAAAATCATGAGGCACTAATCTATCGAATAACATCTGAAGAAAGGCTGAGAGCAAGGTCTCTCCCACAACCATGGATTTGGTTTTGTTGGTGGAAAGAAAGGATTATCACACATAAAGAAAATGATGAGAGCTAATTAAGAAAGAGAGACTATTTTTTAATTATTTTTTTTATTAAAAATTTTTAATTGTTCTTTTGTTTATAATTTTTTAATGGCTAATTAGCACGAATACCCCTTGAACTATAGCCAAATTTACACCTTACCCCCTATACTTTTTTTTTTTCGACAGTAAACTCCCTAAACTATCATAAATTTTCAATGGTTAACGAAAACCTAACGGAACCCTGATTCCGTCTAGGGAAAATTACACTAAGTTCCCCTGATTATTTATATAATTGCATTAAACCGGAAAAATATAATAATATGACACGAATACCTCTCTAACCAATTTTTTTTTTTTTTATAAATAAATTTAAAATTGAAATAATGGTTAAATAATAATAAAATTTAGAATTTTATTATAAAGACAATTAAATAAATAGAGAAATGAAAAAATTAAATTGATATTACAATTATTTAAATTATCTTTTTATTTAAATATCCCTAAATATAAAACCCAGATAAATATTTAAATTATTTAAGAAAAATAAAAATAATGGTTAAATAATAATACAATCCCCTTTCAAAAAATAATAATAATACAATTATGATTTTTTTTATAAAGAAAATAAAATCTTTAAAAAATTAAAATATCTTTAAAATCTTTACCATTCATCTCATAGATGGACGGTGGAGAAATATTTATCAAAACAAATTCAAATAAAAAAAAGTATTTTTTTTTTTAAATAGATTGATTTATCTCAATTTTTTTTTTTTAATAGATTGATTTATCTCAATTACAAAATAATAATAATACAAATACAAATTTTAAAAAAATGAATATTGATCCAATTAAAAACACCTATAGAATAATTAAAAAATAAATTTTTTAATTTTTGGTTTCTGGGTGTTGCAAATTTAAATATTTTTATTTCTTTAGAGAATGGAAATTTTTAAGGATGATGGAGAAACAGATGTTCATTTAATTAGATGAATTGATGTTCATTTAAAAATATTTATGTGAAATTTTTTATTTTAAGGATTTCTCTTCTCTATGTTTATTAAGTTAAAAAATTAATTTAAAAAACACAATTCACAAACCAATAAATGAAATCCAATTAAAAAAAAAAAAAAAACATTGATGGATTTTCAGATCTTCATTAATGGAGAAACTTATTATTTTATTTTTTTGTAATCAAGATCAATCAGTCTATTTAAAAAATATTTTTTTTATTTGAATTTGTTTTAATAAATATTTTTCCACTGTCCATCTCTGAGATGGATGGTAGAAATTTTAAAGATGTTTTAATTTTTAAAGATTTTATTTTCTTTATAAAAAAATCAAATTTGTATTATTATTATTATTATTATTGAAAGAGAATTGTATTATTATTTAACCATTATTTTTATTTTTCTTAAATAATTTAAATATTTATCTGGGTTTTATATTTAGGGATATTTAAATAAAAAGATAATTTAAATAATTGTTAAATCAATTTAATTTTTTCATTTCTATATTTATTTAATTGTCTTTATAATAAAATTCTAAATTTTATTATTATTTAACCATTATTTCAATATTAAATTTAATTTTTTAAAAAAAAAATGGGTTAGCGGGGTATTCGCGTCATATTATTATATTTTTCCAGTTTAATGCAATTATATAAATAATCAGGGGAACTTAGTGTAATTTTCCCTAGACGAAATCAGGGTTCCGTAAGCCATTGCAAATTTATGATAGTTCAGGGGGTTTACTGTCGAAACAAAAAGTATAGGGAGTAAGGTGTAAATTCGGGTATAGTTCAAGGGGTATTCGTGCCAATTAGCCTTTTTTAATTTTTATTATTTATATATATATATATATATATATATATATATATATATATATATATATATATATATATTTGTGTATTAACACGTGGCATATTATTGTTTAAAGATAAAAATATCCTTAGAACCGTTTAATTTGACTAACGGTTAACTCACGGAAGGGCAAAATTGAGTGGTTTTTCTAATCATAAGGACCAATCCAATGAAAAATGAATAAGTGAGTAAAAAACTGATAATTCAAAACAAAAAACATAGGGATCCAAATGATAATATCCCTAAAATAATATGATCTTTTTTCATTTATTCTTTTGAAGAAACAAATGGTCGGTCAAGGAGATACAGTCATATACAAAAAATTATCCAACATTGCATCAATAAACATCCCATGTTTTAGGTTCGAGTCTGCTGCAACTCTTCGGAAGAAGAATGGATAAAGAAAAAAACGACTTACATTTTAAAAGATTTCAACTCGTGAATACTCGATTTCTCACAATCTTTTCTACCTCGAACACACGCAAATGCCGCATCCTGTTCTCTTTTATCCATGTCTCCCCTCCTACAACACTGCCTTGAAGCTGTTTCTCCTCCATTTTCATCAACTTCAAGCCCTCGTTCAATTTAGGGAAGAAGCCTTCAGGCCTCAGGCACCAAGCCCCAAAAACCCCAAATAAGACCTCCATATCACAACCTAACCTCTCAACACCATCATTGTTAAATTTTGCATTGCTCATTAGAATACCATTATACAGAAGCCGGTCCATTGCAGCCGCCAAACTTCTCCAAACCCCAACAAAGTCCACATCGTTCAAACTCTCTTGTATTACGGACATTTTTCCTTGCATATAGTCTAGAGCTCCAACTAAAGTTTTGGAGACGGTCCAACCTTCTTCATTCTTTTCTTGCCACTGCCTCCTGTTTTTCATATACTCTCGACATCGAGCATCACACCCCCTCAAAACAACAACTGATAGTTTCTCAACCCACTCCATTCGGAATTCCTCAAATTTTTTGATCTCCTCATCAAAAATTGCACTTACACATCCTTCCGTTGGCCCATGCCCATCAGTAACATTATTATCAACGAGAGATGATCCAATTTGATCATCCTGACAGGACCCCATCTCAAGAAAAAAGACATCCTCACACCATTCCTTTAAAACAGATTCAAAATAGTGTGCAGCATTAACAGAGTTTGCCACTTTTATTAGGGCATCGTCATCCGTCAAGGCAGTCAATCCTTCAGCTTCTTGGCACTTCATAAGTAAGCAATCCAAAAACTTATGAATGATAGGGGCACCGGCTAATCTGAGAAACCTTGACCTTGAAGAAATGGTGGGCAATGATCGACATCGGTCAACCACTGATGATAGCCGCCGAAGAAAGGCACTGGAAACTGCAGGAGATTTGTAATCTTCTGTACCGAACAAAAGAGCTGCACCCTGGATTTTCATTGTCCAATTTCTCTCATCATCTGTCTCATGTTTTAGTTTATCTAGCGCATCAGCAAGCTCTATTTCTCCCCATAAATCAAGCCAGTCAGGTCGATCACAGAAGACGGATAGGGATGAAATCTTCTGCGAGTTCCCATCTTCCTGAAGGGAAAGCAAGATTCCAGATTGTGCTACCAATGACTTGATTCGCTTGTCAAAAGAGATCATCAAGTCAACAAGATGAAGCCATGATACCCTTGCCTGTGATTGAATACCAGTGATACTCTCTTCATCCAACTGACCAACATAAACAGGGAATACCTCTTTTGCCAAGTATGTAAATAATGTAGTCACCATAGCTGAAATCCACTCTTCCCTGCAACTGTATCCTACTAACATAGCTTCATCCACCAGTGGTTGCAATAATTCATCCATAGAGTCAACATAATCCCTGGTAATCTTATATACAAGAGTGAAAATGAACTCAGGCTTATCAATCCACTTTGAGAAATGACGTTGGCATGCAACAGATATAGGATTAACTAGCTCTTCAATCGCCCAAAGTGGCTGATGAAGAGCAACTTCACGATTATGGCCTTCAAGTTGCCTAGATTTTCTTCGTCTCTGCAATTCCTGAAGACAGCACAATGCGATAAAATTTTCACAGTATTGGTGTTTGAGGTCCCCTTGAATCGTAAAAAGTGGATTTGGGACTTCAGATGATGTCTTCGTATCTGGGATAGAGGAAGACAAACCGGAAAGTGGTGGTGGCCATCCAAGGGAAGTAAGGAGGGCCCTATGATCCACAATTGCCTGGGGTCTCAATATAGCTAAAGCACGATCTACTCTGTGGTCAACTGCTGCCACAAGATGTGACCATTGAGGGCGTGTCTTTGTAACTGATGTTAAAACATCTTCTGCTTGTTTTAGTCTTTTAATAGCAAGCAGCCGCATGTCCTGAAATACACAAAAAAATAAAAAAATAAAAAAATAAAAAATAAATAAAAATAGAAGAATTGTAATAGATTACACTGATTAAATTTATGACAAAATTTTGTTTTAAATAACAAGGGCTCACTTCTGAATTTTTTGTAGAAGAGTGCTTTCTCATGTTTTTGTTCATAGTAGAAGATACAGCATCTTCAATATCACCAACCAAGCTGTCAAGCTTCAACGCTGTCTCTGAAAGACAGAAACATGTTTTTTGAGAGAAACTAAATATTTCAACCAAATAATACATTTATAGCAGACAAATTTGCAGTTGTGATTTCTAGAAAGGACATGCAGGAAAACTGTGCACAAATGGCAGCATACATAATATGAATAAAGGATAAAGGGAAAACTCATTCCAAAGTAGAAATTATTAACAACACAAGAATGATACGATATCAGAAAACAACAATAAGGAGTTGAAATCCCACACAAGGTATATGCACTTAAGGAATACTAAACAATTGAGTGTATCTACAATAATGAGATCAATTTAACCACCAATCTAAGACGGGTGAATTACACTCCCAATTCATCTTAGTCAGCACTCAGCACCTTGGGATGTAAAATACATTTTCAAAGCAAGTAACAAAAAACAACTAACCAGCATAAGCTCGAACCGTCTCCAACCTAGCCACTTCTTTGGCCAGTGCAGGTAGCTCTTCCCCCAATATGTGGTCCGCCTTCCTGCTTCCATCTATACACAAAATTCATCACAATTGAAAGACTAATACAAATGTATCAAACTTAGGCACAAATCAAAACCAAAATACACAGTTTTAAAACCACAAATAGATATTCAACAAAATATGTACACAGATAGATATTTACAAAATATGTACACAAAGATTCATGATAAGATAAATACACAAATTATACACATATGTCTAATTTCCTATATATACCAGAAAGTACTCAAATTTCATTGATAAACAAACAAATTGAACAAAATCATACATTCAGTGCATTTTCAGGCCTCAAAAAAACACGAAAGCAAGAAAATCATCACACAAAAACATACGTATACGTAGAGGAAGCTAAACGAACCGGCAACAGAGGAAGGAGAGCGAGTGGCGGAGGCGAGATCGGTCAACTTGACGTTGACGTGAGAGAAGAGACTGTTGGATCGATCGGAGAAGGAAGCGTAAGCGAAAAGCTTGGATTCGAGGGCGCGATTGAGCTCGGTTAAACTCCGATCCAAATCGCGACATTGAGCGTCGACCTCGGTTGCGAAATTCGAGGCGCGAGCAAGACCTTGTGCGTTGGCGAGGTTATCGTTGAGAAAAGAAAGAGCGGAGGACGATACTGTCGAAAATGGAGGTAGAGTCTCTGTTGAATCCATGATTTTTCAGGTCATTTGAGAAAATTTCAGTCAAAATTGAAAGGAGATTCATACACATACACATACACTAGTAGTGAGTTGGCGTGTTTCATGCTTGTGTGTTTTTTATGTTTTTGCTTCCATGGAAAGGAAGAGATGGAAACTATTACTGAGTCGAAACTCAGTAAATAAGCCCAATTCGGGTTGGATTGGGTTTGGTTTCTCGGGTCAGCCCAAAACTACATTTTTTCACTGGACCGCTTGATAGTTGGGTTGGATCTCCGGCCCACTTTGGATTGGATAATTTTTTATTTTTAGAGAAAATTGCACAAACCTCCCCTGATTTTAGGTCTAATTTCATATAGATGAAATTTTTGCTTAAAATTAGAAAAACCTCCCTTTCCGTTAATTGACTTCTACTGAAATAATTAGTAGTGATCGAAATAATTGACACACCAAGACCACTGGAACTTGTCGTAAGTTGGGCTTACTAAAATCAAACACTATTAAGGGACTCAGATTCTCGTGCGGGAGAAATGCGAAGTAATAAATATGAATTAATAATTACGAAAAAAAAATCAAAAAGAGAAGAAAACAAATCGAGTGAGTGAGAGTGAGTGCTGCCGGCAACATTTCCGATAACAAAACTTTAGTACTTTACAGCGAGGAGGACCACATGAAATAAACATATAAAATTTCGTATTTCTTGTTTTATTATAATTTCTATAAGCACATGTCCTTATAAAGTAGAAAGCAATTAAGAATTTCACTACTAATTTAAAAAGGCCAGTCTTAGAATTTAGGTTCTTCTTCAATACTTCAACACTTCAAAACCAATCGATTTTTCTTAAATCTTGTGTATTATGTGGACGTGGATTAGATTATTTATTAATTAGTGAATTGGCAAAATTATCCAGATTTGTTCTAGAAATTAAAATTATGATTGGTTGAATAATGGTATAGGAGTTACATACTAGAAAAACTTATATGGAACGATAGAATCGCCACGTGGTGAGAAATCAAATAGAGCTACATTGCGATTGGAACCGTCCCATTCAAGTTTTTCTACGAAGAGAAACAAAAAGACATGATATAAATGCAAATTATGCAATGGTGCACCATCCACTTGAGCCAAGCCTGGAGTGGTCTGGGTGGCTAGACCCTGTCCACAACTAATCAGATAAAATCACTTTTACAAAACAAACACAAATCTAATAGAATCAAAGATGTGGGAAGTTAATCAGAAACTGCTTCTATTAAAAAGCAAATAAGAAACTTCAACAGAGATAAAACAAACCAAGAGTTCAAGACCACCTGATGTGCCATTGATGAATGATAATGATGTATGTGTATGTGTACAGATGATGATGATGATGATCCATGTAACAACAAAAACCACCTCAACTTTATTTCAATGGTTTTCCAGTTTTCACTACTTTATCAACAAGAAAGGTTTCATAAGCAGAGACGTTACGATTACAAAGTACAAACCCATTTTTGAGGACTTTCCGGTATGCATTTGAATAATGATTTCAATATTGAATTTCCATCGCCAGCAACAGGGGATGTTTCGCATTTCGCAGTTCATGTCCCTCGGCAGTAACTTTCCAATCCTCAGCTTAGATTTCCGTTGAGAAATAAAAACAGAAATGAATCCTGTGTCTTTTTGCAGTCATTGTCCAATCCTCCACTGAGAATTTTGTTGTGAAATTGTTGGGACAGTAACAAATCCAGCTATCTCCTCAAGTATCTATCTCTGCAAAGGCCTTAGCGGAAAAACATTTATGATTTCACCAAATCAAAACAAACATTGATAATCAGCACCAGACATAATAAAATGAATAGGCATTTTCAATCATAAAGTGAGAATCACAATTGTACCAAACTGTCATTTTCACCTGAAGAAGAGATGCACCATAACAAACATTACTACAGTAGCAAAGAGTCAAAGTGGCACACAAAGGGAAAACTTACACATACAACATACGGAAGAGACGGTGGCAGTGAAAGTGAAAAAACTATTTGAGATAGGGGCAGTGAAAGAGAAACTATTGTAGGTACAGAGTCAGAAGAGACGACAACCAAAGAGAAACTATTTCAGATGTAAAGTTGGAACAATTATTATATATGAACAACTTCAACTTTACGGGAACCATTATTTTCTTTATTGGAAAGTGCATTATATGCAAATAATTTTATTATAACAATAACAATAAACGGTAAAACATTTTGTTTACAATGATATCGACAATCTAAATGAACAGTAACAAAATTTCCCTTTTACCAAAATATAATTATTCGTGATTTCGCTTTCATTTATCTTACCTTTTAATCGAGAAAAGTATTATGTCAAAGAAAATATTGAAAGTATGCTCAAGCACTATTTGATGTTCGCCCGAGCATACTTTCGGTATATAATACTTTTTTCGATTAAAAATGTATGATAAATGAGAGCGAAATCACGAATAATCATAATTTCATAAAAGATAAATTTTGTTTCTGTTCATTTAGATTGTGGATATCATCGTAAACAAAACGTTTTGTCATTTATTGTTATCATTATAATATAATTATTTTTATAGACTCTCATAAAAATTAAAGTTGTTTGTATATAATAACCGTTATGACTACATGTGAAATAATTTTTCTCTTTCAATGCCATCGTTTCTTACTTATGTCTAAAATAGTTTTTCTCTTTCAATGCCATCGTCGCACCAACCCTATATCTAAAATAGTCTTCATCTGTGCTTAAAAAAAACATATGGAAGATTACTTCTAGCACTATAAATGATTGACTGCTACAATCGGAAAATATAGTTTGCAACAGAATTTTATATTATCTGGCTGCAAACTATATGCACCCAAACAAAATGTTAATGCAGAGAAAACAACAGAGATGAGCAAACATGGAAACGAACAGTAGCAAGCATACTTTGTTATGACAATAAAAAACGTAGCGGTCTGTATCCAAATTCATCAAATATTCAAAAGTATTCAAAAACCCAACAGAAAATATAGAAAAATGATGGTTGTCTCTAGCACATAAAATTTGCAGGCAAGCTTACTAACAGATAAACGCTCAGTAATTCAGTCAATAATGGAAGGCCAAGAGAACATCAATGAAGGAACCACATCAATAGACAAGCTTCAGCATAAGTAGGAAAAAAAAGAAGAAAACCTAACGAAAAACTTCCGTCCAACCTACCTTATTAGCAAGGGAAACTGCTAATCGCCACAGTTGCAAATTATAAGATAATTGCAGTTTTTGGCAATAAACTGACGATTTTAATATAGGACATAATCCTTCATCTGCATCTGCTAAGCCAGCCAGCAAAGAAATCCCACTGGTGCTGTTAAAAAAGCAAATCAGATCATTGCACGTAGAAAAGAAAAGACAAGAAATGCAAACTTATGGAGTAAACTACGGCGCTGTTAAAAAAGCAAATCAGATCATTGCACATAGAAAAGGAAAGACAACTAGAAATGCAAACTGATGGAGTAAGCTACGAAAGCATGTTACTGGATAGCTAAGCAAATTTAGAAGCACCCTATGCTTAACGTCCATCATCGGCACACTGTTATAAGAAGACAAGAAAAACAAAAACAAAAATTGAAGTTCCTAATATATAATTTCCATTTTCTAATCTAGCTAAGAATTGAGCAAATCAAATGTAAGAAAACATTTCCGAGACAGCCAGGGATGCTCTTCATGCATCTTGGTACATTTAGTACATACATCAAATTTCATATATTTAATCTTCAAAGTTTAACTGCGTATCAATTATAGTTTTTCTTATTTAGTAATATTTTTAATATTTTAAAATTGATTCTTATTAGGAAATTATCTTTAGTGTATATATTGTAGTTATCTTTAGGCATTGTAGTTAGTGGGCCGACCCGGTGCGAGTCCGGATTAGTCGGGGTGTGGTCTGGGCTGATTGCACCGTATGGTGGATCCGCCCCACCCGGAAACCGGATGGTGTAAACCAAAAAAAAAAAAACAAAGCACGGTTAATTTTAAATTTTTCTTTTCTTTTTCTTCTTAACTATCATATATGCTCCTAAGTCCTAACATGCATCAAAGATGATTGTTTATTCCTGATAAGTTCTATAAACCTACTCTCTACTAACTATTTTGAATTATATTTTTAGACCTTCACAAGTCGAGGGGAACAAAGGTAAGCCTGGGCTTATATAACTTTTGACGCCAACAAGTGACACTACTCAACAGGAAGTAAAATGCCTTGTCTTAAATTTTTTATTTGAATTACTAAACCTTAACAGGCTACATAAAATCTTTGGAACCTAATACCCTCAAGAGCATTCAACAAGAAAACAGAAGAAGATAAGGTATACATGAATTAGACATTGACACCAGTTTGAAACAGAATGGTTGTAGAGATGTAAGTCCCTGTTTCAAATTTTCATCAAGAGAGCATTAAGTTACAGATAGTGTAATATAACAGTGAATTTAAGAACCCAAACACATAACATATTAAATGAATTATATATTCAAGCGATATATACAAGCAATGGGTGTATCGGAAAAGAAAATATGAAGTTTTTCCCTTTTAGGAGGCATAGATGAGAAGTTTGTTTTGATTTTCTTTAAATAAAAGCAACTGAGGATTATAAAAACACATTACACAGATTAAGATATACTAAATAAACTTTTCATATATTTCAAAACAGCTAAATTTTTTACCACTTTCATTATTCACCCCACCTGTGCATAAAGCTCCACCCCCCCACCCCATCCCACCACCAACCCCAACCAAAAGAAACAAGACGCTCTGACTGAGAAAAGAAAGAAAAAGAAGAAAAAACATAACAAAACAAAAGAAATTTACAAAAACAGGAAACCTCCCAGACCCCCTTCTAAAACTGTATTTATGATTCTATATTAAACCTGAAACTTCCCCAGATAATATTAAACCAGAAACTTCCCCAGATAAGAGATTACCACTGTCCACAACCCATCTCCATGAAATGCCACAGTTGCGAATTCCAACCAGTACATACAACGCCAACTAGTACCTCAGCATCCCATCACAGCACAATTGTACACAAAACTGGCTGAGGGCCTTCTTGCAAGCAAGTTCCACTCTGGGGGGCCGTCACCTGGAACCCAAGCATTGAGCTCAATCACCCCTTCAAACTCACTCCTAGGTCCACCAACAACAATGAGTTGGTCTCCACAAGCCCTGAAAGCTAACCCCCATCCATTCACTGAATCTGCTTCATCAGGCAATCTCCCAAGTCTGACCCAGACATTATTCTGTTTGTCATACTTTCTAACTTCCTGTAGTACATGATCAGCTGCATACAGCTCATTTTTCACGACAGCAACCAGAGGTGGTGCCTCAGTTACAGCATAAACTTCAGTCCCCCCAACCCTTCCATTTCGTGGCGGGAACATGTTAGGGATCACTGTCCATGTCTTTGTCTTCAAATCGTACACCTCTCCACATGTCAGAATCTTTTGGTTATCTGTCCCAATGCCACCAATAACATAAAATTTCCCATCCATAAATACTCCAGAGCACATTTTCCTTGCTTTATTCATGCTCGGAATAAGCTCCCATGTACCGGTTGCTGAATTGTAAAGCTCTGCGACGCTTAAGATATTGCCACGCGGGTCACAACCACCGGCTAAGATTGCAGTTTTTCCCAGACTGGCAGATCCGAACAAGCACCTAGGCACATCCATACATGTGCCAGAGGACCACGTGTTCGTTAAGATGCTGTATTTATAAACAACATAGGACATTATTTCCTTGCCAAAAACAAGCAGTTCCGTACCAACAGCCAACGACTCCTTGTCTGAACACATGAAACAATCATTTCGATTCACATTCACACGCGGCAAATGCATCCAACGCCGTCGAATGGGATCAAAGGCCTCCCATTCCATCAGGTTGCAAGAGAAGTAAATCCAATGCTCCACAATGCCCATTTTTAGCCTCTGCTCGTAAAGCTCACCACCCCGAATGAGAGATTGGAATGCTTTATTCAATGATGCAATCGCACCATAGTCAGACCTTGAGCAGTGAAGGAGACATTTGGTTGTGATGTCTCGCCCAAGTTGGTGGATGAGTGAACTTGAGTCTGAATGATCCTCCCCATGGTCCTGGTTGTCTTCTTCATCTTCCATTGGAAGCTTATTGCTTGAGAGCTCAATTACACTATAGGCATTGTGGATCCACTTGCTCTCGTCCTTGCACAAGCTTGGCAGATCCCTCGAAATGAGAAAAGATGGTCCTTCCAACATATTTGCAGAGATTATATCGTCTGAGTAGCACAAGAGTTCCCTATCTTCCCCACCATAACCAAATGCAAAATCCAATCAGTGTAAAAAAGGAAAAAGAATCATATACCCCAATTACTCACAAGCAAAACCATACAAATTCAACTGAATATGAGTACATTTCAGAAATAAAACTAATTCAATATCAACGAAATGACCACTTCAATATCAATTTCAATTCAGAAAGCAACGAAGTCCCATAAAACTAAGTTCAATGTCAAAAAATACATTATCTAGCAGGAAAAATATGACTTTTAAAGGAATCACAACTTTGATTATCACATGCAGCACACATTTCTAGATGTCTGACAAGAAAAGTAGACAAAAACAAGAAAAATGCATCTTCAAGCCATCTCTATCAATCTAAATTGGCACAAGTCAGAGAAAACAAAATGCTAGACACACAAAATAATGCTGTCATTAAAGTTTCAACCGATCATTAACCTTATCTACCAGCATTCAAGTTCATGCACCAACAAAACAATCCATTATCCAGAACCAATAAAAAGTCTGTAGAGTTCTGATAAAGAGACATTTCAACACCCCACAAATGAGAAGAGACAATTACCCATATCAGATCTCCATTGACACCAAAACATGAAGAAAAAGGAAGAAGAATTCATCAAAATTGAATGCCACACCCACCTCAATACAAATGAAACCAGTGTGGCAAATCCAATTCATTGACAAAATTTTCCCTCTAAAAAAAAAAAAAAAAAAACAAACCAACAAACAGACAAAGATCCGCCATTGATAGCTACAAAAGCAATCTTGCAATAGACCCTTCTTCATTTCCCTCAAATGACAACCCAACAATGATACACATATATAGCTCAGCCCACAGAACCAAAACCAAAACAAAAACAAAACAATAGCAATTTAAAAACGAAGAGAAGCGAAGAAAAAACTCACAGAGCAGCAAACAGAAAACGCTGAGTGGTTTCCTTCTAAGAGCAAAGTGAAGCAAACCCAGTTGTTGTTTTGCTCTCTAGCTTCAGTTTTTTATTTAATTTTTTTCTTCTCTCTCCAGATTCTCTCTCTCACTCTCTCTGGTTATATATATTCGCAGAAAGAGTTTTTATATTTTGTGTTGGGTGCTTTGTGCTTACATGTGGGGGTTTTGTTTTTATAAGGGAGCTGATAAAATAAATAATTTTTTTAACAGAAAGATCACTAATGTGGGTCCCACAACAAGGTTGAGGATTGCGTGAGGGTTTCCGTCTCTGGTTCTTGCCCTCCGTGTTTTTTTTTAGAAACCGTAACGGACGGACGGGACGGATGTCTATTGCATTGCACCATGTGTTCCGTACACTCTTGTCGAACGAGGTGGACACTCCATCTTTATCTCTATATCCATCTCGTATATAAAAAACGGGGTAAAGCTTGTTGCACTGCCCAAGCGTTTGGATTGAGCTTATGGGTACGGCGGAGCCTTACCAACAATTTAGGGCATGACTCTCAACCTCAATCGAGCTTTAAAATGTCATTGCCTCCGACCACCATATCTAAAAATAGCATTTCCTTCATTTCATCACTTTCAATCATTGGCAAATGGTGGGAGGGGATGATAAGGGCTATAATTCTTGTGTATTTTCAACATGTACAATCTCTTCTTAAAATTTAACAATATCAAAGACCGTGAACAAAATCTTGTTTAGTCCACTAAAAAAGGTAATCCTTCAAAGTACCTAAACTTTGACATGATTCGGTACAAGGTCAAGGGAATAAGTATTTGGTTATAATTAACTAGCTTAATATTGAGATTAAATTGAATTTTGTTGACGCTAATAATTATTCAGTTTTTCATTTTTAAAACTCATACAAAGATTTAGTAATTAGTCCAACTTTTAACATCTAAAATTTATAGTAATACTATGATTATTATTTAATAGTAATTATTGATTAGAAGCTCCCATCGTGGTTCGATTCTTTGTGTTGTATAGCTCAAGAAATATGCAGGGCGAATTTGAAATAATATTAAAAATTTAATAACAAATATAAATAACAAAAATATTTAGAGTAAAATGTAAATAAACTCTTACAAAACTTTATGGGCACGTGGGGACCATGGCCCCCTCATGAACTAATGTGGCACTGATTTTATATATTTCTGGACGTGATTAAGAGATTGATCTCGCTATGTTTTTTTTTTTTTTGTTTTTTTTTAATATATATATATATATATATATGGAAACTAAATCCAATTGAAAATATATATGTATTTAGGGCAACAAAATCCAAGTGAAAAAATATTTATGTATGTAAGGCAACTAAATCCAATTGAAAATATATATATATATATATATATATATATATACCAAAACGGAGGACCAACAAAGCTAACAGAATGCACAAGACAAAATGCAGAAAATAATAAAACATGAAATTGAAACAGATTCCAACTTGAATAATAGAAAATAAAATTAACATAAACTTACTATAATCAGTATTAGTCTGACAGCAACGTAGATGCACACAAATAAGTCGCACTCTTTATTTATTTCAAACTTGTTTTTACAAAGGAATGGAAGGTTAAGAGAGGACGGTTACAAAACTAAGAGAGGAAGATTACAAAGTAGGAAAAGAACCTGAAAATCAGAACTTGCCTTCTCAACCGGAGAAGAGTTCTTTATATAGACCAGACAAATTACCATGGTAGTGATAACCAAGGTTAAGACTGACTCTGGTTAAAACATAATATGGTCGTTGAAGACCCTATAAGCTAGTCACATGGAGGAATGATTGATGCTGAAGCAATGATGGTGCTGGATGATTCCATAAGCTGGTCACATGGGTCTGATGGTGGAGGAATGATTGCTGCTGGAACTTAGTCAAGGGTGAAAGTAAGTAACTTTCAATTTGTTTCTTCTGCCGACACTCTTTACTTTTTCTTTTTTTTTTTTTCTTTTTTTTTTTTTTTTTTTTTTTTTTTTTTTTTTTTTGCCGACACAGGATAGATAATACATGATTATAATGGTGATAAATGCTAATAGAGGATTCCATGCTCTCTAAGAATAAGTCTGGTGAAATCTACGGGGCTAAAGCCCCTGAAACTGTGATAAGTCATGGCCGAAAATGCTTCCACAATGCTGTTGGGAAAAGCTGTTACCTTCGGTGGGGTCATCTTCACTAAGGAAATCATCATGGTCTTCTGAATCTGAGTCTTTTTGGGAAATGACTGTCATAGATTTTCTCATCTCATCAACGATGGCTAATAGTTCTTCGGGTGTCTTTGCAGCTGCAATTCTAGCTAGATTCTGGGATTTAACCATTAAGAACTGAGATTGGTCTTTGCTTGAGTTGCAGAAGCTAGGGTTTTCGTTAAACCATCTTGCTACCCTATTTTTCCCATGGTCAGCCATGTTCATGCTACTCCACCATTTGATCTTCGTTTGTCTCCCAAAATAAGGAACATTGACATTGCCAATAAGTATTTCTTGAATCTTATAATCAAGCATCAAAATCCAGGTAAGACTGAAAATCCTGAAAAAGATTAATAAGTCAGGAATAAAATCCCAATCTTTGGGTTTATCAACATGTGTGACCCAATACTGGTAACCTTCTTTAATAATGGTTGGAAGGAAATCAATATTTGGCCCATATTTGTCCCACCATTCCAGAAACCAGAATGGTATGTCAAAAGGAAAATCTTTGTCAAAGTAGATAAACCAAGATAAAGAATTTCCAGGATTTTGGCCATATAAAACATAAGTCCATGCGTCAATATAATCCCAATAGGAAAATTCAGAAACGTGGAAAGGTCTAGAAAAACTTCTTTTCTTATTTGGGTCATTACCCCATTGTTCTAAAGTAATGATTTTGCAAAACTTTATTTTTCTAAAAATCAATTTTTTTGTGTCAATTTTGTCAAAAACATCCGAAATATAGATTGAATCTGTATCCACAAGGATGAATTCATAAAAAATATGTCTTTTTAATATGTCCTCAGGAATCCTACAAAACAGTGGATCAATGATTGCATCCGCTAGTTTTTTAGGTTCCTTGAAATAAGTCTCGAGTAGTAGTGGGGCTTCTACTACAAAAAATTTATCAAAATAGGGTTTTTCATGATAATGATAAGTCGGGTTGTTGACTCTAGGGAAGGATGATGTGGAGGGAGCATAAGTCTTTTGTTTTTCAACAATTTTGTCTTGTTTTACTGAATGTGGGCTGATATGGGATGATGCTACTGTTTTAAAGGATGAAGAATCTGATTTTAAAGGGGAGAAACTATTGGTGATTTGTAGTGGGGTTGGTATGGTAGGTCTAGGTGATTGGGTTGAAATGGCCAGATGGCTGGAAGCAATAGAGTATTTGTCTTTATGACTGAACTTTCTTTCTGGGCTAGATTTTTGGTCATCATAAGTCATAATAGCAGCAGTATTGTTGCCACGATAAGTCACCAAAGCACTATGTCCACTTTAAGGCAATTAATCCAGATGTTATTAAAAGCATAATTTACCCTATGATTTACAGTTGTAAAATCATAAATTAATTGATTTCCTCTTTTAGTTGTTCTTGATCATGATAATATAATATAATTACAAAATCTTCTAGAAACAAAAAAAAAAACAAAAAACAAAAAAAAAAACAGAAAAAAAAAACTTGTCATCTTGGATTTTCCTTTCCTCTGGAAACTTGAAATCATATATGCTCTTGTCTTCTTCTTTAATTACTTTCTTTTTCTTTTTTCTCTTTCTTTCTTCTTCTTTCTTGGCTCTTTTGATTTTTAGATCCCACCTTTGATTAAAAGCACTTGTTATTAATTTTTAGATTCCACTTTTAATTAATGCACTTCTTGTCCTTCTTATTCTTTCTTTTTTTATCCTTTTTAAATTAAAACAGTCACATTACGTGATAAATGTTGTCGATGAATACGATTGAGTCCACGTATTGTTTTTTAAGGACATCACGTGATACTTTTTATCCTTCTCGTTTATATCTCCTTCTTAGTTAAAAGGGTCACACAATAAATGTTGTTGATGAAATAAGGTTGAATTTTCAATAGGTGGGTTAGATAAACGTTAGCAATACATGGTTGTTACAATTTTAATTTTTAGATTTCACTTTTAATTAAAAGCATTTCTTATCTTTCTCATACTTTTTATTTATTTATCTCTTTTTAATTAAAATAGTCACACGATAAATGTTGTAAATGAAATAAGGTTGAATTTCCATTTGTGGGTTTTCAAAACAATGGGTTTGACTAGAATACATAAACTTTAGTAATAAAAGGTAGTTACGAGGGAGTCCTTATCTACTTTATATTTTTTTTAGAGTGGTGCTATTGGCACACCCCCTACTGATCTATTTATGCCCCACTTGTTTAAATTTTGATTTAATTAAATAAAGTTAAATGTTTTTATTAATTTATTTTATTTATTTCCAAAACTACCCTTTTACTTATTTTTCAAATTTAATAAACCCATCTCTAATATGAGAGATGCTTCAGTACCTCTGGCTCAAGAGGTGAGTTGGCACGCCTCGCCAATAAATTTTGGACACATAATCATATTTTAAAATCCTAATAGTTATCATTGACAGGTCATAAAAAATTTTGACAAATCAGAAATTCATAAACCTAAATATAATTTTAATCCTATAATTTACCCAGTTAACCTAATATCTCACTGTTGGCGGTTTCTCCCATTCACGATCACTACCACTTTCATTTTAATGGCAGACTCCTCATCTCTTCATCGCAACCTAAATCAATTACTTTACAATTTTTATTCGTTTCTCTATTCATCTCATGCTCTCACTTTCGTTTTCATCACAACACCACTTTCAAGGTTTTACTTTGGTTTGGTCTGAATCGAAAAATCCATGTTTTGGTTGTGAAACCCTCAAGCTATTTTCTTGATTTCGTTTATTTGGGTATTAAAATAGAAACCCCATTTTCATATAGTTTACTGTATATGAGACACCTAATTTTCGTAATTATTGGAGTTTGGAGAAGAGAAGGATTGTGTTTATGAAGATTGGAGCTATTAAATGAATAAAAAAAACCATTGAATCGAATGGAGGTCACCTTCAGGCTTCAGGCTTCAATGGAGGCCTCCATTTTTTTTTAATAAATAAATTAGTTTAAATCAATAAATGTTATCGGATTTATAAAAGTTTTTTATGTTTCCAGATTTATAATTTTTTTTGAAATACAGATTAATATAAGTTTTAGTTATATTTTTTAATAACCAAATATATGAAAAGTTTAGTTGTGAGTTTTAAAAATTCAGAGATGATAATGTCAAAAAAAAAAAAAAAAAAAAAAATCCAGAGATGGAGATGTTGAGGCGAAGATGACAGTGAAAAATGATAAGAAGAAGAGATGATGAAAGAACTTTTTTTTATATTTTTTTATTTTAAGGAATGTGGGGTTTTATTAGATTTACTTTATAGATTTTTTTTTTTCTCTTAAATTGTATGTCTCTTTTAGTAAATTTAATAAAAAAAATAATAATACTAAATATTTTAAACAAGTGGGGCATAAATAGATCGGTAGGGGGTGTGCCAATAGCACCACTCTTTTTTTAAATTCCTTGTTTATTTAAGCCATTGGATTAAAATCTAATGGATATTAAACAAATGTGTATAGTTACTAATCATGTACAATTTTTTAATTACGCTATATTATTTTACTTAAACAAACGTGTGTAGTTATTAATCCGTGAGGAGGTGAGGAGATTGTAGACATAACATGATGGTAAGTGTTAAGAAGCTCCCATCAAAAAAAAAAAAAAAAAAAAAAAAAAAAAAAAGTGTTAAGAAGCCTCATAGAATAAAACATATTACCACAATTTTTTTTTTTTTTTTTTTTTTTTTTTTTTTTTTGAGATACACTAAAATTATTTAATTGTATTTATATTGTATTTTGTGTTTTCTTCCTTCTTGAATTTTTAGTTTATGTATTTTGTTGGAATATGCATTTTTAGGTGTTAAATTTATCATGTCATGAATAAGTGTATATTTATTATTATTTTTATTTTTGTTAAAGAAATTTAATGTTACTACTAAAAATGTATTACCAGTATTTAACTCAGCCCCGTCTAATACAAAATTTGGGTTCGTCTCTGCAAGCAACTAAATCTAAATGTTAACAAAATCATAATACACCTTATAATTTATATAGTTGTAAAATCATATATGAATTGATTTCCTTTTTTTCTTTATATTTATTGTATTATAATTACAAAATCTGGAAGAAAAAAGGAACTGTCCTGTTGGATTTTCCTTTTCTGATTTAATGCAATGCCATGGAAACATATCCTTTTGTTTTAATTTTATTTGATTAATGGCTCAATTAAATTTTGGTGAAAAATGGACTCCTGAAAATGAACCCATTACCATATTTGGAAGGTTTCCTGATTTAGATAATTCAAGCTTCTTAAATTATGAGTAGTGCTATTGGCAACCCACAAATGATCTAATAATGCCCCATTTTTTAAAATTCAAAAATTTAATTGATTTCTTTCCAAAACTACCCTTTCTTAAAAGTTTTATTTTTTAATTTTTTAATTTTTTGTTAAAACGAAAACAATACAAAAGCACAATTGGTAAGTATTGGCGTATTGCAGCCTAGAGAAGAATCACCGGTATATAAAGCAAAGAAATTCTGGAAAAATTAATATTATTAATTACATTGTTTGCTATATGAAAATTAATTCACTGTTCTTGAGCTGACAAGGTGAAACACATGGAAATTAGGTCTATAATTATGGTACATGGAAATTGTTTTGACGACTTGCAACTTTTGTTTTGTCTGCCATTTCATTTTCACCAATATAACATATGAATATTCTTCTTTATTGTTTTTCTAAACGATTTTTTTTTTTTTTTGAAAGAATTTTTCTAAAGGATTTGAGTGCTTCTGTATTGTTTTTGTTTTTAAAAAATATAACTTTTTTAAAAACTCAACAAACGGAGAAATTTAGATAGAGAGAGAGAGTAGTTTTTTATAGGATGAGTTAAATTTGGAAGATAAATAGAAAGGGTAGTTTTGGAAAGAAGTCAACTAAATTTTTAAATTTTTAAAAATGGGGCATTATTAGATCATTAGTGGGTTGCCAATAGCACCACTCTAAATTATTAACATTTGAATTTCATGTTTTTTTTATTTTTATTTTTTAGAAGGTGCCATTACTGTTTTTATTAAATGAAAACATACGAATTAATAATAAAACACTTTAAAGGATTGTACATTCTAAAATAGAAACCTATTTGTAACATTGTACATTCTAAAATATTAATCTAAAAACCGATCTATAATTTATATGGTAAGTGAGTTGTCATTACCATATTAACCATGCGGGAACAGAATGATGTGGTAAATGATATGGTAGTGACAACTCAATTACCATATAATTTGGGTTAGCTTTAGAGTTATTTTTTTTTTGATTATATAGTATTACTCAAACTGGGTTCCTATATTAAGTGGAGTAAATATATATACAATCGGGGTCGCAGCATTGCCGCGGCCCTGTAGAAGAAAAAAGAGAAAAAACATGTGGGCCCCATGTATTTATTCGTGGGTCCCATGTGTTTTTTTTATTTTTTTCTTCTATAAGGCCACGGCAGTGCTGTAACCCCGGTTGTATGTAGCAAAGCCTTTTTAAGTGTTATTATTTAAAAAAAAAGTGTTTTTGTAACAAATTGTATGTTTATCTTCTTTCTTTTTTTAGTAAAACATTCACGATCAACCTTCTGAAAAAACATTCATGAAATTTAAATGTTAATAAAAAAAAACTCGAATTAATTTATTTTCAAATCTGGTAATGGGTTTATTTTTTAGTTATAATTCTTTATCCAATAAATACTAAATATTCCAAATTGTATCTCAATTTAGTAGTATGTTATTTGGTAAATGAATAAACATGAATGATACATTTGTTACATATTATATGAATTAAATTACCACATAAAAGGTTGAGATATATATATATATATATATATATATATAATGTAATAAAATTTTAATTATATGACTATTACTCGAAGTGTTAGAATTAAAGACGGGTGACATTGTTATTAAACAAATTAATGATCTAATTAATTATGTTATTAAAAGCATAATCTACCTTATAATTCAGTGTTGAGAATCATAAATGAATTATATTATAAATACAAAATCTGGAAGAGGAAAAAAGAAACTGTCCCTGTTGGATCTTTCTTCGATTAATTTTTAATGCAATGTCATGACTCATGAAGACATGCTTTTGGCTTATTCTTTTCCTACTATTTCACTCTCTCTCTTTTTTGTATATATATATTTTTTCTTTATTTAATAAATGGCTCAATATAAGTACATGTCTTTCCCTCCATTTTTATTGTAATAATTAAAAAGGAAAAACAATTAAATTTAAAAAAACAAACAAAATATTAGAACAAATTAAAATGTAGACTTATTGGCACTAGACCCCTCTGAATTGTACAAGAATTTACAATGTGACCCCTGAATGTTTTTTTAGATGTTAAACCCCCTAGACTCTAATTTTTTTTTTTTTTTGCAAATGGTTGGTTTTATTGCCCTTTGATCGGCTGACGGCTTATTTGAGGGGGCATCTATATAATGGTTTTACCCAAAAAAAAAGAGAGTTCAGGGGGTTTAATGTCTAAAAAAAATATTTAGGGGGCACATTATAAATTTACGTACAATTCAGGGGTCAAGTGCCAATAAATCTAAAATGTAATATATCATTCTTTAATTGAGAGAACTAAACCCAATAATTCTGACTATTATTGGTAAAAATGATAGGAATTGGGACACGTGGAAGTAGCCCAGCAATAGGAATAATTTGAGTTTTGGTGGCTAAGCCTACCCTAACCTTCTTTTTGATGACATTGACATGGCTTTATCAAGGACAAGTCACAAGAGAAAACAAAGGATAATAGAATATATGAAAAAGTTTGAAAAAATAAAAATAAAATCCATCATTAAGAATGAAAGCATCACTCTATCCCTCTCTTTTATATAACCTTTCCAACTCACCAGAATCTTTAATTTTCTGGAAAGTTTTAGATCAAAACACATTAATGCTCTTGATTTCATTGCTATGATATTTTAAATTCGGATAAAAAAAAAATATCGAATATATTAATCAAAAGAAAATGAAAACTTATATATAATAAAAGGAAATGTAGTTAATATACAAGGAAAACATTGAAGCCCCACATGAAGGTCCTTGTCAATTTTAAGTCAATTAGAAATCTATACACTTTTTGTTGATTGTTACTAATTAACAATCTGTTTCTATCCTTCCAAAAAAAAAAAAAGAAAAAAAAAAACAAAGAGTTTGATGTACACACATGGCCAATAATGTTCTCCAAAGCTTGATAAGGTAAGGTCAGGATTTCCTTTCTGTAAAAAAAAACATATTTTATAACTAACTTTTTAATTTTTTTTTTTTGAAATGATTATTTTTTATAATCAATATTTAATTGAAAAATTAACATGTTCTATCAATTAATAATTTAAACTAATTTCAGTAAAATTTAAATTACATGTTGGAAAATGATGAATTAATGACATCAATTGTCATTGTCGGAAATAATGCGCCAATAATATAATTTTTTTTTAATAATGCGATTCCTTATAAGACTAAATATATAGTTATTAATTTCTTATAGTTGGTCTCGCAAGGTATACTTTGGAGGAAAAGAATATCACCATAAATTATTTTTGTTTTTGTCAACTAAAACTAATAGTCACATGAAGAATTATTGCTTGACTAAAATTATAGCTACTAAAAAATAAACACTAGTCTCAAAAAATATGCATTTGGCGGGAAATGTAGGCGCTAAAAAATTAATCACTAATTCATGATAGTCACCAAACACAATTTTTCTTGACTATATATTTAGTCACAAATTACAAAAAAAAATTAGTAGAGAAATGAATTGGATCTATGAGTATCTTTCTTGTCACTACCATTCTATAATGGTTGTAGAAAATAACATTCTGCAACCATTTATGAGAAGTCGGTTACTGAATATATATTTTTGCGACTAAATTAGACATAGTAGACAAATGAGTTATTCGGTCTCTAAAATCCTTAAAATTTGGTAGAGAAGAAATTGAATTCATGAAACGCATGTTTGTGACTAATATCTTATTATGGTTGTCGAAAGTGACATTCAGTGACCATTTATTATATTGTCATAAAAAGTTAGTCACCAAATATCAATTTTCTTGTATAGGAGGGTTTGATTATTATGATTATTATTTTTAGACTATTTATTTATCCCAAAGATTATACTATCCTCGTTAGGCCACATCAGAGAATCTCTCTTGATGTTTTAACTTAAGCTTTTGCATGATCTCCTGCTATATATTTAAATACTAGTTTGTTTATTGATCATATAATATAATGCTAGCTACTTTCTCTTTTTTTTTTTTTAAGTTGATAATTACATTAACGTGCAACAAGATCAATAATTGACTCATAAATCTAGCTTGTTGTCCAGATTTTGCCACCAACAATATCAAAGACACTTCTACTAAAGACAAAAGAAAAAAGAAACATTTCGAAAATGCAATTATTTATTCTAATAGATCAAAACATTTATTGGTTGTGTTGGATCATAAAATATGGTGGTTGAGGTATTCTGTGTTAAGAAAGGCAAATAATTAGAGATCGAGAGGATCGAGCTACCAGTTTCATATGTTTTGCTTTAAATTTGTTCACATGCATTCATGTATTACTATTTGGTCATTATCTCACTTCTTGTACGTGCTTCTATTTTATGAGTTTTCAATGGATCGTGTGATTTTTCATGCAACTTAACTCAACTTTCTGTCTTTGTTTCAACAAAAACAGATATCACTTATTTCTATTTATTTAGTTTTGGACAGGTACGTGAGTTGAAATTCAATATATTTCAATGTCGACAATATAACAAATAGCTAGATATCACATTTAATTTGTTAGATACGATCAGTAATATATATCAATAATATTTATACTCTACCGCGCCTCACTCCATCACGTACTACGACAGATTTGAACATTTATCCTTCACGTACTTTTGTGATAGAGATTCGAGTTTTACCGTTGTATAGTATATAAAAACTCCAAAGTTGAGAAGACCCTTCCTTTATAGTGGGAGTTGTATATTTACATTTCGAATGATCCCATGACCGAAAATAAAACAGACAAAACCAGCCCAACTTGATTCATTATTTCCCTCAACCACCATCCCCGGCCTCGATCTATTCCACACTTGCCTACTAAATCCCATACCCATTGTCTACTGTGGGAGTTGCATTCCGGATGACCCTTGATCCGAAAATAAAATAGACAAAAGCAACCCAACCCGATTTGTTACTTCCCTCAACCACCTGCCCTCCACTGTAATGAGAGTTGCATATAGGGAAACCGCTGACGGCCTGAAAATAAATCAGACAAAACAAAAACTTCCCTCAACAATCATCCCCTCTTTATTGCAATTTGCAAACATCCTCATTTCTGTCCTCTTCTTCTTCTTCTTCTTCTTTTTGTATGAAAAGCTCTGTCCTCTTCTTATTAATTATATATTAATTGTACTATCTAATTAGAACATATAATAATATACAAATACATTGGACAAAACCGAACACGTAGGAAGGCATTAATTTTTTTTAATTTTTTTTTTTTAAAAGCAAATTAAAATGTACTATCCTTTTGAAAGAGAAGAAATTAAATATATTTAAAAGTTGAAATATATTTGTTTATTATAAAGAGTATTTATATATATGGTTTGAAAAAGAGAGTGACGAATGGTGGTATTTGGATGAATATATATAAATGGTTGGCGGTGAAATTAGGTATGCGGATCTTTCAAAAAAATAAAATAAATTAGGTAAGCGGAAACTGGTGACAGCTCAGCATCCAAACATGGAGAGAATCTTACATGCACCCGGTGCATTGCTCCTATCTAATGGGTGCATGCCATGTGGTAAGGACAACCAATCAAACGAGTTCTCCCTACCATATGGCATGCACTGGTTAGGGTGCATTGCACCGGGTGCATGCAAGATTTTCTCCCAAACATAATATAAAGTAAATATTTGTCGGCACAAAAACTACCAACTGCCATTAACTAATTTGGATCGGTAGTTATATATTTTTAGAAACCACTTCTTGTCCAAAATCTTTCATGCTTTGTTTTTCTTATATACATATACTGTATATCACCACCAATTCTTTATTATTAGAGGTGGACAAGTAAATATATTATTTTATGGTTAGTTTACGTCTGATCGAAATTCTCAGATGATCCAGATCAAATAATGTCTTGATTTTAAATTTATTTTATTTTATTTTATTTATTTATTTATTTATTATTATTTTTTTTAATATGACAGATTATATCTGCTTTAAATTTTTAGGTGTGTTGTGTATGATATATGATAAATAAAAATAAATAAATTAAATCTTGTATGTTGGATATATGTAACAACTGAGAATTTATGGAGTTTAAAAAAAATTATAAGAACTTGAATATTGTCATGATTAGGGAATATATAGATATGCAAAAATGATTGTATGTTAATGTTCCAGTACAGAGTGTTTAATTAATAATTATTTTGATTTTGTATATTATTTTATTGAAATAATTAAATTAAGAGATCAAACACTTATTGAGCAATCATTTACAAATAACATTATAAATTCTTTCAACCAAAAAATCATTTTATAACTTCTACCCTCAAATTAATGCACTCTTAATATAAAAAACAATTTAGAAGTTATATTAAATAATTAAAAAAAAAAAAAAAAACTATAGTTGGTACAAAACATTTCATTAAATAATGAAATGTATACACAGAATCAATATATATTTCATTGTCACTATTAAATATTAAGAGAAACAAAACATTCAAAGATGGATTTGCAAAGAGAATAGGTTGCTGTTTATATATATATATATATATATATATATATATATATATATATATATATATACACTCTCTGCCAGTAAGAATCATGTGGATTTACATCTAAGTATCAACAATTATTTAGTATTAATTATAACGTCGGCTTTGCAACTATAATTGAGTTTCATATTATATTATTATGTATACATTATACTATAATATAGAATATATATATATATATATACCTTCAAAAATTATGAGATGCAGGATTCCATTTATTTTTTCGTGTGGAATTTTGACCGATTCCATCATAAAATGTAAGGGCGCGTTTGGTATCGTTTTTAAAATGGTGTTTTTGAAAACTTTTTTTAAAAATAAAAATCATGTTTTAAAAAATGTAATGTGTTTGGTAGTGTTTTTTAAAAGTAGTTTTTTTAAACGGAAAACGATGTAAAAGTGTTTGGTTGTTGTTTTTAAAATGGGTAAAGTAGTTGTTTGGAGGGAAAAGTTATAAAAAGTTGTGGTTTGTTTTAAAAAACTGTTTTGAAAACGGTGAAAAACAATAAAAAGTTGTTTTTAACTTTTTAGTTATAACTTTTAAAAAGTTGTTTTTTATTTTCAAAAACTGTTTTACAAAACAATTAACCAAACAGATTTAAAGTTGTTTTTTGTTTTTAAAAACAAAAAACTGTTTTTAAAAATGGAACCAAACAACACCTAAAGTTTTTTCATTTTTCGCGGGTTCTAATTGAGATTTGAACTGACGTAGGCACCCAGATGATTAGTTGAGAATTAATATACCAATTTCCAAATTTTCATTTTTTGCATGGTAATGTAAGATCAAATTACAGTGGTTCGCGTCTTTCTCTCTTTTTAAAAATCTATAATTATTGTAATATTTTAAAAAAAAAAAAATCAAAAGTCAAAAGAGTCATACCTGTCATGTCAATCATACATATCCCTGTCATGGCTGTCAAAAATCAGAGAAATAATTGTGTTTTGGACTTTTATCATTTATAAGAGCATCTTCAAAGGCTACCTAAATCCCCTCCTCAATTTAAATAAATAGACAATTTGGGGTTTTTTTTTTTTTTTTTTTTTTTTTTGTTTTTTTTCACTCCAAGGACCCCCTAAATGGCTCTCTATTATTTTAGAAAGTCTCTTGATAGATCTCCAAATGTAGGGAGCTTTCTATAATTTATTTATTTATTTATTTATTTATTTGTTTTAATTTCTAAAGAGTATCTCTAACATTAATCTTCTCTCTCTTATTTTTATAATTTAAAACAAAATAAATTTATTTATATTTTAAATTTAAAAAATATTAAAATATTAATGGCTAGCTATAATAGGGAGGATGGTTGGAGTGATTTCATGAAAAGTTGCTAGCTAAAATAGCTAAAATTTAGTTAAAATTTAGAAAGTATGGTTGGAGATGCTCTAAATAGTTTAATTCTAACTTACTCTTAATTTATTAAATCTAACAAAATTTAAAAAGATATCATAAATTAATATAAAACCCTTTTCCAATGAGTCAATCCGTTAACTTTAACGGTTGTATTAGAGGTATATTTAGTTTTCCACGGGTTAAGATTAGTCAACCGTTAAAGTTAACGGATTGACTCAATGATAATAGATGTTTATATTAATTTAGGGCATGTTTATAAATCTTGATAGATTTATTAGAGTAAGGGTAAATTATTACAATTAACCCTTTACAAGTACATCCATGTTGGCTGTTGCAAAATTTATTAGATGTTCAATTAATATCTCATAACCTAATTTTTTTTCTTTTCGACAAAAAAACAAGACATTTACTCAACTATAGGAAAAGAAAAGATTAAATAATATTATAATATTATTGAAGTTCTACGATGACAAATTTTATGATTCTTACATAGAATATAAATATATATATATATATATATATATAGAGAGAGAGAGAGAGAGAGAGAGAGGTGCATGCATAGAGCCATAGAGGTTTAATTAAAAGTGAGTTGTGATTTATGATGATGATGTGACCATACGATTTTTCTAATAAGCAGATTAGAGTATATAAATTTCTAATCAAGCATCACTTTTTAGAACAACGACACAAAAAGTGGCACATTTTATATCAACGGTTGATTTTTGTCTACACAATTAACCAGCCGCAATTCTATGATTTGGTTTTTATATATTAATTAATTAATATTCCCCACTAATGTGTTCTAGAACTGTATCTTTTTACAGGTAAGATTGGATTTAAATGTTCTTACATTATCATATGAATTTCTATTTATTTATTATTTTTTAATCTTTCAAAGTGCATTCATGGAAAGCGATTCCTATTGCCTACCAATGCTCTACAAGTATCTCCGTTTTTGTAGAGGTGTCAAATGAGCCGTGCTGCTTGTGTCCGACCCTTGAATGAAGGGCATGCTCCGAATTCAACCTCTATGGAGACCTTTTTGAACAGGACTCACGGGTTGGGCCGGACCTAAAAAATTGGGTGTACAATTACGGCTTGCCCCGACCCAACTTGTTCAATAACAAATCTCCAACATCACCCATCCATGAATGCTAATGGGCTATATCTTTGTGACCTAATTGATCAAGAATGGTCCATTATTTAAGAGAGTGAGTGTGCTTAGAAAATTAGTGGAATGTGTTTTAACAATAGATTCTAGTAATGGGCTTCTTTGAAGCCCGATTTAATGGCAACCGGATGGAGAATCAAAACTATAGATCATCATCTAATTAAATTAGATTGTAATTCTAAAATGGGGCTGGGCTCGAGAGCGGTCAAGTTTCCGGTTCGGACCGATGAAGATCATGTGGATATTCTGGCTCTATGTTTTATGGAAAAGTGATACTCTAATGCAATGATTTTGATAAATTACTCTCGTAGACAATATTACTGTTTTTTTATTTATTTTATTTTATTTTTATTTATTTTTTATTTTTAATATATAATATCATAACTTATAATAGCAGTAGTACGACAATGGAGGAGGTCGGTATTGACATACTGTAACGACGATGATCATCTCCTTCATAGTCCTACTACCTCTGCTCCAAAATTGGATGAGGCCGCGATATTGATTAGGAAAACAATTAAAGCTATTGATAAATTCTATGGAAATAATTAATTATACACCATAGTTGTATTGTATTGTTTTTTTTTTTTTTTAATTAATGTACAAAACCATTTAATACAATGCTGATTGTACTTATAATTAAATTTAATTATAATATGAGAAGTATATATAGTACTTAATATATAGTTGAACATGATTATGAAGAGCTAATCAGAATGCAATTGGGTTTTAATATGAAACGGGCCCCTTCAAAGGCTGGACAGGGCATGCATGCATCAACTTGGCCATTTGCATCTCTTGTACCTGCTGCGGCATCACTGATTCCATGTCTGAACAATCTTCCAAAGGTCATCACCGGTCAGCAACGTAAAACTGTGTTGATCTACAAGCAATTAAGTACTAAATTATAGATAATCGTTTTTCATTTTTTTCTTTTTTCTTTTTAACTATTACGTACAAATGTAAGAGTTGATCGATCGAGAATATAAGTATATAACCCATAATTTTATTGACATTTAAGTGGTTTATATCAAGTTCTATAAAAATACGATCAATTTCACAAATATAATTGAAATAAATGTTCAAGCATCAATTATATATAGGTTTCAAATCTATATATATAATTAATTTTAAGACTACTGAAAACAAAGTTTATATGCATTTATCTTCTTCACTTTCTTTGGTCTGATTCCACCATTTAATTTACATATATAAAACCTAAGAATTCATTATGCAGTTTAATTATTAAAGATTAATCACTAGTATAGGTTGATGATGAGTGGCCGAGATCCATTTAGGAAGCTAAGCATGTCGTCTCTTTGTTGGGAGACATGAATAATGTTTCCATGCATGAGTCATTCCAGTAGTTTTCTTCACAAAACTCTCTCGAGTGACTAAACACAAGATCTGAGAGAACCAATAATCACATCCTATTGTCAGACAATTTATATATAATTCTCAACTAGCAACATATTACTACAATTAATCCCAACTTGCAATTAATTAAATCTAATCACTGCTAATTAAATTACTACTCTATCAGTCTCTATTAATAATCCCATTTTAATCAACTTGTTTTCTTTTTCTTTCTTTATTTATTTAAATATATATACTATGAGTCTATGACCGAAGCTAATTTAACCCAGGAAAGCAAGAAATTAAATTAAACAAAC